>KV751341.1:6438433-6449360 GCA_001698575.1 Mola mola | reverse complement strand
TTTGCCGCCATCCTCGCCCCACAGACACTACATTATGGATTAGTTGTGTTGCCCTGTGTTTTTCAGTGATTTGATCCTTGTGGAAGGCACAGTTGGAGAGGGATGGTTGTTCATTGGTTGGCTGTTGAGTCAGCCCTGCTGTAACCCCAGACCACCGCTGTCACATGACTTCAGACCCCCCCGGGCATCAGTGAGTCTGTTGAAATGGACATGTTGCTGGTTGCTGGTAAGGAAAGTCAAAGCCAGTGACAGTGGTCAGAGTGTACAAGAGTCTGATATCTCATTTTAAAGCAGCATATCTTGTGAATGCTAGGTAAATTCAATTATTTGTTGTTTTAAATTTTGTTAATGTTGATGTGCTTTGCGACTTTTTTTTCCTGTACCTTCTGTTAGTATCCATCCTCAAATTCTCAGAATCATGCGGCTACAGTACCAATGACACTGAGTCTACACTTCTCTTTTTTGGATTTTGGGCCCTTTTATTTTAGCAACACAAAATGTAGCTCTTTAGCCATGCTAACTAGCTAGCGCTGGTGATAGACTATTGGTAGGTGGCTGGTCAACCTAACTGTATTATCTCACTAAATATTGGATGACTTGCAATGGAATTTCATATTGACTTTCGAACTTTTACCATCAGTTGAAATAATTTGTCCCAAACTTTGGTTTATTACCAAGTATTTTAAAAGCCATTCTGGTGTCATTCTCTATGAGCATGCCGCAACACACATTTGTTACATTCCATTTTGCTCAGTTACAGTAAGTGCAACATGCAGTAACAACATGTCCACAAATAGAAGTTTCACAATACTGTTGGTATGGTTGATTAAATTACACAAAACAAACCTAAGTTGCTAAGAAATATTAAATAAAGCCCAGTTTTTACTTAAGTTGGGATTACTGAAGTTTCCAAGTCACAGTTCCGACTTCAGGGGGCATCTCTGCATTTCTGACTTCTGACATCAAACGGAATACACACTAAACTAAATGGTGAACATGGCAAACAATACACGTAAAAATGAGCATATCTGCATCTTTATTGTGAGCATATTAACATGCTGCAGTTAGCTACTACGCTTCTTTACAGGGTTGCTAGTGAGTGACATCGAAATGTATCCTGTTTTAAAAAAAGTTCAACCAGTATGAAGAAGATACAAATGTTTATTAGACAAAATAAGGATAATTAAGTATGGGAGTGAAGTCTTTGGACTCTACAGGGAGATTACTGATATTGACTGTTGTCTTCTGAAGGGGCTGCACTATAAATCCCTCCATGGAGTCCACACACTTAGGGTGGTGATTGATGACTCTGCTGAGATGGAAACGATGGATCTGGTGGAACCGCCAGGACTGGGTGGGGATGACGAGGTTGGAGGGGTGCACACAGCAGCAGCATGAAGGAACTAGGCAGAGGGAGAGAGGCTTATTTAAAAGGACCACAGCAAGATGATAGGCTAACGATGCAAGTGTAGCGCCAGTCTATTGGCTCTGCTGATGTTGAAATGACAGCCCAGACCAAAACAGGGGTGATATAAGTGACGTGAGAGTGAAGAGTGACTAATGGGATGATAGCAGAAATTATTATGGTGAGCGTGCAAATAATCTTCATGGCTGAACTTTCGCTAGAACTCAATTGATATTAACTTTCTAATTTGCTCATACTGTGAAGTATTTACAAAACATGCATATTATGAATATACAAACCTTTGAGGCTTAGATCAGTGTTAAACAAATAAATAGTAGGGTGGAAGGCACATCTGTCACAGGAATTGTTGATGTGACTCAGTGCTGGTCTGGATTTTGAAGGAGCTGATGTTGAATAACAATGTTACTCATTCTTGTCATCTGTCTATTGTGCATCACTGGTATGGACATAAAAATGCCTAAAGATGCTTGAAAAGAATAATAATTAAAATGTGTTTTTATGTTTAAACAAAAAGGCTGGTTTTTATTTATGACGTATTCTGGAACTGCATTGATAATAAATATGGAGTCACCATTCCTCTTTCAATTTCATCAGTAGTGATAAGCACAGCATCATTACATTCCCCACAAAAAGAACTGACTGTGATCATCATCCTCTTCTCTGGACTTGGTTAGTAACCATCAAGCTACTGGAGTTTAGCCTACTAATGCTCCACATAGCACCCAGACAAACACACACACACACACACA
Source organism: Mola mola (assembly GCA_001698575.1). Classification (NCBI taxonomy): domain Eukaryota; kingdom Metazoa; phylum Chordata; class Actinopteri; order Tetraodontiformes; family Molidae; genus Mola; species Mola mola. The sequence goes on along the minus strand of KV751341.1, from coordinate 6,447,185 downwards.
CACACACACACAGTCCACAGGCTGAAACCTCTTGGACTGTGGGCCAAAACAGGGCAGTGTATAACAAAGCAGAGCTACTGCATCAGTGGTGACCTACTGCTCTCAAACCAAGAACCCATTTCCTGCTCTTTACAATCCTGCTGGATAATCCAGTCTTAGATCAATGATGATGCAACATAATAGCTGCATGTTACAGTGACAGTGAATAAACCTGTCAGTGGGAGACAGCTGATGAAAGTCCCTCCGCATGAATTTCATATCTTGCTAATCTTTTCTTGAACAAAACCATTTTGGTCTCAGCTACACTGAGTAGCTTGCAGCCTTGATATAATGCTGCCCCCTGCTGAAAAATTAGGCGAACTACACCTCAAACTGTTTCAACGCGATCACATCACGTGATTCTTTTGACACCGAATCGTAAGCATTTTGGAAGGTTTTTGATGTTTCTGAAACTGTAACTGTCTATTCTATCCTCTGTAATTCTCTCTCTTTCTATCTTTCAGGAATTTTATTTTCAACATTAGTGTTTGGCCCCGCCTGTGGTTTCATCTTAGGTTCTGTCTGTACCAAAATCTATGTTGACGCTGTCTTCATTGACACCAGTGAGTTGGCAGCAGCTCTTTTGAATTTGAATTTGCGTTGAATTTGTTCATTTTCATTGCTGTAGTTGTACTTTTATTGACTTTAATGAATAAATAATAAAAAAACAAAACACCACAATAATATAGCAGTATAGAAATGAACTGGCAGAATTTATTTTTACTGGAATCCAGTTCTTCCATCTCTAAAATGTACCCTTCAACATCATAGGACATTGACCTAACTGTTGTAAATTCTCATTTCTCTTGTCCAGGTAAGCTGGACATCACCCCAGATGACCCTCGCTGGATCGGGGCATGGTGGGGCGGCTTCCTTCTCTGTGGTGCCTTACTCTTCCTGTCAGCCCTCTTCATGTTCGGTTTCCCTCAGGCGCTGGATGAGCATAACATGGATGGTGGAGGGGAGAGTGAACAGGCCATGTTGCCTTCTTCCCTTACCATGGAATATCAGGGCTCTAAACCCAAAGGGGCCTTCCATGGCTTTGATATAAACAGCGGACTTTCAGTTTGTGAGCATCTGAGAGGTAGGTGGCAGCGCAGATCAGACAAGATCCTGATAAGAAGTGGGAAATTTCATAATAAAACATAACAGTAGTTTGCTTATTGTAAATAAATGACATTTTTTCTCCTGTCTTTAATCCTTATTTACATTTTCCTCTCCATTGACCCAGTAATCCCCCGGGTTACCCAACACCTCCTCTCTAATCCAGTGTTCAGCTGCATCACGCTGGCCGCCTGCATGGAGATCGCTGTGGTTGCTGGTTTTGCTGCCTTCTTGGGAAAATACCTAGAACAGCAGTTTAACCTCACCACATCCTCTGCCAACCAGCTGCTAGGTAGGCAGATAGTACCTTGTCTGAGTGAAGGGAGAACATTTGTTTTTCCTGTAGTGTTTGATTATTATTAAGGTAGAAAACAGGCAACTTTTCAGTTCCCCCCTGTATCCAACTGCTATTGCTGACATTGGTAAAGACAACCAGGACGCTAATATTTCTAGCCGTGTTGCTCCTTTTGTTGAGGTCCCTGGTTTGTCTTCTAGACAGCATATAGGTTTGTGTCCAAAGTAAGAAACATCTGCAGGAGTGGTGTAGGTGTAAGGAGAAGGAATACCAACCAGATGGGCTTCCTTTGTGCTGTAAACTGAGTTTTTATTTTTGCATGAAAAAAACGTGCCTGTGGGCAGAGAGAAGGTATAGTCACATTAATTCAATGATGATAAGTTTATACTAGAAAGGTTTTCCACTTTAACACATTGGGGTAGGATAAGCAGGTGAAGATTATTTAAGTAAGAAAAAATATATAATTACAAAATAAAAACATTTGACACCCTCGTCTTTCCTGTCCAGGTATGACGGCCATCCCCTGTGCCTGTCTGGGTATCTTCCTCGGAGGGTTGCTGGTGAAGAGGCTGAACCTGTCAGCTCTGGGCGCTGTCCGCATGGCCATGTTGGTCAACCTGGTGTCCACTGCATGCTATGTCTCCTTTCTCTTCTTAGGTTGTGACACAGGACCTGTAGCAGGGGTCACGGTTGCCTACAGCAATGAGTAAGCAGGGAAAGGGTCGGTGGTTCAATTCCTGATTCCTGCAGCTTGAATCTGATGTGTGAAAAGACAGATACCATGCCTCTGTATTCTATACAGAAATAATGATACAGCAGTGTGTGAAACAAGTTTGATTACACATGCTCATGACCTTTGACCTTTATACATGACCTTTGACCTCCTCCATAGGACCCTACAGTCCTGGCAGCGACCTGAGCCCACGTGCATCACTAACTGTAACTGCTACACAGCATCAGTGAGCCCGGTGTGTGGCTCCAACAGGGTCACCTACCTCTCAGCCTGCTTTGCTGGCTGCACCAAACCAGTGAGTGGAGACAACATCAAGGAGGAGGAGCTGTGTTATGTCTTCCCTGACCTACAGCGCTCTGAATGAATGAACAGTAGTCGTGTCGCAGGTCTCACAGTTGAATACCAACATTCTGATCTCACTTCTTGTGTTTGTGTCAGAACCTCACCAGCTGTACGTGTATATCCAGCACTAATGAGGATGCTGTGGCTTTACCAGGGAAGTGTCCCAGTCCAGGCTGTCAAGAGGCCTTCCTCACCTTTCTTTGTGTCATCTGTGTGTGCAGTATGATCGGGGCCATGGCCCAGACGCCCTCGGTCATCATCCTCATCAGGCAAGTAGACCTCCTGCTTCACATGGGCTGCCCACAAGAGGGAGCTGTTGACACTCACGACTGAGGGAAAGGAATTGGTCCCTTCAGCCATCCTGTTACCCTGTGAAACAGGATGACACAGAATAGACATGAGCTGATGGGGGATGAATATCACTTGACATAAATATAGAAAATAAGGTACTAATTACAACTTGTGACTCATTTTATTTCAGCATATCATAAAAGACAGATATTATTAATGCGGTTAGGATTTCTTTATATTACCCAAATAAACTGCTGTGATCTAGGAACTTGGCAACATTGCGTAAAAGACGACAGCAGTGGCAAGAACACAAGCAGACAGAATTATAAAGCTCTGTGTAGAAGCAGTTTTTGTCCATTCAGTAAAATGGCCTATTTGCTACAAGTATAAACCTATATTCAGCTGCTGGTTAGCTTAGCTTAGCATGAGATCAAGAACAAGCGCAACAGCTATTGGGCTCGTTCACAATCCATATAACAGCACATATAAATCAATTTTATAATTAATTTAATTTATAAAATATATTTTATTAATTAAATCTAAAAAATGTATAAAATCTGTCTTTTGAAGCTGATTTTTGAGCTTTAGAGTCAGATTTGCTTTTACCCACTGTTTTTTGTCTGTATGATGAGCTAACGAGCTAGCTAACTGGCTATACTTGTATAATACAAAAATGATTGTGCAGATATGAGTGGTTTCTTTTGATCTCAGTCTCCACAAGATAGCAAATTCAAAAGGTATTTTCCATAATGTTAAACTCTTCTGCCAAACTCATTTTCTGGTTTGAAGCAAATGGGAATTCCTTAACTGTCTGGCATACACATTCATCATATTGTACAGAAAATGCTTTAGATGTGGCTTTTCCTGTGCACTGAGGAAAATGTTTTGGGTGTGTTCACTTTACCTCCACATAAGTGGTCAATATTCTGGCTAAGCCTATTTAATATTTATCTGATTGCAAACTTTATTGCATTATCTGCATGATTGTAGTACACAAAAATGTTATCACTGCTGGAAGAAATGATGGGCATAAAGAAAACTGCTTTGAGGTCTCCAGTTTGATTGTCCTCACTGTTAATGTCAGTACTGTCTTGTGTTTTCAGAACTGTAAGTCCAGAGCTAAAATCTTATGCCCTTGGTGTTCTGTTCCTGCTCCTGAGACTGATAGGTAAGCGCTGTTCTTTGCTCTTGATTTGTATTGTTACACATCCTGTAATAAGTCTCACACTGGCATGTTATTCCTCTGTGTGTTGTGTGTTGCCCTCTATTGCCCTGCAGATTTGCTCTGTGATGTAAATGTCACCTTAGCTGAAATCAACTTGACCACTCTGTCTGTGCAGATATAAAGGTCTCTTGAACTCAAACTGGTATGCCCTATGACCTTTTGACTTGCTGTCTGTCCACAATCCCCTCGTGCTCCAGGTTTCATCCCCCCACCATTGATCTTTGGCATGGGCATCGACTCCACCTGTCTCTTTTGGAGCACTGTGTGCGGCGAGAAGGGCGCCTGCATGCTGTACGACAACGTAGCCTACAGGCATCTGTATGTCAGCATCGCCATCGTGCTCAAGTTGTCAGCCTTCCTTCTGTACACCACTACGTGGCAGTGTTTGAGAAAGAACTACAGGAAATACATCAAGAACAGCGAAGGTTACCTCACGCCGACCGAGCTCTTTGCCTCTAACGTGACTCTGGACAATTTGGGCAAGGAAATCTCCCAGAACCCAGCCAACAGGACAAAGTTCATTTACAACCTGGAAGACCACGAGATGTGTGACAACATGGAGTCAGTTTTATAGTGACTGCAGTGTGAAAACTGATCCGATGTGCAATGTTTCTTTTGTGTGGTATCAGCTAACAAGAATGCAAAATTCTTCTCACCGAAAATATCAGGCGTAATGAAAAGTTGCCCAAAAAGCTCAATATCAACAATCAATATTTTTTTAAACTGAAATACAGATGCTCCATTTTTGCCGAACAAAGGCAAACTTAGTATTGCTTTTAGGCATTTTTTTCACATGTCGGCAGCAGAACAAAGATCGAAAACATTAAGAAAGGAGGCATAATTAACATCAAGAAATGGCCCCAGCTGATCCCTACTGATTCCTTGTGTTCCTTTAAAACAATATTATTAAAAAATCAAAATAATTTTATTCAATGAATTTGGCTACATTGAGGCCAAAATATAGGGTATAGACCCAGGAACAGGTGAAATTCTAGTAAATAAGAATAATTATGAACAAAACAGGAGAGGTCGGCCCTATTTCCTGTCTGCAACATCAACCTTCATAGGACAGAAGAAAGGACGGTGTCAAAATATAAAACTTCTAGAGAAAAAATGCAGAAGACTAAAAAAATGTCACCTTAAAACTAAACAACCTGATTTAATTAACCTCCAATTTTTCTTTAAACTTAACCGTGATGAACCAAATTCAGACACATATATATTACTCAAGTCAACTTGGAATATTCTTAGTATAGAACATGCCCCCTAAATTAGAGTAATAATAATAACAGAAACTGATTTTATTTCTAATTTTGTGAATGCTCCAAGTCATATTTGCATTTGCAGAGGTCGCTGTGTCTCAGAGGACGGACCACACATTTTGGAACCAAAATATGCAGTTTGAGTTGTTGCACAGTGTTGAGATTTTAAAAGTCTGTCTCGGTAGCTTTCAGTGTGATTGGCCCATTCCTGTCCTGTTTTAGGCCACTTCTAACTAGTAGGTTAGAATCATCCCTTTACTGTGTCATGGTGTCAAAGTGTTGTTATGTATATAGATATTAAATATTTATGTTTGACATTTATTGAGCAAACTTTTTTAAGAATGCCCTGTAGGTGTTAATATGTAAGCAACAGAGTACAAGAGAGATGACCATGTTCAGCAATGAGTAGTTGTAAAGACACATACAAGCACTGCTTTGACTGTTCCGCCATCAGGAACAGTCATGTCAGTTGACAGAAGTACAGTTTGACTTGGTGGTGTAATTTGACTCTTGGGAGGGCCCCTAACGGTGTGGTACGCATGATAAATAATCAGACTCCTGGAGGATGCGGAGGCCTTCACTAACAGAATCCATATCAGCAAAAGCTCACGTGAGCTCATGTGAGTTCATGTGAGTTCACGTGAGCTCATGTGAGTTCATGTGAGCGGACAGACTTGAGAGCATTTATGTGAGGGCGGCGAGATGCAGTTGTTGTCACCACACTGAGTTCATTTACAAGCATGCTGCTAGTGCATGTAGTAAGAAAAAAAATAGTTCAGTATGTCACTCAGCTGCACAGACTTTGTTGTTATATTAAAGGTTAAATAGACAGTTTTGGACCGTTGAAACACTTTATGATGCATACTGCATTGTGAAGTTAGCAAACTCAGCTGACTCATCATCACTCACACTGCAGTGATTCTTTTTTCTTTAAATAATATTTTTTTAGGAAGTCTGTGGGGTTCTGATTTTTGACATATCCAGTTTATAGAGATTATATTGTTTCTCCTGGCTTACTTTGTAAGTGGTTAATATGTTTTGCATCAAAAATGGACCTTTATTCATCCACTTCACCATCTCGTTAGATTTCCACAACATTTGGATGTAGGACTTAAAAGAGTAGTTCAACATTTTGGGAAAGGCTTGTTTACTTTCTTGACAGGACAAGATGAGCAGTACGTCATGTCAGTATGGCAAATATGAAATTGCAACTAGTAAGCTTAGCTCATCATGAGAAAAGAAAAGGAATGGGCTTTGTTCAAATTCCCAAAATATACACCTGTCAACCATTTCAAAGCTCATCTTTAACATTTTTCATATAAAAGAAGAATTGCTGCTTGTGTTGAAGTGACAGGATGCCAGGAATGTACTGCACATAAGCTTCTATAAAACTTAATCTTGTCTATTTGACAACTGGTTGTTGTACATGTTAAATAAATAGATTAATAGTATGTTGTCAGGAGAAACTTGTAGAAGGGGTTTTGTTACTGACTGTTTTCTATAATAGTGGCTGTTTGCAGCTTCACATAGAGGCAATGGCATTGTAACTCCAGTCAAGAAAGCAAAGCCCTTACCTGTATGATGGTGCTTTAGCATAATAACATAAGAGAATATTCTGTAAAATACAGAAAAAGAAATTTGTTAGAGAACATTTGGAGATCAGCTATGGACCTACATTCAACAAAAAAACTATGCCAAACCAGAGCAGAATTAATATGTGCTTAGTTTAAAGCAAACTGAGAGTATGAATACAGATTTCTAGCACCATATTGATGTATATTGTTCAAATGGCAGTTTTTGAGCGCTCCAAAGCTGGCTTTGTAAAATTAACCTTGAAGCTTCTCGCAAGGAGGAGAGTGTTAACATCACCAGCTGGCCAGAATCTCCTCTTCAGCAAACGCCCAACAGGTGGCGCTGTCTTTGATAACTGTTAACATCCAGTGTGTGGTAGTGCTGACTGCTCTGTAATAGTGCCATATAAGTGCCAAAGTGACACCCTAGACGTGTTCTGTAATGTCCTGCAGAAAACTTTGTCTCAGCACACTGGAGCTCGGAGCAGATCCTCCGACTGTATGTAGCCTTTTTGTGACGCCCCCCCCCACCATATCATACACACGTCCCAAAACATAATGCCTATAAAATGTTGTATATGGGTTTAGTAAACAGTTTTATCTAGGAAATAATTACTGTTGATATGTAGGACTTCTCTACTAGTGACAGTATTGTCCACTTTAGATTAGCCTCTCTTTCCATCAAATTGCTTTTATTTAAATAAAAACACACTGTTTGATAGCAGTGGCACCAGTGTTAAGCTCTAGCCTGACATTGTACTGTAGATAACATCCAAGCAAAGCATCACTGATTGTTGTCCTGCTCCTGTGCCTGGATTGGAAGCTCTACAGCGAGTCTTACTGACGGGAGCTCGTGTTGTGCCATATCAACCTGCGCGCTCTAACATTCTACGCCCGTGAAGAAGAAGCCAATCTTGTAGGTGTGTCTAACATGTTGGCTAGGGTGCCAGAGCTCACTTGATCTTGTATTCGCCATTTATGTGAAATATTTTTTTAAACTATTATTTCATTTTACACCAATTTCTCCCATTAGCCTTTCTCTATTCACTTGCCTTGATTTTTTTTTTCCCGCAGGTCTTTAGTGACAGAGGTATTGACATATGAAGAGCTTACAGCCAAAATGTGACCATTTTTGGCCCAAAAAGTTGTGAGACATTTTGACATCAGTGATCAGTTATCCTATAAATAGATCCAAAGTTAGTTTTTGTTGCTATTAAGTATTTTTTCGGACACTTTTTTTGTAAATGACAGGAGTCATTTGGAAGCAAATTCTTTGTATGTGGATAGATAATCCTTTGGTTTGAGCCATTATGCAGCATGATGCCTTTGATTAAAGTGAATCCTTGTGCTAACCATGTTAACCGACAGTTTTAGAGTGATGTGTTCACTTATGTTGTGGGCGGTATTCAATGTGAATTTCCTGGCCGTTTGCAGGAGGACTGTTGTAAAGAAAAGGGCATTGAAATAATCACCTATATTTTCAAAGCATCACTTAAAGATTTTTAGATATGCTGTATTGCTAACTTGATTTTCCTTTAAATGATATGAATTTATATTTAAAAGCTTTACGTTCTGTATATTTCTTGGAAAGGATTTTATGATTGTATGTTTATTTTAAATATATTAAATATACTATTTTTGTTTTTAAAATGACCTTCCTGTTATCAAAAAAAAAACCTATCACACTCTCACTCTGGTTTTCACACCACTGAAATATCAATTTTAATATATGCCAGAATTCATCAACCAAACACTTTTACTGTTAAACAGCCAGAAATATGAGTCATCAGAACAAAACGTCCACAGCCACCCTAGCAGCCCTTTGAGGCTGCATTTGGTGCCACAGCACTTAATAATCCATCCAATAATAGTTCAGACATTCGGCCTTCC
>KV751341.1:6388492-6423596 GCA_001698575.1 Mola mola | reverse complement strand
AGTGTATTTTGATATATATATATTTCCAGGGAAAAGTTCCATATTCTGTGACCCATCCTGGACAGTGGCTAAGGTAAACAACCATAATCAAAACACCCAGAATCCTCTTTTCTCAAAAACGCATCAAGTCATTTTCTTCTCAGAGCTTTTTGACTTCCAGACTCACACGCAAAGTCTTATATGGGCCATATTAAATATCGCATAAGTCAATAAAAGTACAATTGCTGTGATTGCTCTGATTTGTGGTGCTGTTATTGTGCCATACTGTATGGCAAATAATAATAATAATAATAATAAAGGCACTTTTCCTTGCTTGGAGTGAAGCTCCTTCTGTCAGGAAGCTGGTATTAAACAGACCTTGTGGGCCAAAAAAAACCCAACCCATCAGAAAACCAATTTGCCATTTAATGCAGAAAGCCTGTTCAAAAGCAATATCATTTTTAACACAGAGCCCTCATCAGATCACAGGGAAAGCTTCTCTAATCTTTGACAGATGATCAAAATGCCCACTTGACAAAAATGACCAAATGTCTTGGGAAAAAAAATTATTCTTTTTTAGCAATCGCATCATTTTTTTGGAATCTTTATTTCTTTTCCTTGTTGTCCCCAAATTGCCCCTTTAATCCTGTTCTGTGTGTCTGACTGACACCACGCCACTCAGGCTCCCTGCTCTGATGTCTTCCAGCTGACCTCTGGCCCCCAGGCTGCCCCCCCCCGCTCTGACACCGGCTAAGGAGAAGGCTGCTATGATAGTGGTGCTGAGCTCACCGAGCCCCGTTAGCTACAGTCACTGCAGTCACAGCTTCACCAGAAAAAGGATTACTAATCAGAGCACCTTTCAATGAGCATTGATCTCAACTTCTTCTTCTGTTTCAATATTTTTCTCTGTCACTCGGTGAATAATGCAGATTTACGCTGAGGGAGAGCCACGCCTCAGCCAGCCCATCTGATGCTCATGGAAACAAATTCTTAAAAGAATGTAGGAGGAAGCCTGTCTGCTGAGGAGCCCCCTTGCAAAACACTGCACCCACCGAGGAGGAGGGGTGGGGGGAGAAAAATGCACCAATCAACTCAAGGACTGTACAAAGAGTGGTCTGTCGTTGCTAAGAGACAGATGCAGAATAACCTCCATGAGAAACCTGACCATGACCCTTCCTCCTCCTCCTCCTCCTCCTCTCAAACAGTCTCTCCCGCTCCTACCAATTACTAAAGAACATTAAAGCCCACCTCTGTTCCACTACAGCTGAACGGCAGGGAGGAGGTTGTTTTAGCAGCAGCAAGAAGGCACACAGGTTTAGGATTAATCCCTAAAGAAAAAAAATCTAAACTTTATTTTATTGTTTTCTATTTTACTTGAGAGGATGAACTGCTGGCATATTTTATGCAGGCGGGAGGATCGGGGGGTTTAGGATGGAGGAGGAAGGTGGGGGTGGGCAGAGGGAATCTGCCCGATGAATGAGAAGATAAAGATTTGACAGAGAGGTGACAGAGAGCTCAGCTCGTACGAAGCCTGTCGATTATGTGCGTCGGTGGCTGACAGGTGGGATCCCAGGGGCGCGTCTGTCACCACGTCTGTTACCCGGGCCCCGGCCGCCACCACAGACAACACCCATGGGTGGAGATATGACACAGACGCCAAGGCGTGTGATTGGCCTTGCCCTGGCAGGCCAGCCTCCCAGTCAGAGCCCAGATTAAAGCTTTATTGTGCACACAAAGCAGGGCGAGAGTCATGTTAATCCCCCATAATACATTTCTATCAGTGATCTGAGTCTACAACACGATCGAAACAACCCTCCTGGAACATGTTTTAATCTGACTGGAGGTGAAATACCAGTAGTATTTTTGGTTCTTTATTTTCTTGTTTGTGTGATAATACACACCGTTGCTGCACTTGACTCTTAAAAGCACAGACGGACTCTGATGTTGCTAAGATCCATTAAATGCAAATCTTCCTGTTTGAAAAGTTTTTTTGTTTTTAAGTGTAAAAGGCAACAGGGGCAACAAAGAAAAAAAATCATACAGGGATGAAGAAAACTATGTCAAGACCTGTCAGGTCAGGGACAAATGTAGGCCACAGTAGAGTCTCTGTGGATGTAGCAAAGATTGAAGGAGCAAATGAAATGTCAGTCCAAGATACAGTCAAGGCGCCAGAGTAACATTCAAAGCAATCAGTGTTGTTTAATTTACCTCACCGCTGCTGATGGAGAAAACTGAGCCGTTTGATGTAGAAAAGTGGAGAATCAGTGGGGTTTTTGTTCACAGGAAGTAACCAATATGTACAATTTTTAGGTACTTGTATTAACATGGTGTGCTACCACATTTAGTACTACTCCATTCAAAATTGGAGGGATGTTGTGTGACTGACCCTTTACAAAAAGCCATGTTGAGCTGGGGCCCCTTATCATGTTCCAGACATCATGGAGTTGCGAGCAGTTCAATAAAACAGAGACTGTTGTCCTCCAACCCTCTCACACATTTTTGTTTTTTTTAAATAACTGATAAGGACGCAGAGATGTAAAAGTCAATATTTCAAAAATTAAACTTTAGTTTAAAATGTGTGAATAAAACAATGGCAATTGATTTATTGAAACTTCTCTCCTGTCCAAAATAATCATTTCAAAGATTTGACCTTTCGCAGGAGGCCAACCTCTTCGTGGGGACCCGCTTGATTACTTTACAGCAATAAAGTATTTAAAGCTAGCTCGAGCAACTACAACAGTTTCATTCCTTATGTTTAATATTTCAGTCTCAACAATCTAGCAACAAAATACAATCCTTGAGTCATAGGGATGATGTTTCTACTGATTGGAGATTTTAGAAGGGTGAGATCTGTATCACAACCTGATATAGCATGATGTGGTATATTCCAAAACAAAGAGAAAAATGTTAAAAATGTACCGTTTCTAAAAACCATAGATATACTACATTTGTAAATTTAATAGGTTCCAGTAATATGTTAAAGCTTAACTGATTAAACAGAATTGTTTAATCTAATGTTGTGACATACATTCATACAGATTCAATCACAATGGTAAAATTTAAAATAGAAACTTATTGCGTCTCCAAAAAGTTCTTGGCTACCGAACAAGTAAATAAATAACAGGGATTCTGTCCCAGCTGGCTGGACTAGTTTACTGCAGCGAGGAAGCATTTAAACACAAATACACGTAGTCTTCCTTTACTTCTTTAAACCTGCACTACAGCACTGTTGTCTCCCACTGCTGTTTGCAAGAGTCATTGCACAAACACTGTCTACGTGCATATGACGCCTGAGGCTCAGACATGTAAGAAGCTAGCCTTAAACCCCATTTTCCAGAAACATTATTGAAGGCTTTTGTCTGGAAATGTTATTTAAAGGTGTGTTAAAGTGACAGTTTTTCACAAAGTTTTTATAACTACAAACTGTAACTATTTTATTTGTGTGTGCATATAATATTTGTGGTGGCGAAATCTAAAAGTATTTGTATTGCTTCAACGTGATCAAGTAATTTTGGTTCTTAAACCTAACCACGTTTTTCCATTTACTAAAGTCAACCAAGTGTTTGTGGAGCGTAAGTGTAACCAAGTAGTTTTGTTGCCTAAACTCAAATCTAAGCTTTCTTTTGGCCCAGAACTAACCAAAGAATGATTGAAGCAATAAAATCACCAAAAAAGAACATTTTACAGGATTTTAACCCCATTTAACAAGTACATCCCCTGACACAACCCATCGTTCCTGTAGGCTCGGCTAAAATTTTATGAAATTGCTCCATCTGCCTCAGGTTCTGACACGTTGAAGTTGCCACAACAAATATTTGGACAAACTAATATAGTTGCCAATATAGCTGTAGATTTTAATACTTGGATGAAAATCCTTTGCAGTCAATGACTGCCTGAGATCTGAAGCTCATGGGCATCACCAAATTTTGAGTTTTCTCTCCGGAGATGTTTTTCCAGACCTTCACTGCAGCCACCTTCAGTTGTTGCTTGTTTGTGGGTCTTTTCTGCCCTCAGTTTTGTCTTCAGCAACTGAAAAGCTGCTCTGTTGGGTTGAGATCAGGTGACTGACTGGGCCATTGAAAAATATTCAACTGCTTTGCCTTCAAAAAGTCTTGACTTGCTTTCGCAGTATTTTAGGCCCATTATCAATCTACACTGTGAAGAGCTGTCCTTTTAGTTTTGTAGCATTTGTTGAATGTGAGCAGTGAGTATAGTCCTGTACACCTCCGAATTCATCCTGATACAGTCAGCAGTCACATTATGAATAAACAGCAGTGAGCTTGTTCCAATGGCAGCCACTCATGGCCACGTCATCACACTGCCTCCACCATTTTTGACACAGCATGTTGTTTGCTTTGGATCCCGAGCTGTTCCTTTCCTTCTGCAGACTTTTCTCTTCCCATCATTCTGAAACAAGTTTATCTTGGTTTCATCTGTCCAAAGAATCTGATTCCAGAATTTAGGAGGCTTGTTTAGATGTTTTCTGGCAAAGTCTAATCTGGCCTTCTTGTTCTTCAATGTTACCAGTGGTTTGCACCTTGTTGTAAACCCTCTGTACATTACATTCTTGAAGGCATCTCTTGATTGTAGACTTTGAGAAAGATATGCCTACCTTCTCCAGAATATTCTTGACATGCCTCCATGTTGTGAAGGGGTTTTTTCTACACAAAGGAAATGATTCTGCAATCATCCATTTTAGTTGTCTTTTGTGGTCTTCTAGGCATTTTGATGACTTTGTGCTCACTTTTCTTTTTAAGAATTTACGAAACTGTTGATTATGTCACTTCTAAAGTTTGTCTATCTCTCGGATAGATTTACTTTGTTATTTCAGTCTGATGATGGCCTTTTTTCACTTGCATTGATATTTCCTTGGACTTCATGTTGACAGTTCCAGTAAAACAGCTGACAAATGCAAATTCAACACCTGAAATCAACTTCAGATCTTTCATTTGCTTCTTTTGTTGTGAAGTAAAAGAAACAGACCACAACTGGCCATCAAACTGTCAACTGTCCAAATACTTTTGAGCCTCTGAGTATGTAAGTATTCTGCATAAAACGACTGTAATTCCTAAATGGTAAATACCATATGTTTGTGAAACTGCTTAAATTAAAGTTGAAAGTCTGCACTTGTGATAGTGTATATAGGCACAGTGATAAAAACTGTCATTGACCAAATTCTTCTGGACTTAATTGTATTATTTCAGTATATCGATGTACAACCTAAACTAGCCCAGAACTTTTCTGTTTTATGTCTTATGGGGACAACGCCCCAAATCTATCAAATGCCCGGTGATGCCGTGAGGACATGCTAGCGTGTACAGAGGATCTGTGGTGTACATTTGTCCCCAGTGTTTGTTGTTGCCAATTGTGTAGCATTGTTCCTAAACAGAGAGCAAAACACTGTGGTTTCCTTCATAGCACTTCTTAATCATCAATGGTCATTCACGGTTCAAAGGAATATTGTCGGTGTGCTGTGACCTTTGACCTTTTGATCTCCTGAGAAGCGGTTGTTAGTGATCTTTCTGTTGGAGGGCGTTTGATGACGGTAGACCAGAGATTCATTGAAAGTGTTGTCAGCTATATTGGTGTCTCTTTTTAAGGAGCCCGGCCATAGATTTGTAGAGACGTGTGTGTGTGTGTGTGGGGTGGGATTTGTGGCTGGCAGCCAGCGGGCAGAAAAATTTAACAAAAAAACTGGCTATAAAGACAGACCAGCTATAGCTTGAATTTCCTGGTCTGATGACACAGCACTGAGTGAATGTGAATTTTGATCCAATTGCTACAGTTCCCTGCAGAGTTTGAGTCCAGGGTTCAGAGTGTCTCGCAGGCACAGATGCGATGATGAGGGAAGCCATTTGCAGCATTCTTTCTATGTTTCAGAGTGCTTAGAATTCCTTGTAATGAGTTCAGAGCTCTCATTTGATTTAGATAAACTGCCCGATTTTATCCGTCCTGGGTGTGAAACCTCTGCGTGGGCTCGGATTTGAAGAACAAGATCTGTAAAATGTACACAATGGAGGGGTCACTTAAGCCAGGGAGGTAATTCAGCTCAAAATGAATCCTGATGTGTCTGAGTACAAACTCCAGTATCAGTCCACCTAGATGAGTATCAACACAAATTTACATACATTGCATTATTTATTTTTTTAAGGTACATTTTAATGGATGTAAGCAATTTATAATTAAAAAAAAAAAAAAAAAAAAAAATGGAAAATATGATATTTATAGATTTTGTATTTACAGTTTGTGTGTTGTTATGCCTCATCTACAATTACTTGCAGTGGTTCATCTACCAGGGTAAATACAATGAACTTAGAACTTCCCACAGAGTTCACGGTGTCAGAAAAATGGAAAGAATGAATCTTAGTAAAAAAAACAAATCTGTTTTGCATTCAGTTGTGTACAAAGACAGCCCCTCCTTTTAGCCGAGTTATGTAATAGGAGTCAATAATCTGTTATGTAATAACAGAGTAAGTGAAATGGACTGTACTTGAATTTCTGTGTCCCGGGATTTGGTTTTATCTCACAGCCAGAACTGTTGTTTTTTTTTTTCTTTTTAGCAAATAAGACGCCACAAAATAAGCTGAAAATAAAACATTGTTGTTGTGAAAACAGTGTTTTTGTCAGAGGTTATAGTAAAGGACAGTTATGACATGTGGTCAGTTGTTGGACTTTGGTTTGACAGTTACCACAATGCTGCTGCTAATAAATAAATAGAAAACTGCTGGAATATTACCACTAGCAGGGAAAAAAAGGATGCCAAAGTTTTAGATAATCATAATCTTGCCTGACTTTGACTTTTTCTCCATGGGCCTTGGTGCTGTCAGCCTGCACTCCTGCAGCATACTGACACAGTGATTCATACAGGATGCAGGCTAAGCCAAGCAATGCACCAGTTTATAAAAAATGTAATCCATCACTGACAGAGGCTGTGGTCTCTAATCAAGTTATGGACCTCAGCGATGACCATTTTATCCTTCTTTTTTGTATTTTTTAATTGTTTGAACCACTTCCTTTTCACCAGAGGCTCTTTCCTTTTAGACTGTTGTTTTAGCAGAGAGTCACTGATGGATCTCAGAAATTGCTAAAAATCCCTTCAGTTCACTATCAAATGTGATTTTAAATGGCTTAATTAATCAATTATCAACTTGTCGATGAATTGTGTTGATCGGTGACACTTCATTCATTACACACTGATGACTGTTTCTGTATTTGTTCAGTAAACGATTGAAGTAAGCGGATAAAAAATGGATGATTTTTTTGTGCCACTTGAGAGGGAAGAAAGGAAGTGTGAGGTGGCAGAAGAGAAGCTCTCACACTGCAGATGGTCTGTCAGCACCGCTCAAACAACAAAAACACAAATTGGTGTTTTCTTCCACCTCTGACAATGAAGCTTAGACTCCACCATCCAAAGAAACTTGAGGAATAATAGATTCCTCCTCGCAATGAGTCAGCGGGGAGAGGTTGCCCACCATCCTCGTCACACTGAATCACATTCTGTCACAAACGCCGCTTTGAAATGCTTTTGGTGTTATTTTTCTCTGCATAGGCTAGTTTTTGAGAAATGCAGAGACGCACAGAGAAGAGAGAGAGTGATGGCTGTCCGATGGGGAGAGAGAGTGGGAGAGAGGGAGGCTCACAGAATTCCCCGGCAGGCAGTGTGTGAGATCTGGGGCCCCCCGGGGCCCTTTGGATGGCTCACACTGAATGGATGCCCTAGCGAGGTGACCAGGCTCATTGAGAGCAGGTTACAAGGGGACGGGAATGCTTTTGCTCTGTGTTTGGCCCCCTGACCCACTGTCCAACGTCTGCCTTGGCAGCTTTGAAACCCAACATATTTATTTGCAGCGCCGTGAAGAGAGAGGGCGGAGCGCCTGTCACTAGAAAGTCATCGTCCTGCTGACAGCTTCATCTGCTGTTGAAGGGTACCTATGACATGCACACAATGTCGCTGCGTCGGCCGGCCCTGGGCGAAGGACTGTCATATGTGGACATGCTGGGAATCTAGCGAGCGGTTCCCCACGCTCCCCTCATCCCAGCTCACTTGATACGTCGGACTTATTTCTTTGGCCCTGCTCTTCATCTCCTGAGACAGAGATCACATCCGGGGAGCTCATCATTTCTGAGCACCAGTGCATCTGTGTTTGCTGTTTTTGTAATCATCTCGTTGTGTGGGAGAAAAAATTAAAAAGAAATATGTTCATACGTGCACAAAATGCAAATTGAAAAATGGAGCAATGATATGTGTTTCAGAGACAGCAGTGTTCCTTTGGAGTTTTTCCAGCCTCGTCCGGTATTGCATTAATAATTCAATTAATCAATAACACTGACTAAATCACATGTTGTGTCAGTTCAGAGAAGCATTCCAGGTACATTTTGGCTGCAGAGGCCGTGCGGTATTTCGAATATATGGCAGCCACTTTGCAAACAAAGATTTCAAATTGAAACAGCATCTGATCAGCATCTTCCTTATTCTTCCTAACAGGTCTTACAGGTACTTAAGTGCAGAGTAGAGTGGAAGAAAGCAAGACTTGTGCAAGACGAGTGGAGTTGGCGTTTGACTGTTATCATCGAAAAGCTAATTATATTGGTAAATGTATATTTTTTAGTTTTTCAGCTTTCACGGTTGCTTTGGTGGTGTTTGGGAAACGGTTTTAACAAGACAAAGCAACTAAACACTTTCAAAAAATGAATCATTTCTGATTGACAACGTCGTGATCAAGGTTTAGAAAAAACAGCTTTGCTACATTTAGAGAAAGATCATGATTGGTTATTGAGTGCAGCTACAACATACGCTGTATTTTATGATCCTTATCATTTATTGTGTCTGGACATTGAAGCTGTTAAACTTGCGCTTCTAACCAAAATATATTGCTGTAACATTTTTTTTTAACCTATATGTTTGCATGTTCTGCAACCACCACATTATAAGGTACCCTGTGATTTATTATCAAAACTGTGAAAATTCATTATATCATCCTCATTTTAACCATACAATTTCTCCTGAATGTCAGTGTTATTACCAATAGACATTTAGAAAAACAGTTGGAGATTAATTTTTTTATCCTTTGTCGTAAAATGCTCAGTTTTCACACCCTTGTTCTCTATTATATTTTTTTTTCTCCGGCTCGTTGTTTAAGCTACAACTGGTAATATTCTGTTGGTGTTTGAGTCATCCTGTAAAATGACCATGTAAAACTGCAGTATTGTATAACAGTGTTAAAATCAGAGTGACCTCTGCGTACAGGCCTTGTACAGGTCATAACATTAGTAATGCTCTGGTATGCACTGGGCAGCCAGCATCCTCTCCTATCGATAAGTCATTAGCTGCAGGCCTCTCTCCAGCGTAGACAAAGAGGCTGGAGCAGGCGCACCATTATAGACAAGTGTTCAGAACTGTGTTTATCTCACATGATGAGTCAGTCGTTGCAGTCACCTTCACTTTAGCATTAATCAGTGTTTTTCTAACTTTGGTAAGCCTCAGATAGGCTACTGCTTTTCTGGCTTGTATTTCATTTCTTGGTAACACAGGGGTAAAAAAGTGCTCTCAAGAGAGTCATTTTGTTCATTTTTGACAGTTGATAATCTAATAAAACAACTGAATGAATGCAGTAAAGCACAGTGCTATACTGTATGTTGAAAAGATAAAAACTGTTCATCATATGTATCAGTTTACTATAAGCTAAGTAATATAAAGGTTAGTGTATTAATAGTTTAATAATACAATGTAATGTTTACCAAAATCTGCAGATTTTATCGAGACTACATTAACCAATATACTCAGTTTGCTACTTATCCTATATGACTTATAATTCTATATTGTTTCAGCAAACAGTAATTGATGTTTTTCTCCAGATATCAGATCCCAGTTCATGATACAGTATTGTGATGCAGGATTTTACTGCTCCCTGCTCCTTTTGTTCTATCTCCATAATCAAAAGGGTAAAACTTCAATGCTCAGGTTTTAATCTTTTCCAGCAGAGGAAATAGGACAAACTTCATTTGCACTGCAGGGCTTCGCAGCACAAATTAAGCCAACATGCTAAACCCCAGCACTGTTTACAGAGTCATTTGTTTTGTTTCAGGACTGAATTTAATGACTATGGAACTCTGAGCACACAGAGGAAAGTTGCTGCATTCCATATGCAACAAAAAAACCCAAAAGTTAGATGTTGAGAGAAAGTAGAGTCAACAACTTCTTTGCGGAATTAACCCCCCCCCATATTCCCCTACAACCAACCACCAAATCTCCCAGCACCATCTCCACCATCAGTTCAAATTACCGCCCACCTCTAACTGATGTGAACAATAACAGAAGAAAGCTTGTTAATGGTGAACATAATTGTCCCAGACAAAAGGCCAAACACTGCAGATCACACTTTACAGCAGGAAGGAGCAGAAGGCGACGTCTGGGCTGCAGCCAGCAAGCAGGGGGAGGAATTTCCCCACAGACATCCATCTACCACCTGAATCATGTTTCATTACCGTGTCACCCGTTAGACACAGGGACAGACTCTGAAAGCTTCACTTTTACGGCCTCGTACAGCGTGACGTTTAGATGTAATGGGCATGAATTTGTGTGTATAAGCATGCGCACAAATGATTCATATTCCAAACATTTAATCAGTAGTCCATTATTGTCCATTTTCATGCATTTTTAAGGATCTCCTGTTCAGCGCAGCAGCTTGTTTGCGGTGTCGCCCATTAGGTACATTGCGTGGAGCACTGTGACAAATAAGAGCACCCTGTTGGATGTTAAACGAGGTGGACAAGGCTTAAACCTTCCACTGTGTTGATAACTGGCTCGCTTCTCTCTCTCTCTCTCTAACACACTAGGGCAACTATCAGCTACAGTGTGTAACTGCAGATTGGATTCCCCCTCTGGCTTCACTCCTCACACCCACCGCATCCCTCCCTCCCCTCCCAGCATCCCCTGCTGCTGTTGTTGGGGTGGTCTCTGCCTTTGCTGTCACCAAGCCGCTGGTCTTTCAGCCGTCCTGCTCCCTTTCCTCGCCTTATTTATCTCCCCCCACCGCTCTCACAGGCGTCACCAGATTACTGAAGCAGCACTGACATCTCTATCAGGCTGACCTAACACCCTGCTCTTTCCATCCCTCCCCCTCCTCCTGCACTCCAGGATCCATCACACTCTGGCCTGGGCCGCTCATTACTACACATTTAAAAACAAAAACAAACAAACATAAAAAATCAGAGGGGGAAAAACAAAAACAAAGACAATATAGGAAAAAATACAAGTTCTTCGTCTCTGGCAGGCAACACATGAAATAAATACTTTATTGCCTCCAGCACATAATGGTAATTCAGATAAGCTCAATAAGAAGAACGTCTCCAGGATGCGTAATGTATTTAAGTCTCGACATTACACTCATATCACGCTCATCAAAAAAACCCGAGGCATTAAAAAAACACTAAATAACAATCCATTCATCTATTATTTAGTCGGGTATGAACAGAATCCATTTTTTAAAAAAAATGTGTTTTTTAGCTAAGCTGACGGCGCTGATCTATGCCAACACTCAACCGTCAAACTGAAACATTTCCAGAACTTCTGATTGGATGAGACTGTAGAAATGTTCCACCAAGCACCATTATCAGGCTTTCTTATAACATGCATGTTAACAACTCAGCTGAAGAACATCATTAAGTTGTAAAACGGAAGTTAGCAAGTTAAGATAAGCATCAAAGAGCTTAGCAAAGAATGTCCATTTTTCTACATTCATACCAAAGAGCCCTGATGATGTGAAAAAACAGTTCAGATGGAGCATCTCGGGGCCGGCCGGCCGGCATTGGAGGAGATGCTTGTTTTTAACAAGCATTTTGAGAAATGCAGCTGACATTC
This sequence comes from Mola mola, assembly GCA_001698575.1. Lineage (NCBI taxonomy): Eukaryota > Metazoa > Chordata > Actinopteri > Tetraodontiformes > Molidae > Mola > Mola mola. The sequence continues at coordinate 6,411,757 of KV751341.1, read as the reverse complement.
AAAGCATCGGTGTGACGGAGTGTAACAGATCCAGGGACAGATGAGAGATTGTTTACGGATCAGATTTTCTGCTCGGAGTCGAGACGTGGAGGGAAATCAAAGAGAACTCCTTGTGATCTCTTGCAGAAAACAATAACATTCATGCGGCTGAGTGGCCACAACATATTTTTGTATGTCCACTTCCAACCAGTGCTCCAGGTCTTAAACGTGAGCTGACACACATGATGTTGGCGGTGAGACTGAGCTGTGGCTTCTTTCAGTGTGATACTGGGACTTTGCTATGTGAAATAGAAATGGCACCACATATTTGCCCTTCAGACTTGTTATGTGTCCTTTTCAGCGCACAGCCCCTCGGTGTTAATGATGAACAGTCTGAAAGGTGCACTAAGGACAGGAGCAACAGCAGTGTCTCCCTCGCCAGGGCTTCAATAGCTTTAAAGGTGCACTTGTACTCAGACAGCGCATACTTCATCCCTGCATCTGTGTGTGCGGCACGGCGGCTGCTCAGACGTCTCCAACTCCGATCTGTCTACGCACCAAACACAAAGTCTGTGACGATTACCTGCCGTGGAGGAATGAGAGTGATACATGAAGTCTCTTGTTGTCCTGCAGCATGTGCGTCTGCACGTACAGCTCCATTATCAGCTGCCAGAAACGCCTGTAATTTGATTGTTCTTGCTGAATGAAGTGAATAGCTTCCCTTTTTATAAAATATATTGAATTTCCCCCCGCTGAATGCTGTCATTGCTCGCTGGCTGCATTCATCCAACCACCCCCCAGTGTTAGCCTTTGAGATTTGTGAGGGGGGAATGATTTTCATCTGCAAACAAACTGCTGTTGGTGATAGAATTCCTCAGTCTCTGTAGCCTGAGTGTTGTTATTAAGCAAACTAAAAATGACACAGTCTGCGGGGGGCTTCGCCATTGGAAAGATGCTGTCCATTAGCTGTCTACAATGACCACTGGGTCTACCCTCCCATGGGACTGGCAAGGAAGGCATCATCTCATCCCAAGTCTGGCTGGGAGATCACACAGGCCCCATTGTTTCAATCGGCCCCGGGTCTCATTGTGGCAGCGTCTCTGGGAAAGGACGAGCCTTCACATCCGTGCCCCGTTAAAGAATGGGCTTTCTGCAGGCTGAGGCCGCAAAAACTGTAAGGGATGAATCTAAGGGAGCACAGAGAGGCTACCGGGTAGATTTGGAATAGGGGCACCCCTCCTTAGACGAGCTGGAGTCCCCATCCAGACCTCCCTCTCCCTCTCCCAGCGCTGACCTCCCTTCTCCACCTCTGTTTAATAATGCCTGGGCCTTGGTCATTATTTTGGGCAGATGGAGATGGGGCAGGCTGTGAAAGGAGCTGGTGTCACTCCTGAGGAGAGGATGGTAGGGATGACTGAGAAGAAAAAGCAAATCAGAGAAAAGATCAAAAGCAGAAGCTCGCCTTTCACTCGACTGAAAGCGCTAAAGAGGATAAGGAACGATCGGGCCTGGGGTCTCCTGTCCTCTCTGGCAATTAGACTCAGCTGATGGAGAGAAAGGCATGAATGGCAGGGTTCAAGGCCCTCTCTAGGACTCACACAACGGGAAGGAGTTTTTTCCCCAATGCCTCCTTTATCTTCCTCTCCTTTCAGAGTGTCAGAAATGCAGCTGAAATATCTCTCCAAAAAGACAGCACAATCCCCAATGCCAAACCCTAATCACGGTGGCTGATGAGATTGAGGGGTATGTGTTTGGGGGGGTGTTTGAGAGAAAACACACATTCTTTTCACAATTCATCTTTACACTTTATGAGAGGCCAGGATTCAAGGGAGGTGCAGTAGGTTTATATTTGATAATTAAATTGAACAAATTTTCCACGAGAACGTCGCACACCCCGGACACACGGTTAAACACCAGTCAACGTTATCTCGTCGTGCTCTAAAACGTTTAATGGACTCTTACTGTTTGCCAGGGCTTGTATATAAATGAGCAAAGATCTTTCACAGTAGCAGTCAACTCCGGAATCAAAAGCTAAAATTCAGTGCAAATACATAATAAATGAGCATCAGTAAACAAATGTTACTGCTGCACATTCTTAGTGTCCCTGATGGACGGGCAGCCATCATGGTTTTCCACAATGGCTCAGACTGTTTCATACAATTTAGCATTTACTTTTTTTTTTTTTGACTGGAGAGCTGTCTCAGGCACGGCCACAGCAACACGTCCCACAGGAACCTATTAACATCTTCTACATATGCAAGAGTTTCAATAGGCCGTCTATCATCCCTATGCAGGTCAGAGAGTGAAGAAACGGTATTTAGGTCACGCAAATTTGATTTTAACATATATTCTAGTTGCTAAAAAGACATTTGTAAAACCATAAAAAAGTAAAACTGGCTGAGCTTAAAGGAGAAGAAGAGCAGTTGTAGGATTAGCTCTTACCTTTATGAAAGTAGGTTATATTAGGCCTGACAGTGTCAGCCCCAACCCAGAATCCACCAGAGCATAAAGACACTGGAGTGAACTGATTCAAACATCATGGTCAAAAAGTCCAAGCTCCACAGCCTCCAAAACTGGAAGAGGACTCCCTCTCCCAGGATGGTTGGCTTCTGTCAGGTCTTCACCTCCAAGAAGAGGGAGATGAGGAGGTTCCACACACCGTTGACTTCATCTCCAACAAAGACACCAGTGAAATTCTGCTGGAACCAGAACTTGCTGTGGAGGAGAGCTGCCAGTGGATGACTTCCTTCACCATGAGTACCAAGTTCCCCTGCCAGGAGACGCACAAGATTGAATACTGCCATTCAAGAGTTGTACAGCGATGACTGCATCATCCCGTGCCAGGGCTGATATGATAACATCAGTGTCGAGAAAAAAGATGGCTGTTTCTCCTTTCTGGCCATCCAGCATGAGATCAACGACGACTACCGTGTCAGGATCGACAGAGAACATCAATCGCAGATGATCTACAAATACTAATAGCAGTCTACCAACAACCTGAACACCACCTATGACTCCACCATCATGCACAGTGGAGGAATAGGTTCTCTCTTCAAAATGGAAAGGACAGCATCGACCCGATCCCTGCCCCAAACATAAACATCAGCCAGAAACAGGGCATTTCCTACCAGGCGATCATGAGGCCTTTGAGTACTGGTTCAGAGTTGGTGCAAAATCCACCGATGAGATTGGTTTACCTCAGGAATGAGAGTCACCATAAAGTTACATCATTACATCAGAATGTGCACCATAGATTTTACTAGAACTATAAGACTAAGCAAAGAGACAGGCTGGCTCCTCATCGGACTACTGGTGTTTGCAATTTGGTGTCCATTATGTGAGTCTTTTTTGCCTTCACTGTATGAGTCCAATGACATACTAAACCATAGGGATAGGGGAAAAAAATGTATTACAATTTTTATCCGACAATTTTGAAAATTGATTTTTCTCCCCAGAATAGATGTCACCCTCAGCACCCCTTTACATTAAAGAAGACTGGTGATTGTGCTCTCACATCCTCCAGACAGGAATAATGAACGAGTCTCTCACAGGGGGGGAAAATTGGAGAGCTTCTTAATGCTACGACTAAGAGGAACATTTATTAAGAAAGAGTAAGAGTAAGGCATCATGATTGTTGCTGCACAGTTAGCCAGCTGTGTCCACATCCATTACAATGTGCACAACCTCAACCTGGCCTCACTCTGAGAACGCACTAAAGCACCGCTTTTCTGTGCAAGCTGAAAAGAATGACAGACATGTAATACACATTGATTTTGGAAATATGACTCATGATATGTTGTTTGTAGAAGTGTGTGATTTACTTTTCTTTTTCTTTAAGAAAGAAAATCAAATAATAAATAATCAATACCATTGAAATGCAATTTTTGTAGAAAAACAGTAATTTAAACACAACCCAAGTATAGTGATACAGTCGAAAGGGAACCAAAGCATATCATCCGAGTCCTACCAAACAAGTTCCGCTTGTCCAAAATGACATTTTACTTGGTCCTTTGTCACAATTACCCCAACACAATGCTGACATAATTGGTTCTTGGTTCTGCACAACCAGCATATATTGGTGCTACTCTGGAACTGGCTTTCCTGGATAAAAACTAGTTCTTTGTCTAACAAAATGTTAGAACCTTTTTCCAGAAAAGGCATCAGCCCTTAAGTAGCACTTGAACTGGCTTTGTTACGAAGGCTTACATGAGGGACAACATGCTCGGATGCTATCAAGCTACAATGAAACTGAATATGTGAAACCTGCCTGTGATAACATTTTTAAGCTAGCTAAAAATACAATAAACAATAAATGGAGAAACAGTTAAAAATATAAGCTAATAGATAAATGGTGGAAATCATTAGATATACATTAAGAGGAACAACTTGTCTTGCTCCACCATGCTCGTGGTGGTGCTTTCGCTCGTGACATCATTTTGACTCAAGAGTCTACACGGGAGCAGTAAAATTTCAACCACTTTGTAAAGCATCATATAAACAAAACCAAGCATGATAAGAACTGGCCAAAATAACAGAAACCATCTTTGAGAAAAATGTATTTAGCCAATACTTTAAGTTTGTGCAATATGCTTGAGAAAAATAATAGTCACACACTCTATTACACAACACTACAATTAATCAAACTTTTCCATATGACAGTCTTCTTCAGGGAAATGTTGGTAGTTTAAAAATTTATCAAAATAATTCTGCATTGTGGCTACGAACATGCACCTTTACAATATTGTTGGGTTTCTCCATTCTCTTTTCGTTTCCCATTTGCTAATATGTGGGAGGCTGACTTTTGAGCTAATCTGTAGCTAGCCACCAGACTTTTTACTTAACTTTTGAGGAGTTCTCATGTGGCCCATTTCCTTTACAGTCCATGGTTGAAGCAGTGGGCTAATGTAAAGATGGTTGAAACACCACACATTCAGCACTCTCACTGCAGGCGACTTTGACTGACTGTGAAAGGCTGAAGACCCGATGTGAGTCGACAAGAACGAGCATCAGGCCATGAGGCACCATCCCTGGATGAAAGATTTTATGGTGTCTTTACAGTTCAGCTGAATGACATAAAACACTGTTTGGTAAAAACAAAACTCCAATAAACGTGTATTAATGTTTGACCATGTTCATTCACCTCCTCCTACCTGCACTAAACTCTGCACTCTGCACAACATCTGCACATACTGTTAGAATTCTACAACTGCCAATACTGTGTAGATTTTTGTACTTTTATCTTTATTTTATTTTATACTTCTATACCTTTATAGTTATATATGTCCACTGGTCCTGTACCAGAACAATATTGCTGCGGTGACAAATTAATTTCCCTACGGGCATTAATAAAGTCATCTCTATCGCTCTATCTCAACCAATGTAACTAAAAAATTACAGTGGGCAGATACTATAAACTGTATGTTGGACCAGACATAGTCAGAAGGAACAAAGGAGTTTGGAGCCATAGACACTTAAGTATAAAAAGCTTTGGCATTTTCAGGTTTGTTGGCAATAATAACAACAACGAAAAATATCAACATTTTTTCTTACTTTTCAAAAAAAAACAAACATAACATGCTAATATTTTGCACAAATACTACATTCTAACATTGTACTAGGAGATTTAAAGTGATAGAAAACAAACAAAAAAAAGCAACAAAAGCCCAACTTAGTATCATGGTGTTGGTTCTCCCTGTCAATCAGATCTGTCAGCTGTTGGTAGCCTCCGGCTCTGCCGGATCAAGAGGCTTTGATGTGGGCCTGCTCAGGGACAACAGCCGCACAACAGCCTCCAGGCAGCAGCCCAGCTCATGCACACTGTGCCTGTGATTTACCTGAACCCAGACTCCCTGAAGGATTGTCAACACTGGGGACGACCAGGCGTCCATGTCCACCACCCACATGGTCAAACAAAAAAAAAAAAAAAAAGGCTCATTATCAAAAGTAATGATTGCTGAAATGAAGATGAGGCATTTAGAGCTAAACAACTCCTTTAGCTAGAATATTAGACAACATGTTGACTCAATTAAACCTAGACAGCTGTATGTTTGTGAAAGATTTTTGTTCATGACAAAAAGACACTCATTCAGACCCAGCTGTCTGAAATGCCCTACTTCATTAAAATATTTAATAAATGTCTTATTAATTTAATAAAATAGCTGCAGTGAGTAGTTAACAGCAATCACACTAATGAGAATGATTGTCATTATCTGAACAATTTGATAATAATCATACATCTCTCATGATGAGTGGTGATGTTTCGAAACAGAAAACATCCAAATATTCTTGCAGACTCTGCTGGTCAACATGGCCGTTTACTCTGATTGCAGACAATCAGCTTTCAGCATGAAGGTGAAGCACATTTGTGTTTTTGTGCCATGCTCAGCACCCTTTTGTACAGGAAAATCCATACTTCATACCGTACAGGCTCCGACAGCAGCAGAGTCTGAAGGTGAAGTGCTGCAGAAACAGAGACAAAGTAAGCCAGAAACCAACCAACCATTCATCCACCTTGCCAGTTCAAAACTATTTTGCCCGGTAAACCCCCTCCTTAGCATCCTCACACACATCCTCCGTGCTGGATGCTGGTATTTCTGCGTTAATAGACGTGATGGATATATCACACCCTCTGTAGACAAACAGCTGAACATTCTCAGATTCCACATTGAATTCTAACAAGCCTTTTGAGACCAATCAGCTGCTATATTTGTGGCTCATCAGAATGCGTGTGCCACATCACATTAGTCCCCACATAGGAACTGTGATTTTACTTGGTAATTCTGAAGTGTCTCACTGCCTATACATATTCATGCTGAGCCTATAAGTGTCAGATTGAGATGTCCTCCCAGTGTCTTTGACAGCAGGTTATTAATATTGATACCTAAATCAACATTAGAACCAGATGAAGAGGTGTATAGGTCATCGTCTGAAACCTTGTGTCCTCTGTACTCAGGACAAGACAAATTGCTTTATATGGTGCAGCAATATGTAGGACATTGTGGACATTTCTCTGAGCTGATATTGGATCACGTATAATGCAGTGTTAAACATTTTACTCGAATGCCGACATCTTAAACAGCTAATCATTTAATTTAACACTTTAGGTGCATCTTAAAGCATTCCATGAGAGCTATTTTCCTCTGATTTCACTCATTTCTCATTTAAGAGACTGCTGACTGAAAGCCCACGCGCTCTGCCTTAAAAGCTATAAATCCCAGAGTATTACTCCGAACGCAACATCTTAACTACTCCCATTCTCCAATCCCTAAATTGGTGAGACTGTTGTTGCTTGTGGCTGGTTTCTAAAACCCTCCTGCTCCCGAGCGGCGTGCAGCGTGTTACAGGAGGTTTCCCTGGCTGCTGTGCACCATAGGACACTGGCTGCAGGCACAGCAGCTGAGAGGTCGTCGCCGAGGTCCTCCCGCTCATGGCAACGCCCAAGGGCCATCAGCACACCGGGGGAGCCCGATTGCCGGTGAGGTCTAGCACTGCCTCGCCTCGCTTCATGAAAGCCTAATGAAGATGGGGGGCTCGGAAACCATGCTGTTAAGACACCCACAATCCAGCGGCAAGGAATAGGAGGAGAGGCATTACAGGGCTGAGACACAGAATGTACAGCTGTGTGATTGTGTGCATTTATTGCTCTTATAGATGAGAATCTCTATCACTGAATGTCATTTACATATCAAGTTCTGAACAGAACTAACCCAGTACTCACAGACACTCAAATCCAACATACAGTACAATGTATGAAAATAAAAATGTAGGCACTTTGGTATACTTGAACAAAAGAATCACATTGAAGCACAATTAGATGATTTCATATGCAGAGAGCTCCATTATTAAATTTAAATATAAGAAACAGAGACATTGTGGATAATATTTGCTTCCTTTTGTTACTTTGTTGATGTGTACGGACAGGAATGTGAAAACCTGACAATTAAGTGCTTTTCTGAGAAAACATAATTCATCTTTTTTTTCCCCAAGTAGTGAATAGGCCATTTTAGAATTGAAGTTTTGAAGTCTGTCAATGTGTGTGTGTGTCAACATATTAAATATACATTCAATACAATACAAAATTAAACTTTAGCTGGATTTAGAAGGGGATAGTACAGGGCCAGGAATAATAAAATATAGCTCATCTTAAAAAATATATTTTACATACAATAAAATCTTGGGAAATGACATTACAAATTGTTACAGAAATACAAAGAGAGATTCAGCAGTAAAATCTGTTACAAAACCTGGTAATTAAACTCTGTAGCGTCCTCAGTGAGGACTTCTTTGTTCAAAATGAGCGGTGCTGAGCTGATCATTAACATTTTAAAACAGCTTGCAGGAAGGAAGCCCACAAAGAGCTCCATCAGCTCATCAGATTTTTTACGGTCATGCCACATACTACGAGAGTTTCTTCTTCCTGCTGCCTCTCAACTCAGCGTACTGAACCTGAACAACAAAAGAAACAGATATTAGTCATTTGATGTGTTACACTTTGTTCATTCTGCAGTGACTATTCAATTCGAAATCAGATTCAGATCATTTTCAGAGGAGTAACAATGCCGCTGCCATACAGAAGACAGTCACTGTCACTGAGCCCAGAGGCCCAGGGATCGAAGGTGGACAGGGAGGAGGCAAACGGGGCCAAACAGATTTAAGAGAGAAAGGGTGGAGAGAGGGACGACATCTGGTCTAAGAGATATGACCGAAGAGATGGAATGAAAGAAGACAGGCCAGCACAGCAGAACATATGTAATGGAGGCTAGCTACTGTCTGGACCATCACCGCAAAATCTTGAGATCTTGAAGATGATTTAGTGAAAAATATGAAAATGATTCTACCAATTTCACATTAAGTTATGATAATGTATTTTGTTTGATGCGACACAGTGCGCCGACTGATATTTTGCTCTAGGTTCTAGGCTCTTCCAGGTTCATCCAGGAGACAACGGCAGCAGTGTCTCCTCCCTCACTCGGGGAAGTAGCAGACCTCCACCAGGGGTGTATCATGACCAGAAACACAACAGAAATTATACAGGGCTCCATAATTATAGATATGAGGCTAATTATACAGGCAAGTGTGATGAATGCCTGGGAGCTGTTTCAGTGAGACGCAAAGCTAGCTGGCTCTGGGATTTGAGGCTTCCTGGCCGGCTGATCCAGCGGGGCTTACCTTCTGCACATCTGAAGGCACCCTCGACAGGAAATCAAGCACTTCATTGTTGTCAATGCTGTATGGGTTCCGTAGTTTCTTGGTGAATTTATTGATACCTAAAACAGAAATTCACATCAACGTATCATTAACAGTAGTCTCCCGAGGCTGCGCTCTGTTTACACACAAACAAATACCCGCAGAGATCGAGATGCACGCTGTCCAACAAATAATATTTTTGATTGGTTAACATTAAACTGTTTTCATTTCACTTTTTATGCTGGATGAGTTGTGACACTATACATTATGGTCATTCAGATACTAATTTTGTCAGTAACAAGAGCAAAGATACCTGGAAATAAAAAATAAAAGAGAGGATTGGATGGTGGACAGGGACAATGACAAAGCACTCGGCTGAAATGGAGGTACACAAACATGAAACAGATAAGATAATTAACAAGCGTGAGAGACTCACCCCATAGTAAGACTATGTAGCGAACAGGAATGTAGTATGTTAGGATTGTTGCGACGGCAAAGGCCAGCAAAGCCAGGTGGGACAATAACGGCACAGACCAGTTGAAGGTGCTGACAAATTCAGATCATAAACATCAGGATGGTGAGTTCACATTTTGGCAAGCAAACCTTCAGAAAGATCAAAATCCAAATTTGTTGTGCCAAAATTAGATTTTTTTAAATTTTTTATGATGGACTATTGATTTATACTTCTTAATTCTCTCCCCAAAGCTGGCGATCTCATCCAGTAGGTTTTGAAGGGTGATGATGATATCTTGGACCATATGTATTTTCTCCATCAGTCCTTTTCTCTCTGACTCCTACAGCAAAATAAATAAATGATATAAAAAATAAACAACACAGAAAGAACTAAGTCCAGGAAGTGCTAAATTATAAAAGCCTTACTTAATTTTTAGGACGGTAGACTATTTTTGGAGGAAAACTGTTGTGGAATTTAAACAAACGCATACAAGTGCTATAATCCGTAATGATGGATTGTGCAAAACTCTCAACTCTCGAACAGACATTCGGTAGCATATTTATTAAAGTCAACACATTGTTTAGAATGGTGATGAAACTCTAATCAGTAGCCTCAGAACGATGTTTGCGCAGGTTTTATCTGCTTTGGTAGATACATATGGCCCCTCTCAGACTGATCTTTGTCTGTCCTGTTTGTGATTTTACAATAACAACTGCAGGTTTCACCCAGTGGCTATATTAGCAGTCAATGTTTTGATGTTCTGTGAGTAAATACGGTTAGAGCATCAGTGGTAGGGGTGAAGTATGTAAACTCTAACTTATCACCGAAGCGGTAAAAGTATTTCTGGTAAAATGTGATGGAAATAAGCAAGACCAATTTAAAAGTCTGTTCTTATTTCATTGACTGGTGGTGAAAATGAAGTGACCGTGTAAACTGTTGACCTAAGGACAGTTTGTCTGCAGTTTCTGTGGATAGGAACTAGCCTGCTAGTACTTGCTGTCGAGTCCACAAACTTATAAGAACACCAATACGAATGAAGCAGCAGGCTTGTCTTTGTAATAACTTTAGTAGTAGATTGTTGGATTTGCAAAACTACTACTGCCATTTAACTAGTTCAACTCTAAAATAACGAAAAGAATAATAACAATAAAACTAATTGGTGTAGCACCGTTCATAAAAGCTCAGCTCAAATTCATTTGACAACAAAAAGTATACAAGCTGAAAAGCGGTGAGAATGTGATCTGTATAAACAGGGAAAGAATATCAACATTTTGTAAAATAACTAAGCATTAAACATTAAACACAATGTTAGAAAAAGTTGAAATGAGGACAAAAACTGACAAAAATGAAAAATAAGACTACTAAGTTATATTTTAAACAAGGTTAAAAAACATTTGCTAGTTAAATGGTAACGTGACCTCTATAGGGACTATGTTCATTCTGCTCTGTGTCCATTGATGATATCAAACTGAAATCAAAAACAGTAGTGGTGAGTCCAGGCTCGAACACAAGTACAAAACTCTTAAAAAATATGATGAACGTCCCTCTCCGACTTTAAAATAAATGCAGTTGAATACTAAAGGTGTTTGGATATAGCATATTGTGCTGTGTGTTTGTGCGTTTTCATGCAACTTTGAGTTTTGTAGAGAGAATAAATTCTTGGCAAACGTAGGTTAATTTATATTTCAAGTATTTAAATTATTTATTAAAACTCTCAGTTTAACCAGAGCTGAAAAACTACCTATGAATAACTTTTGCTGCTTACAGCCACAAATCTGATCCACGCACGACACCAGTCCAATACATCAAGAGAAGGTTTGGAAAAGGTTTTTTGGTGGGGTGGGGGAGGGGCAAGACTTTACATTATGAAGGAGACATGGTACCGTTCTCAGGCTAGTCCAGGTCTCTGCAGGGTCAGACTTCTTTAAAGTAAACAGAGGGGTCCAGACTCTCTGAAGACATCTGGAGTAGGAGCCAACATTCAGACAGAGCCTAGGACACATGTCCACATCAAAGACAGGGAGAGTGAAGCAGGGACTGTTTACTGGCTTAAGTCATGGTCTTTGTCACCATGTGATCTCTCTGATATGTATGTTCATAGAGGCTGCGGTGGCTCAGTGCCATCCAAACACTGGGGACGAGCCTGGGAAAAAGAGCTACAGAGGGGATCAAACCTGGGACATTCCAGATGCACAGCGAGTATCAGCTGCATGCTAGACAATTTACATTCACCTCTGTCAAATATCCACTAAACTGCTGTGGCCACTTCAGGGTCACGTTCCCACTGGAACCAGTGACTAGTTTCCATCATTTTGACACAGGCCATTCAAGACATGTACAATAAACTGCTGTCACTCTTAAGACATATTTCTTTGCCTAAAAGCATTGTAACACTTTCAACACAAACTTGAATGTGAGCCTTGAAAAAGTATGTCAACGCACTGTCATTAGTTCCATATTAATGGTATTATATGGTGCGTTAAGCTCAGGGACTTTCCAAAATGTGGCACAACCTTTTTCCCCGCCCCACTATTAACATATGAATGTGACATGCGGAAATGGGTTGGTGACGTTTTCATTAAGCCCAAACTTCTTTTGGTAACCACACAGAGAGGGAAAAAAACAAACAAAAATACTACAACTTGCATAGTGCAATCAAAAGATTAAGCAGGAAATGAAAAGCTTGAAAAACAAAATTTTCCTTGTAAAACTGAGGCTAACATCTTTTCTATTTAATACAAACGTTACATCGATAAAGAAAACAGAAACCACAGGTACATACCTTCTCATCTTCCTCATCTTCATCACCTAAATCCATACTGTCCTGAAATTCAAGAACAGTATTGCAGAGGTGAGATTCTAATTACAGTTTCCACATTACGAAGAGTAGGACAGTAAACTTGTCATCTGACAAAGTGCAGGGATCAGCGGTGACCCGAAGGTCGGGCTCCCCAAATGCTGCACGACCGCTGACTGAGAGGCCACACTGGTTGCTCTCACAATTATGTCTGCACCAGAAATATATTCACAAATCAATATTTTTCTCTTAACACTGACCACATCTTACTTGTAATTTATAGGGAGAGCTTCCCTCAGAGCATTCAGGTTACACAGTTGCTTTAAATCACTTATTTAGTTTTAAATAAGTAATTATTCATTTTTAGATATTAGTGTATTTTTATTTTTCATGAGCATTTGTTAAAACATGATGTTCTGTAGACACTTACAGCTTAATGTTTATATGTTTCTGTGCAGTTAATTTTCATACCATTAGCAGCAGGTAATATTTACATGTTTAACATGTAGTGTGAAATTGGGATTTACTGTATTGTTAGAAATTGGTAAAGACATTATGGTTTGGAGTTTGATTCTTTTTATGCCTTTTTCAATACATTGTGTTTTAAAATGAAGCAATGAAGCTGGTATTAGTTTAGTTGAACTTCACAATGTGTACAATTGTGTTTTTCTGTTTAGTTAAAAAATTTTATATATTGCATTTCTTTTGACAGTGTTGTGTCATTTCTTTAAGCGATGTTACACTGCCCAGCAGTGCTCACAGTGTTGTTGCAGGCCGCAGCAAGCAGCTCTGCACACAACCTGTCCAGCACGGCACAGTTAGCAACCAGGTGGTGAACACAGGGGGGCAATGTAGAAGCCAAGAGGTGTGATTTATATATAAGGAAGCATTTTGTTTTGTGTGTTTGAATATTTTTCTTTATCTATTGTGTACACGTTAACTGGTACTTTTTTTGGTACCATCCTGGTCGCAAGAGTCTAGCCCCTTTGTGTGTGTAGAGAGAGTATGTGGTTGAGTGAGTGACGGGCAGCAGGCAGTGTGACGTGAGTGAAGCAGAGGAAAGTTTTAGCGGTGGCAGTGAGTTAAGGCTGGAGCCTACAAAACTGAGGGCTGGAACAAAGGATCTTGCCTACGGTGAGTAGATGTATTGTAATTGTAGCCTAGTGTGGGGAAAAAATTGAACGAAAATAGGTGAAATAAAATCTGAAAAATCTTAAAATAAAACACTTTATTACATTTTGTGCTCAAATGTTTGCTTTGATTGATGTACATTTATTATTTCCTCTGATTCCTCACACTCAAGCTTCATTTCTATTGTCCCATTAACTTTCTCGTACAATTTCAATAACAGCAAAATAATTTCAGTGTATTTGAGTGTATATTTAAAGCTGTTATGTTCAATTGTCTAGTAAAATAAATTGTACCGTAGTCTAATGTGTTTGAGCCGAAAGCAGCTGGACTTATTTTAAGTTCTTGAATGTTTTTAAAGCCCAGTTGCATTTAACTCAAGCTCTTAAGGCAAAATTGAGAATATTGGGACATATTGTGTAGTATTTCACTAACATAGCTGTAGAGCTGAAAAAAAAAAGTCTGAAAAAAAAAGTCAAATTCAATCATTTCACTGACTGAATATTTTAAATTTAATCTCTTTGTTTTGGACTGTTTAAGAATCACCTCTGAGAACATGGCATTGCAATATTGTTCACAGTTTTCTGACATGAATAGTCTTATAAATAAATAGTCCTTCATAGTCATAGTATTTCATCTAATGTAAAAAAAAAAAAAATCATTGTCAGATTAGCCAGTAAAGAAAAGAATCATTTGCTGCAGCCCTACGTGGTTGTAAAATTAACTCACGTCAATGAATTCACAATATGATGAAGTATATCGTTGTGTGAAGAGTACTCTGTGTATGTAATTTGCTATAACCTGTAGTCTGTGTTTTACTACCATTAACTGTACTCAGTAAATACAGCTGCTGCTCCACACAGAGCACAGACAACACACAACCTTTTCTTTTCTGAAACAAAGCATGGTCACAATTTGTGTGTATGTGTGTGGATGGGGGGCCCTCAATTGTGACCTTTTCAAAGTAGAAACTTTTTGTAATCTGATGAGTCACAATAAAAGAGGGCAACAGACCAATTACAGTGAAGACGAGACAGGATTCATAGTAATGTTAATAAGAGACAAGGGGTGCAAATTAGCTTAGGCCGTGATTACATGTTTCATTAGTCCATTCAGTGACTTTCCTATAGTTATCATGTATTATCTTATCATTATGTACCACATAGCTATGTGTAGCTGATTGCTATGGAGACAAACCAATTTTTATTCATCAGGACCAAACGTGTTTGAAGTGCCCACTCTTAGTTCAACAGAAATTAGTGTGTGTGAGAGTGTGTTTGTTTATGGTGGTTGGGGGGGGCTATGAGGGTGACCGACTGGCCCTGGACTCACCAGGTCATGGCTGACATGGCCAGAGCAGATCTGGAGGTAGTTCCATGAGATGAGCAGGACCAGGAAGAAGGGCAGCATGTAAAACTCCCAGTACCACACCGTCATCAAAAATAACTGCAGGCAGAGGAGCCACATAGGTTAGACATCAGTCTGGAAGTGCTGTAAGGATAAAATACACTGCTACATCCAAAGAATTTTTCAACAGCTTCTGATTCCCAACTAGCTAAACGTCGATGTGATCTACTACTGATTATATGAGCCATGGTCAAGCTAATAAAGGCTATTCTGCCATCCTCAAAGCGCTGCTTCCTTCACTTACTGTGCATACATATATGCGGCGACCACTCAACTCAGCTCAACTCACTGTGCATATGCCCTGACATTAACCATATACATCTAATTGCCTTGCATATCTCATCTCGTGTACATTACAGCCCACCACGTGATTAATTGTGACTGCAGGGAGCCTGTGTATGAGTATGTCATTTACATCCATAATAGCACTCGCAATGCGCAGCCCACCCGTGTGTCCAAGGTAAAAATGGATGAGGACAAAGAAATACTGCTTGTGATGCCTCACACTGAATGGCTAAATGGAAGTGTGAAATAATCCTGAGGCAGCGCCAACCAAAATGGCACTGTGCCACATGGTGTTTGGATGTGTTTATAAGGTTGTAACATGCTAATAAAATAGAAGTGAACATCTGGTTCAGAGAGAACTCTTCTCTGAGGCAAAAAATGACAAAAGGTAACCCCCCCCCCAACCCCCAATACACATGCACACACACATCTCCATTTATCCTCCACCACCACCAATGTGCAAAACGCCAAGCATGCGCTTGTCCGTATTATCAGAAGACTAAAATGGGGCCAGGGAGATGAGGAGAAACCAATCCCTCTCTGAAAGGGTTATGTTTTATTAGTGAGGATTTTGCAATGAAGGGGAGCGCCGAGAATGAGGGAAACCAAGTCACGCTCTGGTGGAAATTTATACTTAGGCTGTAAAGATTGTGATAACTGCAGCCCATTTCAGCTTGAGAGGCATTACAAAACGTTGGACAGCAAAAAGGAGCTCTCGAAAAACAATCCTTATCAGACAGAGGGAGTGTGTGTGCTTAACTTAAATGATGTGAATTAGATGATATCGGAGAAGAAAGCGAGCACCAATGGCAGCAAGAGACTACGACTTGATCTCCTGGTATGACAGATGTAGCACAGAATCAATGAAATTTCCAAATGCGTGATATTTTTTTTGCTTCCTCTGACCAATGATGCACTGTCTTTTTGTCCAATTCCTATTTTTGGTCTACAACTTGGTCTGCTTTGCTTTCACACTTGGAACACTGCTTTGCTTTCACACTTGGAACACTGCTTTGCTTTGTCACTGGAAGAGACCCTGAAACCGGCACCCCAGTTTTCAGGAGACCAAAGTTTGCTTGCCTGCACCACAATTCGAATATGCTCTCACACCTGCCCAAACAAACAGGACTATGGGTTTAAATGCATCAGCGTTTGTTTAAAGCGGACCAAACAGCTTTGGTGTGAATGTAATATTGAAAATATTTGGGCAGTGTTAAACACCTCTTTCAATCATTAATCAAGGCCCTTCAAAAGTAATTTTTGTTAAATGAAATTACTTATTTGGATTATTTGATGTTTTTGGAAAAATCCATTATTGGCCTTAAAATCTCCTGCATATAATTCTAAACCTTTGCCTCAACTAGGTTGTGTGGATCTATGAAGGTGCTACTTAAGCCCCACCCCATCTCTGCTCACTGCTCCGCCCCTTACCTGCAGTCGCAGTGAGCTGGAGCTTACGTTTTCTTGTCATCTTACGACTTTTAAACTAGTCTACTATACGCTGCACAGTGGCAAGTTAAAACATTGGAGTAATTTAGCCATACAAGTTTGAACTAGGCAGATTCCCAGGAAGATGAGGATGAGCTACTAGTACGTCACCTACAAGTTGATGCACCAGAATGGTAAGTATTTTTTTTTACAATGTTAAACTCTACCCCTGAAAGTCCTCAGGATTTGTTCCTTACGTTTTCTATACAGAAGAACCCCGCTGTCTGAATTAGTTTTTTGGAAATTGGTCATTGGTGGACTGCAGAATGAAAGCAGAAATCCTCAGCCATGACATTGACTGCTTGTTTCTGTCATGTTTATTGTAGTAAATAAAATATTATATGGACATGTTAACAAGGTTTAAAGATGATTTTCATCAGAGGCAGTCTTTACATTTAACATTTAACATCAGTTAACTCATCAACTTAACATCAGTTGTACAATATAAAATTTTTCATTATTACTACTGGATCCTGCACACTTGAATATTATGTAGATTTAATACACTGGTGCATGCAGTACTCAGATTTGGATGAAGACTCAGATCACAAGTTTCCTTCCAAAGCTTTATATCGCTGGAGATGTAATCTGCCATAATCACTGAGAGTGTTCAAAGGACTAGATGATGATTTATATAGAGGTGTCTCCTTTTAAGGACGAGGTGATCAGTTTTCAATTTTTTGAGTGAAAGGAGGAAGCACACTTTGGTTTTTGCATGTGGGAGTTTTGCACATATTCTAAAAAAAAGGTTTTTTTCTGTTGTTTTTTTTCAACTTTATTTCTAAGCAAACCACTTTGTATTTCTGGTGGCCTTTCCTTGCTCTTTTGTGTGGGTGTGAATGGAATTCACTGCATTATTTTTTTCTGATTACAGTACTTTTGTTATATTTCCATATTAAAATTTAAAGTGAAAAAGAAAAGCAACATGTGTGACCATGTTTTAAGGTGCATGCAGGCATCTGACAATCAGCAGATGTTGCAGACGGTGTGTCAGCAGGGTGAGTAGGTGTCCCACATTATGTAGGCAAGTACAGCATTTTTATCCCTGGTCCAGTGTCCCACATATTGATACAACAACGCAGATGTTGATTGGTTTTCCAGGAATCTAACACTTATCCAAGACTGTGAAGAGAGCAGTGGACACAGTTTAATTCCAATCAAATCAATAAGTGCAGGTGAACTGTGACTTATGTCTGCGTGTAAAATTGCAAGTCACCACAAAGTCACAAGTTACTGCGAGGCAGATTTAGGTGGAAAACATTATGGAAACTACCACACAGAGAGAGAAATGTTGTTCCAATAAAGACTTGGAAACTATTAATAACTGGGTGATGCTGGTGAAAGGCAACCCTATGAGTTTTTTTTTTTGTTGTTTCACATTGAGAATATTATGTGAAGAGACACAGTAGGTTTTCTTATTTCACAGAAAACAGTGGCTATTAAACAGAACTACAAGTGAATGTAGCATACAAAACATGTACTGATCTCAGAGGGGGGGAAAAAAAAAAAAAAGATTCATTTTTCAAGTTTTTAAGACCTGCCAGTTTCGTAATATGTCCTACAATGATATGTTGGGATCTGATCACCCTGCGATACTAAGCAGGCATTTATTTCCTCTCATGCTTGAATAGTGGTGGAGTGTTGGTGTGAAAACATGGGTGCAGATGGTACTGTCTTTCAAACAGTGACATGCAGAGGATGGGTGTATATGTATGTTGTGTGCTTGTTCATGCAAGTATGATTTGTGCTTGACTGTATATGTCTCAACTGTCAGACAAGACAACAATACTGACCCTATGCCTAATGGGGAGACTGGGTGGGTATTATTAAGAAGTGTTCTAATGAGAATTTCAACGCATTTACTGTGGTTTAAATATTACCATTACAAGCAGTTTCAATTAAAGCACATTAATCCCATTGTTTCAAAGTGAACCTGAATTACAAACCAAAATGTACGACTCAAAGCTGCAGAGGGACTTCTCTTCAGATAACAGCTCTGTGTTGCAGCTTGCATTTTTCACAGCAAATTGAATAAACTGTACAATTGGCTGGCATACAGTATCTCTACACAAGTCTCAAAAGAAATTCCTAGGCTGCTCAGCAAAACGTCAGTGCCATCTACAGGACATCAGCTGCAAAAGCGAAAGGAACTTTCCATGACCCTGATTGCCTGCATAGTTTATGGATAACTTGCTGTTTGCAGTGAAACTAGATCTTGGAGAGAGTAATGTCAAAAGAGAAGAGATCCCATTCCACTCTGCAGTTTGAAGACGAGCCTGAGAGGCTTTTCCTCTGCGTATGCCTTCACACAGGCTTAACAATTGTATTCAACAATGGCAGAACAGAGAATAAGCCTTGTCTCTGAAGAGCCTTTTAATTGGACTTCGTCTACATAACGGGGTCTAAATCAAACCGAACAGAGATTGGACAGAGGGTTAATAAGCTGTCAGGGAAGTAGAACAAAAATAGACTCTATCTCAACTCCACCGGGACTTTACTCTCTCCAGCTGAGGCTTAAATCTGCATCCACGCAGACACGTAGCACCGAAAGCGTCCACTCCAGCGCTGAGCCGGGGCCAAACATGCATTTTCTGCTGAGCCCACCACATCTCCCAGCATTAATTAAAATTCATGCTGGGAGAGTTCAAATAGGGGCTGGCCAGCGTACGGTTGTGTTCCACAGCTTGGATAGAAAACAGAGGGAAATGCAGATAGTGCGTTGATTAGCAGTTAAGTCACTTCACCAGGAAGGCTAGCAGGCTCCTCTGAACGCTCTCCCACTGGAAGCAGCTTTTGATGTACCGCAAAGTTGACATGATAGCCCTATACAGCGTCTGAACACGCAGCACGTTCCTGGACAGAGCCTGAAAGATACACATTACAATCATGAGAAACATATCAGAATTATATTTATCTTTAAAACGTGGATAAACATCCTCTTGTATTTAGGTTTAATGTTGTAGAAGTTTATTCAAACTATCGTACAATCAAGTTAATGAGGAGGGCTGGTGGGTTTTGGAATGAGCCAGTGTGGTCAGGGGGCAAAACATATCCGTAACTTGACCTGATTTTGTCAACCGAGACTTTCAACATCAAAACAGAGGGAAACTACTATCCGAGTCGTCAGTGTGTAAGCCAATTTTCGTGTTAGCGAGCAACGTATTGTCTGACAACAATAAGTCTGTGAGGGAAGTACAGACAGTCAGGCACCCTGTCTCGCACACTGTATATCAAACTAATGTAGCAGAACGGTGGACAAGAACTCTGTCACAGTTGGCGTCAATTAAAGCTCCGTTCAACTAATGCAGGCAGAAGGGAAGTCCGTGCTTTGACAGGCGTGACTTTATAGAGAAAAGTAGAAAATGCTCATGTCTAGTTAATAAAGGACTAATTGGTAATAAACATGGTAACATTTTTATATTGTGTCCTCCATCTCTCTTTTTTTATATCTTTGTTGATTTTTCTTGTAATTCTCAACTATTCAAAGCATAACATATCAAGAGTGCAGTGACCTCTGATCCCTGCTGTGCTGCTCTATTGTTGCTTCTCTGATGTAATATAGTTGAGGTTTAGTACTGTAGGTTGGATGAATGATTTTTTTTCATATTTTTTACACTGATCTATACAGTTTTTATAATTATTTTCTAAAAACAAATGGCTTCAACAAGTTTTTGAACTAACTGACTGAGCTCCGACAGAGTTGAAGGGCTTGTCAATTTAGAGGGTTTTCACACAGTTAAGTCCATAAGTGTGTGGAAAATAACACAATCTTTTTTTATTTTGCCTTGGTATACCATAACAAGGAGTCTGGAAAAAAGCAATCAACCCGTGATTGAACTCTAGACTTTTAGGTTTAATTTGAGGGAGAGTATTACTCACAAGAGTATTGCATTAACCATTTAGGAGTTACAGTTATTTTTACATATAGTCCCCCATTTTCCATCCATCCATCCATTTTCTACCGCTTATTCCGTTAGGGAGGCTCAAAAGCAATTAGTCAAACATCAGCATTGAATACAAGTATTGTTTTAAATACTCTGATGAAGATTCATTATAGTCAATAGCCATGTTTACGTGGACAAAAATATTTGGAATAAAGAGCTGATCGGAATAAAAATGCTTCATGTAAACACGTGAATTCGACGATTCTGATCCGATCCAGCTCATTCGAGAGAGGGGTGGTTTATGCCGATCCTTATTCCGAACCGCGTCCATGTAAACACTTATTCCAATCAAGACTTCCTGTTCGCATGTGTGCCCCGCATGTCCTCCTGTAGCGCGGGCGCATTATGCATCGCTGAGGCTATAGCTTGATCAGGAGAACAGTAGAAACAAAATAAAGCCATACTTTTCAGAAGCTGCGCAGGTCCATTCTTTAAAAGTGTCGAGTTTAAATTGCAGGGAAAAGCAGTACGTTATGCAGTACAACTTCTTCTTCCTTCTTCAGCGTTTATTTTAAGGAAATTAGACAAATCTGTCAAAATGCGGTTATTCTGATTAAAGCCTGGTGCATGTATATGCCTGTCATGATTGGATTATTTGATTTAGCGTCCATATAAATAGCGGTTTCAAAATTTCCAATCCCTCAAATTTTTAATCTGATCAAGAAATTTTGCACATGTAAACATAGCTAATGACTACCTGAAGACTGAAGCACATAGATGTCACCCAATGCTGAATTTCCTGTCGACATGATTTTCCAGGCCTTTATTGTGGCTGGATTCAGTTGCTGCTTGTTTGTGGGTCTTTCTGCCTTCAATTTTGTTTTCAGTAACTGAAAAGCTGCTCTGTTGGGTTGACATCAGGTGACTGATTGAAGAACATTCAGTTTCTTTGCCTTCAAAAAAGTCTCCTTTTTTTAGGCTCATCATCCATCTGCACTGTGAAGTGCCATCTTATCAGTTTTGAAGCATTTGGTTGAATGTGAGCAGAGAATATAACCCTATACATCTCAGAATTCATTTTACTGCTTCTGTCAGCACACATCATCAATAAACAGCAGTGAACCTGTTCCTTTGGCAGCCATAAATGCCCATGTCATCACACTTCCTCCACCATGTTTGACACATGATGTGGTTTGCTTTGGCTCATGAGCTGTTCCTTTCCTTCTTTGCACTTTTCTCTTCCTATTATTCTTGCAAAAGTTCATCTTGGTTTCATCTGTCCAAAGAATTACAGAACTTTGACAGATTTTTTTTTTTTTTGAAAATCCTAATTTGGCCTCCCTGTTTTTGATTGTTACCAGTGGTCTGCACCTTAGTATATTTCTATACATTACGGCGTCTCTTGATTGTAGAAATTGGCAATAATACGTCTACCTCCCTGAGAGTATTCTTGACTTGACTGGGTATTATTAAAAGGTTTATCTTCATCAAGAAAATAATGATGTGATCATCCACTTTATTTCTCCGTCATGGTCTTCCAAGCCTTTGTTGTTAGTGAGCAATGGCTGTTATTGTTAAATGGTAACTGCGGTACTCTTGTGATTCTTATCAAATTAAAAATAAAACATTTTCACATCTGGACTGCTTTTTTAAATCCATTGTTGTGTTGCTGTGGTGTAGAGACAAAATAACAAAGATTGTGCCACTGTCTAAATACTTATTGACCTAACTGTGTATCAGTGTACGCTGGTCAAGATTAATGACAAAAACAACTAGTGAAGCAGTTTGACTGTTTGCTGTGTTTTTTCTGACACAATGTAAAATAATAATATTATCCAAACCCGGGATTATACAGTAAATAATAATATATGTAAATAGAGTTGTGTCTAACCTTTTTGGAAAACTTGGGCTTATCCTCCATGAATCTTCTCTCTCTTGGTTGAAAGGTTCTTATACTTGCTCTGACCTTATAGAAAAACAGTCATAAAGCCATGAGGAAGAATTGGGCCATTCTTACAATCTTACATTTATCATGCACTTTTAACTTACAGGGTTAAAAATAACCTCCAGCTCCAGAGTGATACTCCCCTTCGACAGCCCACCTAAGTCCTGTTTCTTCAGGGGGAAGGCGATCTGTTGTCCACTACGGACCTGCAGGACAGAAAGGGCATCAGGTGCTGTGAACTTGACCATCAGTCATGCTGGATTACATCTTAACAAGTCTTCAGTCTGCCAGTGTTATCACTTCACTTTAATTTAGACACAGAGTGTAAATGGATTAGTTCACTGTCTGCATAACAGACTTTAGTCGGGCATTGAATACCGAGAGCAGAGGAATGGCAACTTTTCCCAGGAAGTCTGGCGCCTTGTCTCCATCCTCATCAAAGACAGTCACAACTAGAACATCATGAATGTCTCTGACAGGGCTGTGCAGACAAACAAAAAGATCAAATATTCATCACAAAGGGGCCCATAGTCATCACTAGCTGTTTCAGTTTATTGTCAGTTAGCATACAGCATTTGCTTCTGTTTCCATAACGTGTTATGAATGAGAAACAAAAAGACACAAACTGACAGAGTGAAGACTTTATTCCACTCTGGGTGGAGGTTCTTGTAGATGGTGTGTGTCAGAAGTCTGTCGTTCCCCAGCTCCAGCA
>KV751341.1:6357725-6385061 GCA_001698575.1 Mola mola | reverse complement strand
CCTCCCCGGGATCAGGGTGTGTGTGAACAGTTGCCTCTGATTGACAGGGACCTTGGACAGGTCAACTTCACACCTGCACACACCAACACACATATGCAGGTAGATTCGACGTAATAAGTATGTACCTACAGTATAATTATAGAGAGACAACAGCATACCATACATGTACTGTATGTATGTATGCATATCTCCATACATACCATTGACTGTATATGTAGATAAATAATAGATAAGTAATGTAATGTAATTTAACATAACATGAAGCCAGCATTTCAATCACGCTCTGGTGATGGGCTGTGGTGCAAGTCATTACCCACTGACGTTCACAGAGACACCAACATCTGACTGCACACACCACACTATGCATTGATATTGGTCTGTTTTGTGTTCCTAGACTTCAGGTGTTTAATGGAAAGGCAAATCTCATCATTCATTTTGAGAGGCCAGGAGCCAGTAGTGGCATTGAAGGTAAGGCACACATGACACACATGTCTGTATTCAGACTCACAGTCCCAAACATTCCTCTGTTCTGCGTCCTTCCTTGGACCAGAGCTCCACCTCCAGGATGTCTGGACTGTCCAAGAAATAGTTTAGAGTGAACCTCTCCCTCCACTGAGGTCTGGAGACCTTGCAGTGATTCTGTATCAGAAGTGAAAACACACACACAAACACACGCACGCACACACACACACACACACAAAAATAGAATAAAAAAAAAACAGAAAATGATGTCAATTATATCAAAATTTAATTAGCGGATTCAGAACACTCTTAAACCCTCGCATTGCTATTATGATAATAAACTATGATATTTGATAATATGATAATAAACAAGCTGGAATAGTCCAAGATCTTAAAATTTTGGGGTCAGAAAGATAACCCTTCACAGCTAAAAGCCCGTTTGTGACTTTGATTATCCAACAGACTGGAGTGTGCATGCTTTTTCTTTTCTTTTTAATATTGCTGCTTTAGAAATCAGCAGATATTTCCCTCTCACATAATGGCATCAAAACTAAAAAAGTAATTACTATTGCTTTGAAACCGCATACAAGAGAGGAGGAAGAGAAGGAGCCTTGCTACTTATTATCCTGCAGCTTTGATGAGTAATGGACGAAGTCGCATAGTGGCAAGATACCACTCATCAGTCACTAGCCATCGAGACAAGAAAGTGAGCATCACTGTGAGACCTCAGTGAGTGGTAATTGGAGCTTGTGAATTTCTGAGCACATGCCTGATTATATTTTTTACATGATCCAAAATCACATTATATACTACAAATACACACACAGAAAATATCATGTTAGCATTTTATAATAATAAAAGCTAATTAAAAATATAAATTGTTTAGAGGAAAAGGGGAGAAAAGGAAGTGAGTGTAAAGAATAGGTGAGAGTAGAAAAATGGTCTGGGGGAAAAGAGATAAAAAAGCATTGGTACCTTGCTTTTGTATGTCAGCTCTCCCAGTCTGAAGCGAACAAAGAGCTGACCTCCATGATTGTCCAGTGACAGCTCCTGGCCCTCGACCAGAGTCACAGACACAACAGAAGACCACAGCTGTCTGTTCCTCAGTGTCTCTGACAGACGGAAGCTCTGCGTTGAGCTTCCCGCCTGCATGAGACGCACGTTAAAGATGGTGGGAAGAGACAATTCATATTGGAACAGAGAGACAGGAAATAATATGGCATATGTAATATTCTTAATTTTGTAATAACACAAGCGCCTCAAGCAACCAATGGAAAGCAGAGAAATAAAACAAACCAGCGCTGTGAATGTGAAATGGTCTATGTGTACTATATATATAGCTTTAATCAGATGGCAAAAGGCTCCAAATCAGGGCTTTGGACATTACAACAAGCACCCTAATTGAGAATGCATTATCTCTCTTCACCACTGAAAAGATAATGAAATTGTTTGTTTCAATTCACTGAGAGATGAGGAAAGGCCTGCATTGGCTACAATGCCTGAGTGACATCTCTCTTCCATATATAATAGGGAACAAAATAATATAATAATTAGCGGAGCTTACATGGTGACAGAGCACTTTGGGGAGATACATTTAACCCAGATACAGTTAATGGAGATAAAGCTGACAGTGATATCCCATCTGAATATGTCCTGCTACATGCTTTGGCAGAGAGCTGGGTCCTAATTTAAAGCGAAAACTGAATGAAAGTACCTGGAGCACCAGGGGAACATGTACTCATTGGTACCAGATATCAGTATGCAAACCACAGAAGCATAAAGCTAAAAACCCAATCTACAACATACATGCAGTGGTTTTGATAAATCTTTGAAAGGGGAGGACGTGGCATGTGGGTCTAAGATGGAGCTGTCGTCTTTCATACAGTACATGGGACAGTGGGAGTGTGCAGAAAATGGCATGATAAGCAAAATAAAAAGCATGCATTCAGCAGCCAATCTGCAGGTGAATTTAACTCCTCGACTGACAATATTCCGTGTTTTGGTATTTTCCACCCCCATTAACAGTAACTTAGTCCTTCTGTCAGTATACCGTGTTCATCTTAATTTTAGCAATTGAACAAAAATTGAAGAGAGGAAGGGGAAGAATATATCCAACATTAAAGACAATACTTGCTGGATTCAATGTTGCTATTTGTCTTTTAATTTGATTTACTGACAAGTAGCTGACTTATATTCAGTTATAGTGAGTACACATACACTAAACTAAGCTCACTAGTAATGCGTGCAGGAAAGACTTTAAGCACGTATTGTGTATTGACTGACCATGGAAAGAAAGCACTCTGTTAAATTAAAAGTAAAACTTTAAACTGTTTTTAGGCTATGGGGTGTATTATTAGGCAAGTATGTATGCAGTATGTATTTCTTGAGTGACCACAAACTCTTGACAACTCTTAATGCTTAAATTACTACTTACTGTGATCCCACACATTATTTACATACATTTCCTACAAGACAGCTTTTAGCAGTTTACTGCCCTCTGCTGCAAATACAGGCATCTGCCAAAATAACCAGCTATTTAAACACTGGGCAGCCAGCAGATCTCAGATCAGTTTGACTGTACTTTGTGGGACCAGTTTGAACTGGAGGAAGCATGACTGAATATTAATAGTATAATTATTTTACAAATGAGTGGAAGCTCTGTATTTCTTTTGCTGTATTTATATATATATACTGTATATACTGTACGTTTTATATATGATTACTTTCATAGAGTATCCCTAATGAAGTATCTCTCTCATATTTACCAAATATCTATAGAATCCTGCCAAACGCAAAGTTACATTTCATGCTTATCCAATGTGTTCCCTCCTGCAAGCCTTACCCTAGAACTTCGTTTTTGTTTTTGGGGCCGCCGCTGCCAACAGGAGCATGCATGTTAGATGCAAAACAAAATGACATGGTTAGTAGAACATAGACTGAAATGCTGGGAAAAAAAAAAAAAGTGAATAGCAAATGTAAGACATGACAACTGTGCCTACTGTTGCAACATGCAAATATAAAAAGAAAGCTTGCATTACACTGCACTTTTTACTGTCTCCATCTCTGCGGGACAGACTCATGGACAACAGCACAACCCCCATGTCAGCCTCCAGGCTGTTTGGGTCATCCAAAGGCAAAGCCAGTTCATTCACTCTGACAGAAAAAGAGCAAATTCCAGCATCAATTACAGAGGCAACAGGTGTAGCTAAGAGACGGCAGTGTGTTGCATGGAGATAACAGATGTATTCTGAGGATTTGTAAAATAATTAACAGGAGAGAAATCAAAAAAATGTACACACAAAAATGTTTTGTTTTTTTTTGGTAGTTGCTTTTAAACTGGCCGAGGAAAAACAAAGATGGATTACCTCCTTGCGGCTGTCTTGTAATAAGCATACTGTACCAGTTAAGAATAATGCGCAATTCATCTTCTTTAATTTTTATAAATGAATCAATATTAACATGCTATTTTCAACACATTGTTGTTTGAATTGCTTGTCAAATTTATTATCGCCCAGTTAATTTTCTGTGGGTATATGTGCGTTACCGCCTTAGCCAACTGTAGTAATGGACAAGTACCATAGGTGCAGCAGCTATGTCTGATACATGCATTTGGTCCCCTTTAGAGGAAATTGATTGGCACGGCATTCAGATTTGATTCTGGGTCACAGCAACATGGAAGAATCACAAAAATCTTACTGGAGCAAACAAATCAGTTAGTTGAGGAGCAGAGCACAGCTAGTTGGGATGAACAAATTTAATCTGGAGGTAGAGACAAGACTTTCAGAGTGGATTGACCAGAGGGTGGGAGGCACACATGTATCAAGAAAGACAATAAAAAAAAAAAAGATGCACAAGAGAAAAAGATACTTTTGTTGGTCTCGTTTAACGTTGCTCCACCGTGGACAAGAAAGATCAAGATCTACTCAGTACATTTGTTATCCTGTGGGATCCTAAATTATTTTATAGGAGATCATTACGTTGTACAATCTGGCAAAACTGGACAGGGCTATGATCATAATGGCTTTCAGCATTTGAAGAAAGATGACGACTGTACAATTTATCCAAGTAAGCTGCTGATATGTTGTTTGGAAATGTTCTTGTTTTAGCTTAGATTTTGCTTGTGACTAAATTTGATCATCGTTAGACTATTTATGGTGTCAATATATAGGATCTGGTTGCTCCTATATATGGCATACTTGCAAATGTTTCACAATAAAAGCCTGTTAATAAAAGAGAGCTGCTGTCTGCGTAGATGTTAGAGAGCTTTCATGATGGAATGTATATAGGAAGTATTGAGTTTGCATTATCAATAGCATAATGCAAGAAGAACAAATTATGATTATTAATCTGAGGGAATTACCTAGAAATAAAAAGACTTAAGTCACCATTTAGGGACATAATAATAAAGGAATTTGTGAAAAAGCTTCATTTAAGAAGCAACACACCAAATCAGTTGACAACCACTGGTTTAGTACATAATGTAGTGAAACTCATTTATACAGTGAAACTACGGCAATATTGTTTACAGTTCAGAAAACTTTCCCAAAGTGACTGCCAATTTTAACCATTTAATCCTGATAAAGGATATTGAGTGATATTAGGCAATAACAAGAAAACACTGCCACAAAGAAAGATACATTTTACAAGTTTGCCCAATTAACACGCACAAACAAAATTATTTTTCAACTGCTGTCTTACTCAGTGCCCATTATAACCACAATTATTTCAAACAAAAAGCTACATCAGATCAAGGATATGACTGTTTTCTGATTTTTAAATTCAGTTAAAATCAGTTTTGTTTATAGGGTGCACATTAACAGAGTACTCTCTACACTCACTCTAGTACTCTCACTGTGGAACTCACTTTTCCATCTCCAAATCACTCAGGGTGACACTTGCAGAGCCCATGAAGTCATCAGTTGTGAGATCACGGTCATAAACCTGTGTCATGTCATACATCAAGAGATTGTTAAGACAAAGATCATCATGGACACAACTATTGTTACAAAAGTCATCAGATGGCACTAGAGCCTGTGGAGCCTTACAGACTATGATCACAGTTATTTACAGTATAGTAGTGAACATTGTGCAGGTTCTGAGCACCAACACAAGTCTTCATAATTAAGTTTTTTTGTCAGAGTGTTTTTTCATTAAATTATTTCATTCATGCGTGGACCAAACACATTGAGCACTACTGTCTAAAGAAGGTCTGACTTACAAATACTTAACATCTTTACTGTAGTACTCTTCCTATTTCACAACAGTAACCTTATTCAATGGTAAAAATAAGAAACTTTTGCCAGTGAATAATGGTTTTAACCCAGAGAAAATGACGGTAAAAGTTACCTTGATGTACATTTTCTGGTCCAGATCCTTAACTGGTAGGGAGAAGGTCTCATTCCATGTCGGGTTAAGATCTTTATAAACTACTTTGCTTTTGTAAAACGTTTTCCCATCCAATTTGAATTTCACATAAGGATCACTTGTACCTGAAAAAAAGATGCATAACATAAACAAATACAGTTGGAGGAAGTTGAAAAACTGATCCGATTGTCTGAATTTATAGGCCATAGGCTTTTCCCCCTGGGCTTTGAAAGGGCACTGCTTTGAAGTTTGTAGTTTGAAAATGGCTTACTTTTCATTATTACTGTAAGATAAATAAAAGACAAATTAAATGATCAAACAATGTTTACAACAGCCATTTCTTAACTTCTAAGGAAACGTACTTATTTCCAGTAAGAGGAGGACCAACCTGCAGTGTCATCATGTATCTGAATGGAGGATGTGGTTTTTTTCCTCCCTAACCAAAAGGACCACAGCTTCCTTAAAGGTCAGCCCTCAGATGTAAGCTTACACTGTGACAAGTGAGCAGTTGACAAACTTGTTTGCATGTGTATTGGCATTTTCATTAGTATGTTAAGTCTACTATATGACATGTTGACAGAGCAACAATTGAAGGTGATAGCAGGATATAGAATACTGCAATCCTCCTTTTTTTGTTTTAGATTTTTTTTTTCTCCTGCTCTGCTTAAAAATGTGCACTCAAAAGTAATTCTTCTAATGATTCTGTCTGTCTACCAGATGAGGGCAGCAGGCTACCTAACAGTCTGTGGACCATCAGCTTCCTACCGCTCTGAATCCATGTGACCATGCCTGTGTTTGTATGCTTATGCTGTTACAATACAATCATTATATTAAAAACCTATTACACAACAAGCCAATGCTGTCCATCAGCAAACAGCTGTCAGCATATGTCATGCATGCAGTTTTTATAATCTGAGAAAACAAAAAATAAACATTAGGTTATGTGCTGAATTATAAAGGGAAATATGATTTCAAAAACAATGAAGGGAAACCAAATCCTCCTCTTGCTTGTTCCTTCCCGTCATTCCCTGCATTGTTTTAACCCGAGGCCTTTCAGTGTAGACAAACATGTAATCCGAACACATGCTCAGAGTGAAAAGCTATGTTAGGATAGCTGGGTGTGGCTGAGACAGGTTCTATGCTGTATGGAATCCTACCCTGGCTGTTAAAGCTAGATCACAGCAAACATGTCTCTGGTGTCCCTGGAATCATATTATCTTATGTTCATGGCTGTCATTGGCAAACCAAGGCTAAACACACAGACAGTGAGGCCAGTGTAAGTCAAAACACACCATGAAAGAGGGTACAGGAAATACAACAAGACAGAGACAGATGGGATCTGATAAGACATCAGTGATCTGCGTTGTTTTTTTTAGTAAAAACATGAAGGCTTGCCAGTGAAAAGGAGGAAAACAAAAATCAACCACCAGCTAAAACATGAGAACAAAAACTGGAGAATAAATGAATAACAGAACAAGGACTTACTCAACGGAAACACACATGAACGTGTTAGTTCATTGGTGACAAAACTGGAAAACCACGTGTGAGAAGTAACAGGAACATAAAAACAACGTACAAAAAAAAAAAAAAAAAAAACCCATCACAGAGGATATACTATAGCAGGCGTGTCAAACTAACTTGATTCTGAAAAGTGTCAATATTGAAAAAACATCCAATTTCACAAACAATTGCACTTCTAATGTCTGTCCACTGGGGAGCTGTCCTGTAAGGGTTTTGGAAACCCCTTTTTCTTGTGCATTGACTACACTCCAAGCTAGATGCACATAGGAGCCATGTTGGAAGATGACGCTGTCTAAAATTTTTTGACTCTTCAAGGAGAAGAGTGGATACAGACTGGCAGGTGTCAAGATTTGAATTGCACTGTTTTGTCTTGTAGTTTTTTTGTGCCTCTGTAGATCCACTGTCTGAATGGAGAAACTGGGACATGTTAAAAGTTAATTCTCATAAGACAGGCCCTTTCAGCTGTTTTGTAGATTGTTCATTAATTGCAAATATCTTCAGTGTGTATTTTTACTTAAAATATACTGAAAGAATATTAATAATCTGTCAATGTTGTTATGGCTACTTTCTGGTCCGGCCCTCCTGAGGTCAAACTGAGCTGCATGTGGCCCCTGGACTATAATGAGTTTGACAACCCTGGCTATAGTGCATCACACAGAGGAATCAAATACTGTGGACAGAAAACACTAATCAAACACTGGTTACTGTTCCACTTATACATTTTTCCTTTGCAGATATGCTACCTGTAAGTATTTTTCCCTCTTGCACCTCTGTCACATTGTAAAAATCAAGAACATTATGTCTCAAAAAGTTGCAGAGAAAATGCATTTGTTACTTCTATTGCTATTTTACTGCAACTCCGTATTATCAAGGTACCCTAAAATATCTGAAGACTCAACCTGATAAAGAATTGAACCAGACCTAGAAATTAAACTTCTCCCATATTACCAAGTTCCTCTTACTTTAACTTGCTAATATAAAAAGACTTTGCTGGTCAGACACCAGCAGGCAAAAGAAAGTACTGCATTGTACTACACACTGTATTAGAACTCCTCTGCTTCTGTATATTTTTAGTATTATATAATATAAAACGAATAAAAGCTAATTTTGATGATCTGTTTAGTACTGCTATTTCTGGTTCTGCTTCAGGTTTCTTTTTGTTAACAAGACCACCACGTCACCATGTCGCCACAACTCACTATGGGTATTTTCTGGACCTCTATAAACAATTTTATCAAGATTGAATTATATACATGTTTTACATGACATGTCCAGATATAACCTCTATTATGTTTTTGTTCTGACTATTAAGGCATAAATGTACTTCGTGATCACAAAAAAATACTGTTGATTTAGTGTTGTTTGCACAGTAACACACCCTGAGTTTTATTTTCCCTGCCCTGCCATTCTACCTACAACAAGTTGGTCAGTATGGTGCAGCTGCAACCTTCCGTATGCAGTACATGAGCTAAATGTAAAATGATGTCGCCTTAATGCATACTTCTTTTGTTATTTAATCCCTGTTATCATGCAGCAAATCTACATGTGGTAGCATTGATAAGATGAGGTTCTTACCACAGCGGTCCCTAATGACCAGGTTTCGTCCTTCCTTCAGGTAGATGGTGAGCAGGAAGGACCCGTGAGAAACCCTGCTGTTCTCCAGTACACTCACAGACTCATTGTCCATCTCAAACTGGACACACACACAAACACACACAATTATATTACTGCATATCTGGTTACAACTAGACATTTTGAGTAAGACTACAGCTGTATGTGTATATCAACACTTGTAACACTTGTCATGTAGCCTATAAATAGTTTCAGGACAGTTAGGCAAAATCAATACCAATATATATCAAATGTTAACATGTTTCTATAACACATATAACACTTATTGATATACTGTAAGCATATTGTTGATATTGTTGTCTTCTCCTTATGTAACGGCTGCATTGCAGTAAAATTTTCTGAGCTCATCAGAGTGTTCTTCTTGTTTTAATAATTACCTTCACCAAATTCAGTCAGTAAAACCACCTTACTGATGACTATCAAAAATGTCTTCGTATTGATTTTTTTTTCACAGTACCAATAGCTCATCCCTACAATATTGTTGCGTATGAATCTCACTGTGGTCAAAATGTGATATTATTTTAAGGCTATATCAACAAGCCAAAAGAGTAATTTAACATTCAAAAATTTTGTTGAAATTATCATTTAAAAAACTTTCATATTTTCAGATTCTTCAATTTGGTATTGATATTGTATGGAAACTCCCAATAAGTTAGAATGGTGATAATATTAAATGAATTACAGCATTCACATTTTCCCTATTGAAACACAAACCAATCCTGCAAATGAAAGCTGTAATGGGCTTTTCTCGCAGCATGACATGCGGCTTAAGAGTTTTACTTTTATTTATTCATTTCTTTACATACTGGAATTTACTTAAAATGTTTACTACTTTTACATTTATAGTTGTTGTGTTTGATGCAGTTTGAAAATAAACTTAATGGAAGGCTTTATACAGTGGTATGCTGTGTATGCTTCCGGTCCACGAAATGGATTGTTTATTCTCTATTAAGCCTCTCCAACAAACCAGGTATTTTTCAGGGACAAAAACCCAGTAGCCTGGAACCACTCTGCTCAGTGTCCCAATCCCTGACCGGCCCCAAAATCCAGGATGACACACAATGAATGATGAAACACACACCGTCTCCTATCCCACATGCCCAGAACACAACATTATAATCTCACCTTTTCAACATGTTGTTCTAATTTGTGAGATAAATCTTCAGTGGACAACATGTTGTAGTAGATTAAAAGACACAATTTTACCAATACCAACACCCCATACAAATTAATAATTGTCCAAACTGTACTGAAGCACTTACATCCTCTTTATCCTCATCTTTCAACACGTGACCGCTGTAATCATGATTATTAGACTGTGGAGGCAAAGGTGAAAACATTTATAAAGTGTGATATATGAAGAGGAATGTTTCAGTATTCTGGTCGGTAAAAGGTTCAGGATCTGATCCCTCTTGGCCATATTGAGCTCAAAGTTAACAAGACACTGCAGCAAAGTGAAATAAAACTATGAATGCAGATCATTTATTAGAGTCTGCTACAAATCGAAATATTTTTTTATAAACAAGCAGAATCTGCTGCGGACATATCTTCATAATTTCCTGACTACTTACGTACAAAAATATCTATATCCTGTCCAAACAGAGACAGGCCTGAAAATTTTAAATAGATACATTCTGAATAAAAGCAAATGTGTTGTTACAGAAAGTGTCATGTCACACACAGTATTTAAATTGTGATTGTGTTTTGTTTTGTCTTAAAAACATATAATATGTACTGCTAAATGTGATATCAATGTGGCATTTGGGCTCAAAACCACATCCTGGTCACCGTACAAAGAGTCATGCCGTTACAAAGACATTAGTCATCAAATCTTAAGCCTTGGCATTTCAACAACACACAAAGTCAGAGTTTGCCAAGTGCTGCTGTAAAATAAGGATTTTGGAAGGACTTCAAACTTCAACTTCCTCAGAGTCTTGTTTGTCCTGTGCAAATAAAGCCAACACCTTACATCCGCCAGTGCACAATAAAACCGCCAAATCAAAATAAGTGCGTCACTTGTGTGCCACAGGGAACCAAAAATACTCACTGATTCTATCCATTAAGACTAAAATGGATAAATGAAATCCTCAACCTTGTGTGTACACATAATGGGCCTGTGAAATTAATTCCAATGTATAAATGCAGTTCAAGTTGAAACCTTTATTATACTTGGTGGATGTATTGCGTGTACCTGGGAGCCGTCCTGGGAGACCTCCACAGTGGTGAGCTCTGGACTGTAGACAGTCATCATCTCTGGCGGGGTCAGCTCCTCAGGCTCGATGCCCTGGGCAAGTCCACAGCCTTTATCTAAGGGGCTCTTATTGTTCTCTAAGACACAGCTGAACAAATCCTGGGAAGAAGCACAGCCTATGCCGTCTACAGTTGCACTCAGTCTTGGCTCAGTCCTCTCAGCTACCCTGCCAGCAGGTCCCATCTTCAGGCCACTCCCACCTTCTCCTGGGCCATTAGCAAGCTCAACATACGATGAGGAGGGGCTGCTGAAGCTGGGGGAATTGCACTGCTGGAGCTGCATGCTAGAGGAGCCGTGACTGTACATCTCCCTCACATTCCTCATGTCAGGAACAGAGGAGCTCATCCGGTGGTCCATGGTGTGTTCAAGCTGGACAGGAGACCTGCTTGAGCTCATCTTGCTTCGTCGGAGGTGTGGCAGCATCTTCTGGCGGAGATGCCGTAGCATGCTCGGCTTCTTGGAATCCATGATTGGCTGTGTCTAATAGTTGGACATCACAGACCGCTGAAGTTAAATAAAGAAAGAGATAGAGAGGAGTTAGTCCCTGCCTACAGCTATGACTGACATTCATCGGTTTCTCTTACAGACATTTACAGTTGACTGGGAAATTCTCCCTTAGGCCTAAATTTTGTGTTGGCCACATGTAACTGACATGAATTCTTATGAATGCTCATTAAAGATCAACTCGTCTTGACCAGCCCTCAAATAAATTACACCAATATATGCAACATTCCTTATCTTTTAAAACTAATGTGATTTTACATTATTTTATTTCTTATTATTTTTGTACTTTTTCAGTTTATTTGTTTTCTTGCTGAGATTTAAATGAGAGGGTGCTTAGCTCTGCATAAAAACTGGACACAGCTGGCTTGGCCTTTTCTTAAGGTAATTCCACCTTTAGGTGTTATAAATAAATAAATTATTGCTCTCATTCGTTTAATCTACTCAAAAAAGGTATTTTTAAAAAGTTGCGATTTACAGGGACTTTACAGGGACTTCCTGAAGTCTCTTCTGACTGTTAATGCACCCCGACAACAAATAGTCCAGTATGGGGACCTTATATAAAAACACAAAGCTAGCCGTTTCCCTCTGCTTCCAGTCTCTAAACGAGACCAAAGTTAATTGTCTGTGGGCTGTAGCTTCATATTTAGTGCAGAAAGATGACCTATTCAGTGTATTTCCAAAAATGTTCACTCTCTCTTTTAAGTTTGCCTTAAGTTATTAAGTGAATGATCATCAGTCATTGTGGAACAACCATCATCTTCACTAACAGTCAGTGGTAACATTCACCATAACAGCAGCTCCATTAGTACTTAGTTAAATCCACATAACTACACGAAGACTGTCGATTTCACTGCAAATATATAGACTCCTGTGAAAGCATAGGTTTTTATCAATAATATCAATGATGGTGATTTCTTACAACTCCGCTTCCTAAAAGTTGGGAGGCAGTGGAGAACAATAGAACAGATATTGATATTGATGTCCACGCAATTAAAAACAGTAAAAATATAATATATTTATTGCTTGACATCCTTAACTTAATTGATATTTAACTAATTTCAAACAAATTGGGACCTGGTCAACAAAAAGACTGAGGAAAGTTGAGAAATGCTCAGAAACACCTGATTGGAAGATTTCTACAGAAAAACAGGTTCATTGGTTAGATATGATTAAATATGAAAGGGGGCGTCCTCATAAGACTCAGTTCATCACAAGCAAGCGAAGTTGAGGTGCACCACATGATGGAATGATTATGTCGACATAAATGAGTTTTCTACATGGGCTCAAGATCAAGATTTCGCTTTCAAATGTAAAGTCATTGAAATTCTGAATTTTGACATTTTTAATTTGTATATTCTTGACTGCCTATAGATAAAGAAATACAATCTTTATAAAATCCATAAGATATGAACAATAATCCATTTCCTTCTTAGGCCCACTGGATAAGGACAGCTTTGTACGCCGGTAATCTGTCCACCTCTCACATGCAGTAAGTTTGTTTAATGTGATTATCAGGAAGAAATAGGTGTGACTGGGGGTCAAATCTTGATTTATAGAGTGTTGTTAATGGCTTGTTCCTGAAACCTTGCATGTGTATTCTACTGTTATATTTGGTTGAATTATATCGTGCAGTCACAATTCAGGTCCATTAATTCAAATTAAACGAACAAGCCTCTGCATTCAAAGCAGTAAGAGCATTTGCTGATGCATCATTTTTAAGCTGTCATCCCAGTAAATAATTTCTACCATAGAAACAGCAGCAGTGCCTACACAGAGCTGCTGTGTCTGAGAAAACCTGATTTTGTAAAGTAACAGTCCCATAAGCCTCTTACCGCTAGCCTCAGACTTTATATTGTCATTTACTGTGAATGATGATCTCCTATGTTATCAGCTGGTAAGGGGAAGTGGGGAGAGATTTTTTTTTTGGGGGGGGGCGGGGTTACAAAACGCAGACAGCTGGGTTCACATTTTGAGAACTTCAAAATGTGACCCCAAAGTTCAGATGTTGATAACATGACAACAGATAATTCCGGTCTTTGCTGCCTGATTTTTTTTCTTCTTCCTAGCAATTATTCACAAGTAGTTTATGACCTAATGTATGACTCAATTAGCATGTATAAAGTACAACCCAAATACGAGGATAAGAGAGTAAAGGAATGGGTGGGATAGACAGTTCCAAAACACTCATTGCAAACAAATGAAGGATAGCAAAATGAATAAGCATTTTTAAGGTTATAAGCCTTTGTCTTTGTATACATTATTACACTTGTTATATACTAAATGTAACAACTCATGTTGAACTTTGCGCCAGTTTCATACTTTTGTGAAATCAAATTTGATTTGAGGTGAAAAGGTAGTCCCATCACTTACACACAGTAAAAACACACACTAGAAGGTGTGTTAACATGTTTTATGTTTATGTAAGAAACACAATACATTGAGCGTGTAGATAGCTATCTCTTAATGCAATGTGTATATTTGGATGGCAGCTGGCAGAAATATTTCTACAGAATAAGGTGGAGGTCTGATTTTATTAGGGTAGGGTGTACAGTATTATCATTTGAATTTTAGCAACTCTGATTCTGCTTTTCAATTCCGGCTCTAAACGATTCTAGATTACGATTCTTGGAGGGTCGGGTCAAAAAATGCCATATGCTTATATCACAGGGAAAAAAAATGATCTTGTTTTAGAAAACTTTCCACAAGTTGACTCATATTTAAACATATATACATTCACAACTGCTTTAATACAGTTTAAGGAACCTCTAAAAGTTAAAGACACTGCTTAACTTGGTTGCTGTGATTAAATTGTATGTTTCAATTGTAATATGCTCGTTCTCTATTCACTAATACAATAATACAGCTTCGCTCCTCTAACAGGTTGATAGTACGACTTGTGTGGTGAAACAAAGTGAAGAAGCAGTAGCAGCTAGATGATAGTTAGCAGTCCAGTAGTGTTTTAATTGTTATTTAAAGAAGCTAAGTTGTCAATATATTAAGTTCCAGCTTCTCCAGACTGAGGTGGAGTCTGCTGTGTTCTGTTTCACTGTGGCTGGTGCTGAAAGCAAAGGAGTAATTCCTGAAGCATGTCTCCGCTGTTCCACACAAAGTAGGGGTGTTTTTTCGGGGTTCGAATATGATTTGAATTGTTGACATTCATTAATATTCAAATGCTGAAATCATTATTCGAATTTTTGTTTTTAGTTTTAAAAAGGTGTTTACTACCATTCCTGAATCTCACTGTACTTGTCTTGGCCTGTAATTTACCAACATTTTGGAAACAAAAAGCTTTTAGGACGCCTCTAGTCATCTCAATGGACACGCAGAGATTTTGCTCTGCAGCTCTGAACTTCCAGCTGCAGCCGCTAACATCGACATTCAGTCTGCACTTATTGCTCACATTCTGATAGAGAGTAGGCAGGGAGAATCTCATTCTGAATGCTTGAATGTCCACCGCTATCGTTTTAGTCTCCTTACCGGATGAAAGAGGAGGACAGCAGCTGGCGCAACACGTCAAACATGTTGCGCTCTTTGACTACTCTAGCGCACACCTGGTAAAGGTGTTTTGCCATGTTGGTAGTGCACCTTCCCCTGCACGAAATACATTTGTGACATGTGGCACTGCTATGAAGACTCATAACTCGTCATCTCTAAAACAAAATGAAGCCACACTTTTGAGCATCTGCAGACATGACAGCGTACAGCTCTAACCTTATCCAGACTCGTTAGAGGTGCAGCATTTACTTAGCAATTGACTGGCGGAACTTTAAATTAAAATTTCAGAATGGTTCTGATGGAATCAAAACTTTGCTACTTTGTTTCAATACCCAGTCCTAGATTTTTTGGAATCCCGAACCCAAGCAATTACTCTCAGAATAGTGTTTCAGAATTTTTCATCCTATTGTTTTGGTTTCATCAACGAAACGCCAACAGTGGTAACCACTAGCCTCTCAACATTGTAGACTAGCTAAATTGTTGGAGACAAAAAAAAAAAAAAAAAAAAAAAAGGAGCAATATGTAAGATATTTACTGAATTAAATCATATCATTGACCAGTGCAGGTGAGTGGTTTAAGGGCACTCCCACACAACCGTTTTGGACTCCCCACATTCCGGCTTGTAACGCAAAAATTAACTAATCTGTTCACTAACTCACACTGTAAGACTCCTTGCTCGACATTGTCCAAGGAGAGTTCAGCCTTGCTCTTCACTTCTGAAGCTTCAGCGTCCATAACTTGGCAGCCCACTTGCGCTTTTGGTCCAAGGAGGAGAGGGTGACAGCGATCTTTGTTCCGAATTTTAACTGCAGTACCGATTTTAAACACTGGGTTCCAGGGTTACATACTGCTCTTTTAAAGTACTGTAAAATGGAATTTCGGGCTGTTAGCTCTCAGATTGAGAGAAACATAACAAGTACTATCTGGCTAAAAAAAAGAAAAAAAAAAAGAAATGCAAATTCAGATCATCATCAGGTCTAAAAGCTTGGCTAAAATGATCATCTTTCTGCATTTTATTAAAGTACAGGTCACGTTCTGTTAAACATTTCAGTAGATTTTGGGCAAAGTCATACAATTTTCAAAATAAAGTCTTATAGCACCACCAAAATGCAAATTTATATCTCAGTTAACACAGTTGTTGTTAAAGCGTTTTAATTTTAAAGCCTTATGACCTCAGAGTCTCGTGACTAGTTCGGCTCCTTTATACATCTGGCTGTTTTCATAGAGCTCAGTTTTCCTGATGAATTTGAAAACAAACTTCGTACTTCATTAACCCATTTACTTTACGGTGTTGTTGGGGATAAAGGGCTTACCTTCACACCTCAACATTACTGCAGGTCACAGTGGCAACATAAACATTTCCAAATGTGTTTTCGCTGTCTATGTGATCAGCAGCAAATTTCCATCAAGCTTTAAGGTGCCACCATGATTCCGGTGGCCACTGACACCAAAGTCCCAGCAGCTTGCAATTCATTGCAGACTTGATACATATTTTTTTTTGTTTGCTTTTTTATTTAACAAGTGTAGCTAATCCTGACTACAACTGTAGCTCTCAAATACACTTTAGTTACTGAGCTGTGCCCTGTACAGTGCACAAGACAGTCCAATAATCATTAATTACCTCAGAGAGAATAGTCCCATTAACTTTAAACACCGAGTTACCAGAGAGGAGCATGTGAGCAAAAAACGACCGCAAAAAAACATGTACAATAGTGTCATTGAGCAGGATTCAGTATTGGAACCTTTGATTCTACTGTTTAATAACATGAGTTATTATTAAAGGTGTGGTAAGATGAGTAACATTCCAATATACATGGCCCTGCTGTAATCATGAAACCAGGTGGCTACATGTCTGAATGAGCCATGACATTCATTTCAATTTCCAGTTGAGCCAGAGGGGACAGCCAGCTTAACCTGGAAACAGCAGCTACAGATTAGATAAAGATGTGTTTTTTCATATTTAAATGGAAGATTTTTTGGCTTTTCAACAACGTCCCTGGTGCCAGCTCAATCTTTAGACACATGAAGTTAGTGGGTACAAAGTCAGGCGATGTCAAGGACACCCGGCCGCACCCTCCTTCATTCCTGCAGGCATCCTTGTTCTCTCACTAATTTTGCGTGTTTAGCTGCATGTCTGACTCATTTACTGTACATAAACAGACATTCAGTGAAAAGAAAAAGGGTTTTGGCAATCTGGAGCACAATAAACAAGCAACCCACAGGAATGACTGAACTTAAAACAACAATGAACTAATAAAAAAAATCAAAAGGAAAACACAAAATTAAAATAAGCAAATTCAATAAGCAAATAAGAATTTTTTTTCTCAGTTTGATTTGACAAGATATTGTGCACAGTAAGCCTCAGCTGTCTTTACTACCGACAAGCCAACACATTTGCTGATTACTGTAAGAAAAACATCCACATATTCATATTTTCATTTGTGAAAGAGGTCACCACCATAAAAAAAGCATAATTATTAGCCATTAGATTGCAATCAAATTTTACATAATAATAATATAAAAGACCCGCTCCAGTCAGTTTAACCCCTTTAAAACTCATGTCTCTTTTGTAAAATTTCAATTTCATTTTAATAAAAAAAATAAAAATAAGAATCCCTTCATTGCCATAAAATCTCTTGTAACTCTGCCCTTCGCCTGCAGCTGGAATGAGCACCAGCACACCTGCTCTGTCATCTTTTAATCCAGTCTACTATATGCTGCACAGTGGAAAGATCAACATTGGAGTAATTCAGAAAAACATGTTTCTGCAGACTGCAGATCAGCTAAATTTATCTGCATCACAGTACACTGATGATGGAGGTGGTATTTCTAGTGTTTTAGCAAAAATAGTGTTTTCCAGAGCAGTAGGAGGGAGTAAGTGTAGCAACCACGAAAGCTACAGCCTGCAGATAACAAGCAACAGCAAGAAGATGCCAGCAACTATGAGGCCAAGTACATTGACAGTCGACAGCAATGCCTCACAAAGTGGATTTCTGGATTTATACTATTGTACAACACACCCCTAGTGCGCCAGCCACTTTGGTCAGCCCTGGAATAGTTTAGAAAAGTAGCACTTGTCCAAGTTTGATGAACACAACAGATTTCTGACTGTAGTTGCAGAAACCCCATTATCATTTGCTGTACATGACAAGAAAACACAATTTCATTTATTTTTTCTTAAAACCAACTACACTCTTACGTTGTCTAATTCAAAGACCTTATATGGCTCCCCTCCCACAGTTGGTGGGCCAAGTTGTGCAACTGCATGTAGAGCCTTGTCTGAGCAAGACTACAAGCTATTTCCTGAAACTCTTTCACAGCTGCTATTGGGCAAGACTAAAGCTTAGTGCAGAAGACACTAGAGAAAATACAAATAAAACATGCATTTAATAAAAACAATCTTTAATTTGGCATACAGCACACACTGGCATGGCCAACAAGCACCAACCATATTATACATGAGAAAAGTAAATTCTCACTATGTCCAGCAGACAATGCTGAGTGACTCGGGCACTTGTACTGAAACACGTTTGCTTTGTTTGACATCATTGCCGCATGAAGACCGACTCCAATCGACTTTTTTTCAACTGACATTTAGCAGCCATGCAGCAAAAAACAAATATCTGTAGACTATTACAAAAAGAGCACCGCGAGATGTTTATTTCGACCTGTGCCTTCTTCCACACGGACAAAGACCTGTACGGTAGCAAGACAGAGTAGCTGATGAACTAAAGTTCGCACTGAAGCCGTCTCCTTTCCGTCACCACAGCGAACGTTTCCGAGCAGGTCTAACTCACCTATCAGCCCCTCCTCAGAGCCACCACAGGTAACTCTGACGCTAACTTCGTAACTCTCGGCCCTTTTTCTTAGATAAACAAACCATGAGTGAAATTCTACCTTTTCCCAGCTACTTTCTTCGGACGCGTCTGTAATTCACCGCATGGTTGCAAACAGCAGCGGACACTGAGGAGCCTGCGGCCAGTCATACCGTCACATCAGCCTGGCCAGCGTCCCTCCTCCTCGCCTCTCGGCGCCAATCGTCAAGCCGGAACCAAAGAGCACTCTCACCGACGGACTTTCAAAATAAAAGACTTGTGAGCGCGCGCACCCGAATGACATAAAACTAAAGACAGGTCATTAAAGAATAATAAATTATATAATATAATATAAAATAAACACAAAGAGAAGTAAAGATAATAATAAGAACATTGATGCCTACATTTATGCCGATAACACACTATTTTACAGTCCTAAACAACTCTAAACACAATGGTGTTTTAAAACTTTCTTATTTCCGGTGGGCTATCACTCTAGTTAACTTGACTGCCTTGGATTTTAAATCAGCAGCATACTTGTTTGATCTCACGGCAAATTAAAGCCGGTCTGGCTACTCCCATTCCATCCGGTAACAAAATAATGATTCAAATACATTTGACGCCATTAGGTTTTACACAATTTAGACTGCGCCGATTTAGGAATATAACGTTCTATAGTAAATTTGTCCTAAAATTTGGCACATCATTGATAAAGCAATTACCCGCAAAAAGAAGCAATTGTGATGCACTTATGCCACCGTGAGCCGCAAACGTGTTTTCAGATTGTGATCCACCAGGCTATCAGTTGTGTACATGTATTCAATTTG
This sequence comes from Mola mola, assembly GCA_001698575.1. NCBI lineage: Eukaryota > Metazoa > Chordata > Actinopteri > Tetraodontiformes > Molidae > Mola > Mola mola. The sequence goes on along the minus strand of KV751341.1, from coordinate 6,365,190 downwards.
GGTATTTGGGCCCCCAGATGTTCGTGTGGTGCTCAGTTGAGTTGATGTCAGTTACTTTAATAACTGAAAATATCAATAATGCTTTTTTCTAATTTGATAAACCTCCTTCTGAAGGTTTTGTGACTCACAAAAAACTAATCGTTTCCCCAAACAGCTGTTTGCTCTGCCTTTAACGTTGATACTTTAATCCCTCCACCCTCAAATTCTGCACTTCACTGTATTGGGCCAAACAGGCCTCAGGTTACGTTGTTTGCTGATATAATCCTGATGCTTGTCTCTTTCCAACACCCTTGTCATACAGATACATTGACAAGTCAATAAGTTTTGTTTATTATATGTAAATACTGTAAATATGTTTTTGTTGTATTGATCAGCAAAAGGATCCTGACAGTAATTTAAGATTTGATTTAATCTCTGACAAACATTCCACATTTCTCCAGTCAGATGGCATCAAAATAGTATTTTCAGCAAGGGTGTTGCTTTGAAACAAATTCAGGTGATCTTTATTCCCATCACAGCAAACCTGTTTACACTAATGCCTTCATGCAGTCATTAGTGTGGAATGCTCAAACTTTACCTCGTCATTCCTGTTTACAAGTGGAACGTAACTAATGAATTCAATTGCTGCATTCAAATGTAATTTAAATGTACTTATACTTTAGCATTTTCATTTTCAGCTCGGTAAATTTCTCAGGTCACGTGGCCAACTGCCTGTGGTGCCATGTAGACGTTAGTACAATCAAGAAGAGCACTATTTTCAGGAGAGGTTTAGCATTATGAACAGAGAGTACTAAAGCAGCAATAAATTAAATGTTAATTTTGGTCATTTTAATATGTAACAGTCAATAATTGATAAATATTGCTTTAGTTCGGCATAAAATGATTACTGTTGGTATTGTTGGGCTACCCTTGAGAAAGCATTACCATTCTTCTCATACCTGTAAAAATCTTTGTATTTTACTCTCTCTTGTTGTTTTAATCTTGTTCATTTAATGTGCAATTAATACATTTACATTTATTGCTATAAAATCACTTTTGATGCTGACATATATTCAATATTAGATACTTCAAGACTTTTACCCAAGAACAGTTCAGTGGGTGACTTTCACTTTTTACCAGGGCAACAGTTTAGAATGATTTCTTTACTTTTATAACTTTGGGATACTTTTAACAATATTGTTCATCTTTCCTCCTGATTTGTTATAGTCATTTAATTTTTGTTCCAGGTCTTGTCTTATTCTCACTTTCTTATTAACCAAACAGAGTGTTGCTTCTGCATTTTATATTCACTTTCACCACTGCATTTGTAATATCTAGCTACCACGTGCCTTTTCCACAAGGCTGGTTTTGTTAAAATGCAGCTTTGCTCTTGGAGTGCATTGATGATACCTACATCCTGTAATTGATTATGAGCTTAGTTTTCTTTCTCCTGTAAAAGGTTAGTAAATTCCCCCTCAGTTCTTTTTGTGTCTGCCTTTTGACTCAAACCCATGTGGTTTCGCTTGCAGCTTTTGCACTTGTCACCACAGGTGCTAGTGGTGTACTCAGCCACATGCTCCATTTCCTCAGATTCAATCACTGTGCTTACTGCTCAGTCTCATAACAGTTCAGTAAATTGCCTCCTCCAGCACCAAAAAAAACTTAATTTCTCTAATCGATAAGATCTTACAACCCTATAAATGTTCATTAGGACATGACTCACTTTTACTTTTTACTTAATTTCCTTCTGTCTGCTGTTGAACCTTTAACCACATAGATCAACTCAGGTGTACATTTATGTGACACAAGTTTCCCTCTGCGATTAATTAAGCAGAATTCATTTGTGTGAAGTCCCATTTGAACTCCAAAGAAAGACACTCCTCATGAGGTTGGCCAGAATTATCCCTGGTGAGATAATTATGCAAAATCTGACTTTTTCTATTCTATTAGAATATTTTTCTCATTGCTTTCAAAGAATTTGATTTTTTTTTAATTAAGATATGTTTTGTACAATGCATTCACGTTTGAAATAGTGCAACATGTTCAACAGGTAAGGACAGTCCCTTGTAAGTCTGGCAGTCATTCACAAAACTATTTTAAAAAAATGTGTTGGAGGTGTCATATTTCATACACAACAGGCAGTTTAACAATGTACAATTACACCAAGTGTGATATATATTAAAGACAGTATAGTATGTACAAAACAATGATGACATATTTCGATAGAACACAGAGAACATCTGGTGTGTCCATGGCTTTCAATTTCCAATCTGTATGAAATATTATTGTATTTTGTGCACAATATTAAAAAAAAAAAATAAAAACATCATACTGCTTTGGCTGATATATAAATACATGTTCTTTATAAAGGGGAGTAACAGGGGTAAGGTGGATGGAGTATTGCTTTTCATGTTGGTCTCATTCAATGTTTCAAACCCTGAGAAGATCAAAAATGATTAGGGTGACACTAGGTGGGAGACATCCAGAAGTACATCTCTGCTAATCTCATACTAACAGTAATGTAATGTCAGTTTTTTAATGATGCTTTTGTGTCCTGTGTAGCAACCCACTGGATTAATAAAGACAGATTGTATTGCCATTGGACCCCCATTATCAGTTTGTGATGCTTGATGAGCTATATTTTAAAAGGACGACCTGTTATGGTTTAGGTACTGCTGAATCATGAGACTACTCAAACAGGTCCAGAATGTTCAAACCACCAAAAACAGAAAATAACTAAATCAAGAACAACGCTTCAATAAAAGTCCACACATTATTTGCATAACAGTATCCCTCCTGTGTCTGCCCTGGTGTTTAGTGGAAATGTGACTGCAGGGTTTATGTCACCCAGCCGTCCATTCGCATGCGTTTCACCGTAAGACCCTCTGTTTGACTCTCGGGGAGCAGGTGGAAGTCTGGCCGCTGCTGCTCCTCACGGTCACTGCCACCCTCGTGGGAGCTGCAAGAGGAGCTGATGCTGTCTGCGGGAGACCTGCCCAGCTCTGCTCTGGTGGAGGAGTGATGATGAGGGGGAAGGCCATGAACTGGCATCCTGTACCCTGATTGGCTAAGGTGGTCGCGTGGTGGGGAGACCGGCTCAGCCTTGATGTTTATGTTGTGACTAGTGTTGATGGAGTGACTGGAGCTGGCAGACCTGCAGACACAGAAGGGAGAGAGGAGGGCTTATATCTGCGCTTGCTGAGTCAGGGCACCATCTACTGATGAAACTGATAGATACTGTATGTTGCCAGAAAAGACAATTTCTCTGTGGCTTGTTAGTACTGAAATGTGTGTTGTGGTGGAATGCAAGCAGTGACACAATGTAACTAAGTACATTAACTCAACAACCATACAATTTTGAAGTACTTTTACTTTAGCCAAGCATTTCATTTTATAAAATTTTATACTTCAAATTGACAATAATTAAGAGGCAAATAATACTCTTTATTCCATTTCCTTTATTTGACAAAAGGAGTCATATGAAAAATAACTATTTTAATCAACCTTTTACTCAACGCAACTCAATAAAAAAAAAACTGGAGTACTTTATACAACTTAAATAAGCTCCAATTTAATCTAATTCAACAATAAAATGTTGTCAGTACATTAATGAAGGAGTACAACTATTTACAACATAATTTATGATAGTGAAACACTCAAACGAGGCATTGTTTTACATACTGTATACAAGATATTTTTGGGTACATTTTATATACACTTACATACAAACACAAACTTTTCCCTGTCTCAGAGTTTGTTTTTGCATTTGGTATTCAATGAGGTTCAAGTTTTGTTTTTTTGTTTTGCTAACATTGGACCTAACTTTAAAAAATCAAATTTCATGCACCCTCTGAAAGAAAAGGAAAACACATTCTTCTTCTTCTTCTTCTTACAGATTAAAGGGTGACTAAAACGTGCATGTGAAATATAGTCAGGTGTTTGTTTGGTCTGCTATGACAAACAACACATGGTGGACAATATAAGGAAAATGCAGATTACTTTCACATAAAAAAAATTAAAACTAAGATGTATACTTTTAGTGACTGACTGTGTTTGAATGTCACTTGAAAAAGCTCTTTGGCCACTGTAAGCTACAGTAGCTAATGTTCTCTCAGCAGTGACACTAAATAGATCGGTTTTTGTTTTTTTGGTCCATTTTTTTGGAAAATGGTCCTCTGAATTTTTTTAACTATTAAAAATGGGCCATAAGTTCTTTATGATTGAGAAGCTTTGAATCAGTTGGAAAAATAACAAACAAAATGAAAAGGGTGAGTTTAACTGTTAGGTACCGACCCCATTGGGCCCAGCTGGTGTTGATGCCATCCTGTCATGGAGCCCAAAGAGGGGCCTGCAGGAGGGCTGAAGCCTGACAGCTCTGCACCATTCAGTGAGTACTCTGAAAAAAAGAGAGAGAAGAAAATGTTAAACTAGTTCATCAATTCAGTATCCTTCTTCCTTTATAAAACTTCAGAATCAGCTTTAAAAGCTTCTTTTAAACTCTGCTAATATTCCTACATCGAGCTGCTAAATCCCTATCACTCTTACTATAACTGCTTTAGGCTTTTCTAGCAACACATTACAAATACTAAATATACCCAGATACCGTTATTGTGGGCAGCATTGTTGCCCGAGTAGACCAGACTCTGGTGAGACAGACTAGGTGTGGTGATGGAGACCACTGGGGTGGACAATGGTTGGCTGGACTGACTGCTACTCAGCCTCTGGTTATTCTGAAAATAAATAAAAGCAGCAATTAAGTTTTTTATTACAGTTTGGCAAATCTCAAATCTGTCATCTTCGTCTGTTTCTTTTATGGGCTTCAATTGTAGTTACACTTAAGGGTCAAACAGCTGAACATACTCGTGATGTCTAATTTCAACCACAAGATGTCACTGCACATTCATTTTCCCCTTGGAGTCTTCCCAGAGAGTGTGTTTGAACATGATGGAAAAAAATCAAAGTTCATTTACCATGTATACACTCACATGTGAATAAAAAGTCAGATGAAGTTTCTTTGACCACAAAATATTCTGAAGCCTCAGTGCAAAACAGCAGTTTAGCCTCAAACAATTAAAGAAGCTGGGCCTCCTGCAGACAGATGCTAACACTTTTAGCTTAGCAGTTATATTGAGGGTTTTGACTTAAAAATGTATGTCAATGATGTCTTTTCAACTCAATTTTCAATTTCTCTGGAAGTATGGATTATGCTAAACTAGCTGTTTGCAGACATTCTAAGCACTGTTTCTGTGTTTTATAAGGTCCTCAGGAGAGAATGTTGCTGTGCAGCTTTGTGTGAAACTCCCGAGTGTTTAGTGGAGTATGAAACGGCATGAGTGTGAGAACATAATGATTTTTTCAAAGTTTTGCATGTAAAGTGCTAGGTAAAGAACACTGTTAAGGAATTGTAATCAGGCCTACGGCTGCAAATTCAGTAATATTTTACTTGATTTGATTGATTTAACAAGTGGATACCAGTCTATTCAAGCAGTCAATTCATTCTTCCAGTTAGTTCGGCCCACTTATGTCTGGCTGGTAAAGCTGCAAATGATTAAAATTGGTGGCTCCTTTAACTTAACACATTTCTAACAGTAATTAGAATTTTGATGTTGCTTCTCCCTGGGTGTTGGCATTCCAGCTAGATGATGTCAGCACATGACATCAGCCAAAACAACGTCATTCACTGCTAAACACACACGCACACACAAGTGGTGAGTTAACCAGCTGAAACAGACCAAAAACTAAATGTCATTAGGGCTAAACAAGTTGGGCTTGCATTTGGTTTCCTCTTTCACTGTTCCATCTGTGCCATCATTATAATATACAACAAGGTGTAAGATTCAGATTTGATCTAACGTGAAGATGATGGATGGATTTGTGGCTGTTACTTTAAAGAAACTGAAAAAATTAGAAGTATCGACCGTCTAAATGGCGTGTTCTTAGCTGTTTGTTCACAACATACACGGTACACAAAGCCAAGGACACACTTTCATTCACACTTATGCAAGAGGTGAAAGGCAGTTTGATAAGGAGCTGCTGTCTGACTGCACAACAGCATCTTTTACTGCAGTTAATGAGAAGCAGAACCAAATGTGTGCTGTCATCTGAGCATCTGCTGGTTTAAATAAGATGGGAGTATTATTATGTTTATGGGCTTATTGCATATCTCAACTGCACGCAAGCTTCAAGCAGTGAAAGCGGATAATTGAGGCTCCAACTGCTGAAAAAGATCATGCCTACTGCAAATAAAATGACAAATTATTAGTCAGGCAGTGTTCAGAAACATTAATCTCAGAGAAAAAAAACCCCAAAACATTCACCTCATATTAACAAAAATAGAAAGTTTTTTATTCACTTGATTCTATTAACTGTGTTTAGAAAGGCTGGGCTTTCACATTTATTTTATGTTCATAACAGGATAAAAGGAAAAGCTGTCTTTTTTCTGATGGGTCATTGCAGAATGTACAAAGAATCCTACAGCCAGCAGCAGCTTCCTGGTCATCATAAAACAGAAATCTCAGATTCCAGTCTTTGCTAATCATTACATCATGTTTGAACATAGTGTGAAAGAGAATGTTAACAGTGAGGAAGTTAAGGGAAAATAAGCAACTTTGGTATCACTGCACTCATGCTGATTGTACAAACTGAAGAGACACTTTCTACAGAGCAGAGTGTCTTCATGAAAACACAAAATCTGTTAGATGTCCTGCATCTAATCACCCGAAACTCTTGTACTGCAAAATTTCTAAAGAGCTTCTGTGTGCCACAGAATGAAATTTGACTATAATGTACCAGCATATTTTATTGCATTTCTGGAATTACTGTTTCTAATTCTCACTTGAACTTCCACAGAGAATCTGCACTCCATTTCCAAGAAAGTGGATGAGTTGGTGACCAAAACTATTTGCACTAGCCAGGGTTATGAAATGGAAGACCCCTTCTGTGACATTTTGGAGAGTCACCCATCCACTGTCGCGACCAACAGGCTGATATTTAGTGCGATGAACAGCATCTTATTTTTGCTGCAGCCAAGGTGGTAATATTTTCGTATCGTTTGTTTGTTTTGTTAGTTAGTAGCCTACTGTTTGGACGAATTGTCTTGATTTTTTTTTTTCCCATGAGTGCATACTGGCAGTGGCTTCAAATGATAAAATTTGGGGCCTAATATGTCAATGGTCAAAGGAAAAACCCTACAAATTAATTGTTAACCCATTTGTTAACATTTCGTGAATTTTCAATCAAACCTGTCTTGGCCAAATCTCAAATAATTTGCCTCTATATTACACCACATAATTAGTATATTTGTTTTGTAACTTCTCTTTTCTTTTCCTGCTGGAAGTGAATATTAGGTCTCAATGGGATTTTAGGCAGGTGAAGCACTTGTTGCATGTAAATTCTTTGTTTTAAAGCACAATGTTATCAATGATAACCGTAGGTGAATGCAACTCAGTCAATATGTACATTTCTATAAAAATAGTTTAATGGGAAG
>KV751341.1:6326265-6357685 GCA_001698575.1 Mola mola | reverse complement strand
ATAAAAAGGCTATAATAAAAGAGGCAAAAAATGCAAAGCATACCTTTTGTGTGGTGAAAAATCATACATGGACAAAAGAAACTGAAAAACACTGAAGGTTCAGAAGAGTGTGTGACTACTTGAGACAGAGTATTTTGATAAACAGGTCCCTAAATGGTCTGGACCTTGCCTTATAACCCACAGAAACTGTCCTCCATTGTGATCTTGGTGTGCTACAACACAGGGACAGAAAGATGACTGAGAACCCAAGTAGAGCAGAGGAACGTTAGCAGGAGGCTGAAGATGTTGCAGTAAATTTACAGTGTGTCATTTAATAAATGCTTCAGCTTTTCCAGAAGAAAATTCTTAACCAATTTTCCCAAATGTTGGAGAAAGTGAGTTAGTCCCGAACTTGGCCAGTGTTTAAAAGTTTGGTCTGTGGTGGACATACAAAACAGATTTAGGCTTCAGATACATACTGTATAGGCATAGAAAGGGCGTCAAGGGCAGCATAACAAAAGTGTTTGGTAGTGTATATGACATACATAAAGGACATCATTGGCTATTCAGGTTCAGTTTATAAATCAGACACTGGTTTACTGCATGCAGACTGCATGAGCCTGTTTACATGCTGCCAGCCCAAGCTTTTTAGTGAGAGGTTTGTTATAAGGGAGCAGGAGGAGATTTTGCTTGAGAGATTTTTCACGTTATATTTTGAGGTTTTGGCCAATACTGGGGCAGATCAGGAAAGAGGTAAAGAAAAAAACACAGAAAGCTATAAAGGATTGTGATATAGCACAGGTGAAAACCTATGGTCAGTCAACAATGAAATAATTAGTGAACTAAAAGGGATTCAAAAAAGATGCTGATTTTTTTAACGTTATGTGGTATCTAATGCTGTGGTATCTAATCTGTTTTACTTATGAAAAACGCTGAAAATATGGTAGTACACAAATTTATAAATTTATATGTGTAGAGTTGGTGGATTTCTTTTACAAGGCAGTACAAAAACAGAGACAGCCAAAACCAACACAAGGTGGAAGATCCTTGTAGTAACTTTAGAAAACATCATATACAGTCCTAATGGCCAATGCTCTCAGGTACTGAACGATTACTGTTGTTGCATGTCTGTCTGGTCATAATGTTGTTCTGAAAATTGGGCAAAAGGCCATTGTGGCCTTGGTGCTCTGCACTCTGCATATCTGCCCTCTCCAATAAAATCTGGCTGAGAAAGACTGGTCGACGGTAATGTAATTAAGACATGCATTTACAGTATGATCAACATTGCCTGCTACATGTACTGTGAGCCTAAATACATATATTTGGAGCTGTGCACCACACTGTCTCTCTCATGTTTTTCCCCACACATAAACTCATGTATTGACAGACACCAGTTAATCTTTAAAGTATTTGAGGGCACTTTTTTTCTTCCTTTCTCTATGGCTAGGTCTAGCTTTATGGTAGCCACCTATGTTCTGCAGTGAGATAAAGTACTACATCCCTCCTGTATATGATTGTGGTACAATCAGTATAATAAATAATAAATACGCAATACTTGTGCACAAGGTTGGTGCAATGTCATGCAGGAAAGTACCATTACAGTTTTGATCCCACACACCACTTACCTGCTGTTAAGATAGAATCACGGTAAGAACAAATTCCAAACAAGAGTGGAATTTTTGGACACCTCTTTAAAATATCGTATTAATGAGTAAAGGCTAAAATGTTAATTTAAAGTACTATTTATCAATAGGGAACAATCTGACAGTAATACAAACCATGTACACTAGCCTAAGATATAGGTCAAATGGCATTTGTGAAAACCTGTTTTAAAAAGCTTCATCAATATCATTCTGAAATAAAGCGCCCAAATTTTTGCAGATCATGGAATGACATACTGAGTCACCTTCCTCTAGCTTAGGCGCAATCCTAGTATACTACTGTAATTTGTATCAGGTCCTAACAGCACATTTTAGTGCCCTGACTGAGGATTCAATAATTGTAGTGATAGAATGTGATCATCACTTGTTCAAAATATAAACTACAAACAAATTATCCATGTTATGAAAACTGTGTTTTGTTTTTCTGATTACTCGAGCATTATTGTTACTTAAAAAAAATAAATAAATAAATACTTTTAATAATTCCGTTGCTAATTTATTGTAAGTGAAATCAAAACCATGTGTCTTCAGTTATAGCTTTGTTGCCCTGACATGTTGTCATTGTGCTCATAAGAAATTGCATATACATACACTTGCCTTGCACATTAAGCAAGCAATTAGCAAGCTCTTAAGGCTTTGAAAACAGGAAACATAGAAATGCAACACAAATAAAATTCCACAAAATTTTTATAATGACAAAGCTAGAAGCTGCATGTTGTTTTCACATTGTTATTGATAACACACTTACCAGTATCTGCATCATTCCTTTGGACTGAGGGATGACCACTCTGAGGTCTGTTTTGTGAGTGGGAGGGACCACGCTGTTCCCAGGAGGAGGAGATTTGGATGGTATGATTTTGCCCAGACTGTTTCCACCAGGTGAGCCAACAAAACCATTCACTGAACACAGAAATGTAGATGTATGAGAACATTTAATAACAAAACAATACTGAGGAAAATTTGCCTTCATAACTGACTGACAGGAGGAGGGATAGGCATTTTTACATGTTCTGCTCAAACTATGCAGTACATTTTGACAGTAATTCAGAGCCTCTTACTGAATTTTCTTTATACAGAAAGACGCCACCTGAATATAGAACTATTTGAAGATTTAAATGTGTTAAAACAGGGCAAGTTTTGAGGTTAGAATTGAGAAAGTATAGCTATATAGTATACAAGAGATAATATTGAATAATTGATGTTTTCTTGCTCTTGACGTTACATAACGAAAGTGTTCATATGAGCTCTGCTGGGATGGAAAGCACAGAGATGACAGTGAGGATGGTCTGCATAAGAGACTGGCTGCAGCAAACATTGAACATCCAACAGTAAAAACCAGTGAATAAAACCAGCAAAAGAAATGATGTTGGGAGGATCCAGAGCTCCTGGGATAACACAGTCTTCAACTGGCATTTTAAGATGAAACAGATTAAATGTTCTGATGTGAAGCAGGAATCGGGCAACCATTAAATTAAGTCTTTATTTCCTCTAATTGGTCATTTTTTTAAAAAATAAATCTTTTTAATTAATAATAATCTTTCATTAAAAAAACAACTGTTTCATTAGGTCATTATTTCTTTATTTAGGGTATCAATCTGCAACCTGCTGCATGAGTGTGACTCTTCTTTATGCATGTTTTTGGAAGGATATACACAGAGGGTGTGCTTTGGGTGTGACTTCCTCTTTATTTACTTATGTGACAAAATTTTAAATCTTTTTAGTGTGACTATGCTTAGCTACGGCCAGCAGCTCTATAGCTTGCTTTGTTGGTCAAGTCACAAGAAATTCCCAACCCTTTGATGGCTACACTTTCCACCCTAAGAGGCTGAAATTTGTCACGGAGGTCAAGTCTCTGTATGTCTTTGTGTTCTTGTGAACTGGCTAAGAGAAGGAATGGTAATGGCTGTGGCAGATTGGCAAAAGGCGCATAGCCTCCAAGTGGTTTCCCAGACACGCACATAATATTGTGGAAAGGTTGGTCTAGAACCAAAGAACAGATGGATTACTGTTCATTCCAACTGGCAAAAAAGGAGGGGCAGCTGTGGGAGTGACCTGTAACGTAAAGGTGCCCCACTACAAATAAAAAAATTATAGCAATCTTTAAAAAGAGAGGGAGAGCCAGGTTACAACTCCATCAGTGAAAATGTTGAGTAATGTTTTCTTAATTGTATTTATACTTTTATTACATGGCTTATCTGGCTTCTTTTAAAGCAAGGTATGCTCTCCACTACTGTCCAAGTACCACCTGCCTACCCTGCAGTAAAATAAAATAGTGACACCAAAAGCTCCCATTCATTCATTCATTCATTCATTCCTATCGTCCCATCTATATGATCAATAATCTCAGACCAATGTTCAAGCACAAACCACTAGCTGAAAATCCACCCAACAAGAGAACCCGAAATACAGAAATTTAAGATTTTAAATATCTTTTAAACAAGACTTTTCTTATAAATGATTTTATAAGATAATTGACCTGTCCACCATGTTTTTTATACTTGTTCAGGAAAGGCAAAAAAGAGTGTGGGTAGAAACCCAATCATTTTTCTTTCATCATTCATCATTAGTTAGGTAGATGGCACAGCGCTGTACAGCTGTACTGTGCACTACACTGTGTCCAATTGATGCCCTTTTGAACTGTATTTTAGGAATCATGTAATGATGGCAGAGAATTTTCTTAAGGTCATCCAGGTCAAAATTAAGGTTTTAATTATTATTATTATATTATTATTATATAAGCTAAAAGAGATAAAATTTAATGCAAAACTGCAAGCACTGTCATTAAATCCATGTCAACAAGTGATTCTTTGATTCTGATTTTAGTTTAAAGCTATGTGTTAGAAATCAATTAAATGGCATTTGATCATCTTAACCATTGCCAGATTGCAACTGTGTTTCTCTCATACCAAACACTTTATCTTGTATCCATCCATCCATTTTCTTCTGCTTATCCTGTTAGGGGTCACCTGGGTGTGCTGGAGCCTATCTCAGCATCTTCGGGTGAAGGCAGGGACACCCTGGACAAGTCGCCAGTGAATGTGGATGGTTGTTTGTGTCTATATGTCATCCACACCTACAGGCAATTTAGAGTGACCAATTAACCTACCCGCAGTCTGCATGTTTTTGGACAGAAACGCTATGACCCGGAATCGAACCCAAGACCTTCTTGCTGTGAGGTGACAGTGCTAACCACTGCACCACTGTGCCACCCTTTATATTTTTTCCTATTTCTTTCAACACACATCCACTTTTTTGATTTGTTTATTATTTTATGTGGCTTCTCATTAACGGTTTGGAGTTTTAATTTATTGATTGGTCTTTATTCATGTACTGTACCATAACTCTTTCGTACTGTAGACTATGTCCCACCTCTAGTGTTTCCCAGGAGCTGTGACAATGGTGGTGGCTGTTGTTTAGGTAGCTTTTGTGATTTTAGTTGAAGTTGTATTTTCTGGTATGGAAAGTGCTCTATAATAGTGTTTCCTCAATTCCTCTCAACTCCTGTTTTTGATGAATACAGTTCTTAATTTTTGCCTTTATGGAATTGCTTATTATTATTGTGCACATGCAGGTGTGGGTTGGGGGGGGTAATTGTTTTATCAGGCGAAGCACTTGGCACCATGTTAAATTTTGTTGAAAAGTGTTATAGAAATAAACTGACTGATTGATTCATTGACATTTTACTTTAAGATTACAACAATAGTGATTTTAACTTGCTTGACGACAGTGATAACAGAGCTGATAAAAGAGGTGTTGTATGAGAACATGTGGTAGACGGATTTTTTTTTTGCCACTGTGCGTTCACCCTCTACTGATCAAACACTGATAATGGAAGATTTTCCAGAAAGAAAGTCATAAAAACAGAAACATATTAATGTAGAAAATTGTAGTAAAAAAAATGTACTTTAATTTTACAAATAATACTTAATAATTATGTTGTGTGTACAACTCCCTCGGTCAACAAAAATCATAATTAAACTTTTAAGTATAACTGTGTTGGTGTGGCTCTGGGATAGTTTATCTGAATCTTTAGAGTCACATACCGACTTGTCCAGATCCATTTTGCAGAGCTAAATCAGAACTAGCCTGCAGTCCACCTGCAAATAAACACACACAAAGTCGAGCCGGCCTCCCTCCACCTCCCAGCATGCAGTGGGGCTGCGGCGTACTTACTCAAACCTCCTGAGAACCGGTTTGTCAGGATTTACATCTGAGCTGCAGAGACACAACACACAGCTGAGCAGCACACACACACACACACACACACACACACACACACACACACACACTCATTTGTTTATTGTGACATTGTTTACTCCTAATCGTCATCAGTTTTTATTTGCCTGACAGAGTTTCTGGTCCTCCCACCCATAGAAAAAGGTGAACCATTACATTTACACGCACACATTTTTAAATTACTGCTGACTGTAATCATCTTCATGTGTATACAAAGAGTCACCAAAAAGCCAAAAAATTATTATTCACTACATTTCCCTCTCAACTATCAAGCACATACACATGCACACACCTGTGTTTCCAGTTCTGGGAGTTCTTTGTGGAGAGTTCATGTTCCTGTGGAGGTGTGTGTGAGGCGAGGAGAGGATCCCACTATCAGCCAGAGCTGCTGTGGCTGCCGCTAAGGCTTGGGAGGAGGCACCTCCTTCTCCTCCTGCACCAGAGCTGTACGTCAAGCTGCCTGCTGCTACATGCATGAAGGGCTGCTGTGGCAGACATGTGGACTATAGAGAACGTGACGGATAGAAAAATGGTCAAAATGAGCTTGGTCAATACCAGAATACATTACATTTTGGAAGGCACAATCTTGTTTGTATTTAATTTGGCCTTTTTTGTTGTTCTGGGTTTGTTTGACTATGTTCTCCAAAGCTGATGAAAAAATATATTAAACTACAATGCAACTTACAATTTTATGACTCTTCATCATATTGTCAAACTCTTCATTAATCTTCTTGTATTTCTCCTCAGTACTGGGGGGGAGGACGTAGGAGGCATCCGTATCTGGGCTGTCACAGCCTCTGTGCTCCTTCTTGTTCAGGGCCTGGGGGATGAAATAAACACAGAGGGCAGGCAATGAGTTTAGAGAGACCGATTTAAAATAGCATAGGCAAAAAGGAAAATTGCAACAACATCAACATATCTTTGGCACAACTTGAAGTAGCCTGTAGTGGACATTTATAAAAAGTCACATTGTCCCAGAGTGAACGATATGGTGACCACCAAGACAAAACACATCAATTCAGAAATCCAAGCTAAGTTTAAACTTAGGAACATATTAATAATAACATCTGTCCAATTTGTGCTGAGGTATTGCAGAACGCAGGATGTGTATGGTTCCGGTTGCTCCTTATCTAATATATGGTTAAAAGAACAGGAAGGACAACTGATCACTGACACAACTAGAAACCAGATCTGATCCTCAAGCATTCACAATAAACAAATACTTCCTTAAAAGTGAGACCATACTTACAAAATTGCAAGTATGTAAATTAAATCCTGGTTAGCTTTTTACTCTTATTTAAAGCATGGAAAAACACATTTTTGTGGTAAATTGACTCAAATGGGTTAAACACATTGCAAGAACAACAGAAATTTGTCAATGTTTGCAAGATTAAATATTATCCCTGTTTAGGTTAAGAAAAATAGAAAATGTTTACATGATTTTTTCATTTATTAACTTGATTTTAATGATGTTTAATTCACATGCTTATCAAGCTTTTATGTATCTCAATGTCTGGAAAATGTAAATAACATCATGATAAATGCTTACAATACATTTGGAGCAACAATTTAAGTGCAATAATTGTATAATTTAATCCACAGTAACAGTAGTACTGCAATTTGGGCATTTATCCACACAGGAATACCTGCATTAAATAAACTCGGCTTTTCCGTGACCACCTGCAAGTCAAATGTTCATCAATAAAGTGAAATATTGGGAAAATGTTTTTTTCAGTAGTTTTCATATAAAACATGCAAAACATAACATAGCACAATACTCACGTGTCATATTTCCACTATAACAGCACAAGACATATTATACAGTATGCTCATAAAGAGCTTCAATAAATGTATACTGTGTTTTATAACATACTGTTGATAAATTTAAAACAAAAATAATTAAGAAGATACATTTAGAGAAGCTAAATAACCTCCATTCAGGAGGTTATGTTTTCACTCGTCTGTAAGTGTGTTGGTTTTGTTTTTTAGTATAATCTTGGAAGTATTCAAAAACTAATCAATGTGTTTAACAAAACCAGGTGGGAGAATGCAAAATGATCAAAGAAAGAACCTGTTATATTTTAAACAAGGACACTCCTGACCCAATTCCTGGGCTTGCCCAAGTTTCCAAAACTGGTGAATTAAAACTAAAACACACACACACACATTTAGCAGATACGGTGAAGCATTATTATCCATTTAAAACTGTGTGATTGGTCAGACCATTGACATAAATTGAGATGTGTGACAAATGCGGTTCCTTTAAATTCTAAGTTTGTTGAACTGCAAAAGTTAGTATTCTCCTGTCCATGTGATATTTTAAGAGTCAGACGTTTTGAATAAATGTGGCTTGTGATAATATGGTCCAAGTTTTGTTTTGGTGACTAAATGGATGAAGAAATTAACCCTGTGATAACATTCATTTCTCCTATGAGAATGAATGGACTTGTGGACTCAGACCTACCACTTGTCTCCTACAGTGGCATGGCAGTGACAGAACCCACATGACATAGATTTAGGAAATAAGTTGTTAGTGGGTATATTTGTTCCCAATTTCTCAACTTTAGTCTTATCCTGGTTTAAACTTCTTCCCTTTGTTCTGTTCTCTCCACTGTGATAATTTTTACACCCTCATCGGTTTCAACTGGTCCTTGTTAACCTTCTTATCGTTGTATGTTTCAGTCTGAGTGATCCCCTTTGTCTCTTTTCAGTTTGTCATCATCCCATTCGGCCTTGCCTGACTTTTTGTGGATCCCTCGTGTAACTGTTTGGCATACTCTGGATCTTTTGGTCAATAAAGATCACTGGCTGTATCCGTTCTTCCTCCCTGAATCTGCAACTGGGTCTAACCCCTGCCTTTAGTGTCTTTGGCACAAACATGAAACTATTTTTGGATGTACTTGAATTTTTTAGGTTGGCCCATGTCCTACTTGATATCACTGATCAATTATGCTCAACTGTGCTAGCTACTCTAGATAGATAGATAGATAGATAGAGATAGAGATAACGTTATTAATCCCCGTAGGGAAATTCATTTGTCACAGCAGCAATATTGCTCTGGTACAGGACCAGTGGACATATAACACTATAAAGGACCCAGATAAGCGGTAAAAAACGAAAAAAACAAAACGAAAAGCTAACTACAATATAAACAGCTTTCCACATAGAAAATGTCTTCTCAATAGCTTCTCAAAAGGACACAAATATACTGCAACATACACAAGATATCTGAAAGGCTGCGGGCTGAGCTGTTTAGCCAACATTGACTCAATTCAGGTAACTTCACAGGCATCTGATGCCTGAAACCCTTTATGCAGTTACAACATGTAGCGTTAGTGACAAAGACCAAGTTCTAAAGACTTGGCTACAAGTAGGGGTGGGCGATATATATATCATATATACTTGATATACTCGTGGCCATGTTTCATGCGAGATACGGTAAATTATTATGTCGCGGCCATTGAGTTCAAATTGTGACGTGAATATTTCAAGCTGTCATTGAAATTAACTTTGGAGTTCACTTCTTTAGTTCTCTCCTGATGCGCTCTTACAGCAGACAGCTTGCTCCCCAGCCCATCCTGAAAGCTCTCCTGGGTGAGCGCAAAAAAGTAAAGAGCCTGTGTGAGTTTTCAGTGTTTAGCAACGAGTCCTGCAGCAGATCGGCAACCTGTGGTCAAGTTGGACATTTGGGAAAAGTTATGTGTGATAACGGGCTGTGAGAGTAACGATGTCAGTGGCTTCGCTGCTTGTAAACATTGTTACAAAGTGTTAGTATTTGATAACAGCGAGGTAGACACCATCCTGGAGGAAAAAAAAACTGCAGTGGCACAGCAGCTGCTGTGACAACTCAAGTACATAACTCTCACAGCCTGTGTGTTAAATCATAACCCAGGGGTGGGGTCACAGGACTTAAATTATCAGGACTGGGAAGGTGCGGTTGGACAGATAATTACAGATAACAGAGTCGTCGGTACTGACCTTTATGAGTGTGTCTGTGTGTGTGTGTGGGCGGGGGTCAGAACTGGACCCATGCAGGGGAGTGACTATCACGTGTCAGTGGTATGGATTTGAATTAGTAGATGGTCTTACATAATGACATAATTTATTTCCATTTGTTAAACGCTTATGCGGCAATTACTTTGTTAGAAATAAAGCTAAAATTAATTATAAATTAAACCAAGTAATAGTGTGACTAATTGTGTAGACTCTGATATTCAGATTTCAAATATGAAAGTTATAAAAGTATAATGCATCGTAGTTTAAAAAACATATTTCCTACAGCTGAACCAAGTCAGGAGTTCACACTGTTCAGCTGCTTTAGAAAGACTAGACTTAGAAATGTATTGTGAACATGGATGGATGAATTGATGGATGTTAATTCACTGCACCTGGACTTGGCAGAGGAATTACTTAAAAAAAAAAAAATCAAATTATACCAAGATCATGCAAGACTTGATCATGACATCAGGTCTCTGGTAGCCATCACCTCTACTCTGCTGCTCATTACATTGCACATTATAGCGTGAAAAGGACAGACTGACAGACCTGCTGTCTGTCCACCACATGTCCTCTGCATTTCCAGAAACTAGTAGTTACTATGAGCTTTAAACAAATGCTCACATGTCTATTTTCAGCACAGGGCTGATAATAAATTTTACGTGATGACCAAGTAGAAGTGCTCAATTCCTGCTTAATGGAATGGCTCATAATTTTACTTACTTACATAATTTTACCTAAAACCACTTCAATGGTACGCAAGGATATATATATTAGGTGAGATGACAGGTGGGAAAATGTTGTCCATCTGTAATTACACATTTCTGTAAATTACAGATAACATAATCATGGCAATAATGGTAAAAGAAGGGACAATGCACAACACACAATTTCCACAAAACTCCCAAAACATTATATTAATCATTAGCAACGTGTGTTTGTAAAAATACAATGCAATCTTTTCAGCCTTCACATGCCAAGGCAAGGTGGTGCTCTGACTTTTGCTACTTTTTCCTTACAACAATCCAGTGAAAATGAAGGTTGTGCTTCTTATACATTAAACCACTGCATCAAGTTTTATCATGACCAGGTTTATCAAGAGGACATTCTGTGGTTTTTAAACTTAACTGAGATGAAACTTGTGAAATACTTGCATGTGAAAGTGTGTGTAAGCACTGCAAGTACATCATAAAAAATTACAGTAAGATGACAACTCTTGAGCAAAATGCATCATTCCCACCATGAAAATAAACTTATAAAGACTGCGTAATCATTGTTAATGATGTGATAGGAAAGGAGCTAAATTATGGAAGACGGAAATGCTTTCCATTTGCTCAACACCAGGAGTTTGTTACTCTACAATTATACTCTGATTCAGATATAAACTTTACTTGACCTCACTGACAGCTGTTACCATCATCATATGATCATTCCAACTTTTTGTTGCAATATGCTCAGGTAACTTTTATAGTGTCTTTATTTTTAAATAAGGGGGAGTTAAATGAAAGAAACTGGCTTCTTTAGAGGATGGATAGTGGACAGAGTGAAGGCACAGATGGACATAGAGTAGACCCATGAGAAGACATCATGTCTGGGCACTGAAAAATACCTTGAAGTGACTGTGAGAGGATCTAAGGGTGTGTGTTTCCTTATAATCTCAAATGTCAAAGTAGGCTTTAGTGGATATCCAGAGGCATGTGGATCATTGCCGTCACAAGGCACAAGATGCAAAGTTGAGCATCTTAACATGTGAGGGTGATGTCTTGTTACTGTTGGGGCTGCATCACATATAAAATAAAGCCCCTCACATTTCTCAGGAGTGAGTCTTTTCCAGTTGGCTCATTGTCTTAATGACTAAGAATAGGGCAGGCCCAGGAGTGTTAGAGATATCATTTGACCCATTTTTGGCAGATAGGGCCAGCTCACACACTTTACAAAGGAATGTCCACACAGTTTCTGAAACAGATTGTTTTCTTATGAGGCATCCTGCCATACTTAAATTGAGTTACTGTATGCCATGATGTAATTTTTCCTTTTGTACTTTTCACTTTGTGTATTGTTCTCATTCATCTCAGGGTTCCATGGCTTAAACTACTGCACTGTATACCTTGGACTGCTACCCTGTTGTTGTTGAAATTCAACCCTGCTGCACACAAACATGTATCATTTATTATGGCAAAGGTAATCTATCAGTAGGATTATCTGATCAGTAAGGACTTTCTAATGCTTTTAGCTGGAAGACCTTTATCAGCTAACTTCAATTTAGGTTGACATAGCACAGCAGATCCATAAATAGTTTTAAAGGCTTGCTGTTAAAAAAAAAATAAAATAAAAATTCAGTTTTAACAAATCACATGCAGAGTGCTGAGATTACAGTATTACTTGTTGCATTTTGATAGTATGATTATCTGCCATTATCACAAGTGGACCCATGACAGGGAGACATGTTACATGTTGTAAAAATAAAAACTGCTTATGGAAACATAGGGCAAACATTGCCTTATTGCCATGAATTTGAAAAGATTACTCATTGTTGCCAAATAGTTCCATCCCAAATGTAGATAAAATCTGTCTGGGTCATATCTGAAAAGTCACAACATGTTTATCATATGATAATTTATAATTTAAGATAATATAATTGAATCAATATGCATTTATATACTATCTAATCTAAATACACTAAATGAACAGATAAACAGCAGCCTAGCAGTGTATACTCATGCTTACAAACCCCACCTATTTGGAGTGTATAAACATATTCATTATTAAACAAAGGAGAAAGGAGAATTTTAATTCTATATATGGTGGTATGGTTATGCACAGTGACTGCCCTCCACAGGATGAAATCTCTGAGGGGAATGACAACTTAATCCTGAAGCACATCTGCCTGTCCCCACTCAGACACAGAGCAGGTAAACTCTAACAGTGACATACAGTCTGTGCTCATTGCTCACATTTTCACCGACAGAGTAGACAGGGAGAATATCATCATTCTGAATGTCGTTTGTCTACCGCTGACATTTTAGTCTCGTCTCGGTAAAATAACTTCACATTTATTTCGTCTTATTGTTTTTATTATCAATGATCCACTTTTAGCTTATCAACATCTTGTCATGTAAAAAAAGAAATGTTGAGTCAATGTTCAGTCAAATGTCTAGAATAAGAATTAAACAATATAGGAAATTATCTATTGATATACATTTTCAATCGTCCAATAATATACATCGGTATATTGCCAAGTCCTACAAATAAGTGAAAAATTTGGGCCAGGCCTGTACAGTGGTAGGGGAGGTTGGGGAAAATTTAATCCCTCCTTCTCTTTCTATTTATGGTGTTGAATAAACTCTATATAATAATGCAGAATGATGTCACAGTGAAATTGACTTTTGATCTTTTGGATTTAAAATGTGATAAATCCATGTATGAATCATGTTTGAATTCTTTGATTAAATGATTAATTTAGCAACTAGTTTTTCAATTACTATGATTATCATCCTGAAAAAATAATAATAATGATAAAGGGGTCATACATTGAATTCATTAGATATTAAAATTAGTATAATTTGCACATCAATGCTGTATTGTGACATTAACAATAATAAAACCCTATATGTCAGGTATCTCAACAGAATGTATTGGAGCTCAAATTCAAAGAAATTCCTGTGACACGGATGAATTTATTCAAATATCCTGTCCCTGAACTGGAGAGTCTGTACATTTACCTAAAAAAACTTGATTTAAAACTTGCCATGAAATAAATTTAGTTTGTCTCTGGGGTAATATATACTTATAATCACTGCTAAATTAATTTCTGCATCAGTGTGGGAAAAGTAAAATAACTGAAATAATATACAGACTGCAACAATGAACTTGAACGTTAGTTTAAGACCATTTGTGTTGCATATGTGTTCTTCAAAATAAGCACCAGATATAAAAGAGCCAAATAATGATGTTAAATGTTAAATGATGCATGGTAGGTAGTATATTAGGTTTCATTAATTAAAAGCAGCCATGATGCATTAATGGCTTTTAACTCTGATGAAAAAAACAGAAGACCAATTACTGCTCATTAGTATATATGTATATGATGTTCAGGTATGAATGAGAGAAGTAAGATCTAATGCATAGGAGCTGGCGTTTCTACGTTGCAGATTTCCAGCGATACTTTCTGCTTTAACACACGCTGGCCATTCCAGCTCACAGTTGTGTCTCTATGTGAGACAGAGTGGATATGCTGGGTGCAGTTAGAACTTTCCCTCTATGCACACCTGGTTTCCAGCAAGGTGGCGTTTGAAAACGAGCTGGAGACAGCCACTTCCTTGGACATTCAGCCTGTACATGCTTCCCAGCACAGAGACACTCTAGCAGCAGAGAGTGGGTCTAGGGAACAGGCAGGAAGTACTGCAAAGAGCGTGGGAAGGGTGTTTACTTCTTGTGACTCGTCAGCGCGTGTTATTCAAATCGATGATGCTGATTACAGTGAAACGTTTTCCCTACGCTAATACATATAAACAAACTCCGAGCCGAAAAAACACAACCTCCTTGTGAATGTAACAATACAGTATCAATGCCTCGGGAATTAATTTTTCTTGCCTTTAAACACAAAAGACAGTAATAGTGCCACTGATATTACGTACTTGAATAAAACTGAATTTTCAATCAGTTTTAAAAGATAGTGGCTTCCACCAAGCAGAAAGTACAGTTGAGTTCAGGATTACATATCAGAATAGTTATAGTTTGGTGTTTCTATTGTCACTGCCAATGTTTTGAAAGTCTTCTCTGTTTCCCAGCTGCTGGAACATACTGTAAGAGCACTGTCAGCGATGGAAACACCAAAGAAAGGGGAAGAACTTTGGTGGAAATTAAGTTTTTTTAACTACCAAAAAAGAACAGAGATACAATATATGTTTGAAGTGTAAATACTAGTGTGCAGATTGTGTGATAAAGTAATGTGTGACCTGTTTGTGAATTTGTGTCAGTAAGATAATGCTCAGTAAACAAATTCCACCAACAGCAACAATGGATCCAAAGAGGATTTGTGTTGATCCTCCTACTTGTGAAGTCTGTGCCAGTCAGTGGGCTACTACTTTACACATAATCAAATTTCATGCTTAATGTTGCAAATGGAAAGACTCATATGTAAAAGATCAACCTTACTTTCTAGGCTTTGCCTTAACTGGCTTTTCAGTCTGTGTGACATTTGTGGGAAAAAAAACCAAATAGGGGTTCGAAGGAGGCAAATCAAGCCTGAAAAACACATTACAGAGCTAATACAGGTGTTTGCTTATGGTTTACAGCAGGAAAGTAGACACTAATGTGCTGTTTAGGATCATTATGGGCACTAAATGATGCCTATGAACAACCACTACTACTATCACAGCATCAACGAGGATTAAGCATTCATCAGTGGTGGTCTTTGGAGTGGCTTTACTGTTTAATATGCAGGTTCATGTTCACCCCAAAGCAGAAAGTTGGATTTTTTTTCTTTAAAGTCCAAAAACATTGAATTTCCCTTGAGAAACAGTGTTAGTGTGTTGTGTATTCACACCTGTATTTTGGCTCATTTGGTCCAGAGCAACGGACAAACATATTGAGGGAGTCCTTGCAGTTGCTGTTAACATTAACTATAGTTAGGTCAAAAAGTATTTGGACTGTGACAGAATTTTTGTTATTTTGCCACCACAATACACCAAAATAATTGCGGCTCAAGGGAACTGGACAGTTTAATCACCAGTTACATGGAAAATGAGTTAAAATGACATCTGTACTATCACAAAATACTGATGTGATGGTTGGCCCATTTCAGCAAACCAACTGCCCTAAGATTTGATTGGAAACGAGCCCAACGAACCTTTTTTGACAATCGTGGCCCACTTGTTTGTCATGAATTTTAGGATTGCAGTGTTCACATACAGCAGGCTCAATTTAATTTGATTTGTATGTATTTAACGCTCCAGTTTCGAAAACCTCATTTCACACAATCCAGATGTGAGTGCTCGATTTAAGTGGAATTATTTAAAGAGGTTCGGTGTCAGTCATTTTACTATTCTAGATGACAATGAGAGAAGACAGGACTGGACTCCCCTGAAACAAACCGCAAACCTGAATACTGAGGTGAATTTCTTCCTCGGAACAGGAGATGAAAATAAACAATTTCTTAGGAAGATGAGCTTCCTGTTAAATTGACAGCTCTGCCGCATGTGTGTATGTGTGCGTGTGTGTGTGTGTGAATGTGTGTGGGGGGGGGGGTAAACAGTATATTCATGCTCTCAGCAATGCAAATGAAAACCTTACATAAATTATGCAACAAGAGTCACAATGACCATTTTTCATTTTTAATTGCAGTTGCAATTAGTGCACGCTGTGAGACACAAGACAGTGTTGCTCAGAGGCCATGATGCAACAGTGCCAGCCTCAGCACCTTGAGCAACTTGCAGTACAAAATGGGTGAACAGCTGGATCTTTACAAAGGATTTATGTATACTGTATGACTGGTCTGTGTTAATGCACTAAAATGAACACCCTGTTTTGAGTTATTAGGAACACTAACCTGTAAGTACTTGCTACCATGTTTTAATTAGTTTCCTGCAAAATCATGACATTAAAATTCCAATCTTCATTATACCTATTCTCATTTATCAAATAATATCTCCTCATATATTTAACTATACCAAAATTGTTAGAAATCATACAGTACAAAACAATAAGAAAAAGCAACAACTGCATTTTGGGGCATTAACATTGAATTTAACGCCACTAAATCAAGCACTAGGCACAATGGGTACCATATAATGCTATACTATCTTGAAAACATGAGATCTTCAAATTTTACATTCTGTAAACCAACTGTATTTTGTAAATGTAAAAGCAGCATAATGTTTTACATTCATGTTAACATAAAACTTTATTCTTGCCAATTTATTTCCCCAAAGGTCTTGATATTTCTGCAAAAAACAGCAGCCTTATTTTCCTGCTGTGAGTTGACTCAGCAGAGACTGGTTGAGTCATGGACTGAATCAGTTGAATCAGACTATAGTAGAATCTCGGGCTCTGCAACTGTGGCAGCACCCCTCCTCCCACTGCTGATGTTCTGTTGTGTTAAAGTTCCGTGTTCATGTGTTCCCTCAATGGAACAAAATACATAAAATGTCATTCAAAACTTCTATTCTACTGCTTTAAAAGTATAAAATAATAAAGACAGTAGAGGGTAAGCAAAAGCTGGACAAAATGCAACAAGTCCTCTGCTCTTATGCTTTCATCTTTCTAAAACACAAACTGCAGTCATCTCAGCTGAAATATTACATGTGTTCCACTTTTTCGTTAATGAAAAATAGGCTGCTGGGTGTGATGCTTATTTGCAATGAGTAATTTAATCAGCACTTAACACTAATTACACTGTGCAATGCAAAAATGTGTTACAACAGATAAGCGCTCAAAATCTGAGAAAAAAATAAACAAACATAGATTGTGCATAAATATTACTGTACTTCATACCATTTAATTTAAACTTCTCTAATGACAACACTAACACTGATATTTTGACACAGAAGTGGATGGATGGATGGTTGCAGTCTGAAGTAAATTGCCCTGTGACTCACCTCAACAATGTCGGAATTGGTTCTGCTCTCATGGGGTTCGTTGTACTCTGTGTATTTAAGCAGCACTTTGTCCATGTCTGTGCTGGCATACTGGAACAGCTTGTTGGAGCTGTTGAAGATGATAAGGGCAATTTCACAGTCACACAGAACACTCAGCTCATAGGCCTTCTTCATCAGACCAAACTTCCTCTTCATGAAAGTCACCTAGAAAGACCAAAGGCAAAGTAGTTTTTTTCAAATCTCCACTCCAGTCCCTTGAGGTAAATAAAATCGGGGAAGAAGTACTGTATAAAGAGAGACTGGTACTTGTGTGTCATTATCGGAGGGACATTTGGGACAGAAAAACAAGCAGTTTTACAGTGCAAGGTGCACACATTAGATGCATCTGATAGTGCAAACATTTAGTTAAACAATTAACTGCCTTTTGAAATCTTTTCTGAAAGCTCATGTGCACATTTTTCCAATTTTCTCTTCATGAGTTGTCTTAGACACTAGCAGTCTCCATTATTAGTATAAGGACGATGTCACGGTAGAATACATAAAAATGTTAACTGGACATGTTAAGGGGAAAGGGGAAGTAAAATGCATTTATATAAAATCCTCCCAAAGCCAATAAACCAATAATTCTGTTAACATGGTTGGAAAATGTCTTCTTTAAGCAGAAAAAACAACATTTAAATCCAAAGTATGTGGGGACATAAAGGAAGCAGTGTCATCATACAAAATCAAAATATCCATCTAATAATCACAAAATGAATGAACAATGACTTGTCAATGACAATGTCTTGTAGTCTAGAGAGACAAAAAAAAGGATATTTGAAGTGTATCTATGTCACACAGGAAGGACATGACAAGGAGGTTGCCTAAAAATGGAAGCAATAACCTAAACTAGCTTCTCCTGCAATGACAGTGGTTGAGTGGTTGTGGAAAGCAACTGAGTAATGCTTCCCTTCCCTTCATGACCACTATCAAAATGTTTAGCTTAATTTTGTAATCACGTTCCTTGAATGTCCCTACACTCTCAAAGTTTTCTTGTAGATGTAAGTAAATAATATTCCACATTTAAAGCTTTAGACCATACAGGAACATCTAAAATATTGCCAATTATTCTTGAAAGCACCATATCCCGCTATCATAAAAATGGAGTTCTACCGTAAACTAGAGCCCAACCGATATATTTGGCCGATATTGGCTTATCACAGATATATCAGTATAGGCTTATTGCAGAAACAGATGGGGTGTATTAAATTTCCAGTGAAGGTTACTAATTTGGTGCACTGCTGTCATTGAGGTCAGTAAAAGTGTCATGGTTCCGTTCTCTGCTTTTATTTGGTAGTTGTGTTTTGTTCTTTCTCTGGTGTTGTGGTTTTGTTTTACTTCGTTTCAGGGCTGGAGGCGGTTCAGGTGTGCTGAGCTGATTACCCGCAGCTGTTCCTGATTCCTCATCAGTGGCTGTATTTAAGACACAGATCCTGATCTGCTCATCACCAGAACGTCTTTTTTCTCGCACGGTAAACCTTGATCGCTCCCTACATCCTGATTATGTCAACTTCCTTGTTTCCATGTTCTTCGCGTCCGATTCTCCTAGTTCTGCACTAGTGATTTTTCTTTGCTACTTTGATCCTGTGGTTCCTAGTATTATCAGAGATTTTCTGTTCAGTACTTTGCTCAGTCTTCCTAGCGTGTCTAGTGATTTTCAGTTAGTTACTTTTTCCCTCCTCACGTTGTGAGTGATTTTGTGTTGACTACTTTGCTCCGTTTTCCTAGCGTTGCTAGCGACCTTTTGTTTGTACTTTTTTCAAACACCTTCCTGAAGTTTCTAGCGCCTTTTGTTAATCGAGTTTTCTGTTGTTCCAGCCCTGGTGTTCTTTTGTTACTTTGTTCGGTTTTGATTCGTTTCAGTTAAATAAATTTTGATTTGTACTATCCCCTGAGCTTCCTGTGTCCGCTTGTGGGTCCAGACCTCGCTCCGCACGTCACAAAAAGTGCATTGTTAATCTGTAAAATATTCTGCCTTTGTTGCGCATCTTTGTTAGAAATATTTTATGACCTCATTTGAGGGATCTTTGTGGAAGATTTCCTGCATTGGCCAATATTGGATATCAGAACTTTATTACTCCCTAATATTGGTATCAGTAGCAGCTCCAAAAATGTCATATTGTTGGGCTCAACTGTAAAACTAAAATGCAATATTCAGAGTTACAGCTCACATTAAATCAACACACAACCCACAGGTCACATATCAGTCATACTCTCTCATCCCCCTTTCTGCTGTGCAGCTAACTCCCTGCAGTGAGTAAGTGTGTTCATCTGGATATGTCTTCCTTCTATCATAGCTTATGGGAAACTGACTCATGTCATATCTGGAAGCTGCCTTTGAGACTCACTCCTCACATTTCTGAGATTTCCAACAATTTCTTAGCATTAGTTGCTTTGGTCCTTGTTTGTGTATTTCATGTTCTCACATTTCCACATATTCAACTCAGCAGCACGAACACAGTCGTACTGGACCTGACCTGAAAAAGGCAATAAGAGCACTGACAGTTATATACAGTGATCAGTTCAAGCAAGTGTGTGTGTGAGCATTTCAGAGATATTTAATCTGTTCAGAAGTGATGAACAGCCCACTCTACTCTTATAATTCTATACCCTTCTTGCTCCTCCATGATTCTGAAAGTAGAAAAAGAAATTCCCCAATACCAGGGAAGCATGTTATTAGTTTTGATAACATAGCCTTAAAATCACCAGGAACTCAGAAATATCCCCTGCTCTCTTACAGAAAAATGTGCTTCGTCAAGGGCCTTACTGGAATTAATTTAACTGATATATGAACATTGGGTTAAATGGGTTGAACCTGCATCTTGAATTACATTGACTCTCCGACTCTAGTCACATACAGTATGTACCCAGGAAACTGCAGAAAGTACCATTATATGCAAGAGGTCACTGTAACTTTTTGTATTTTATAGCACACAAAGCCTTTTTAAGAAAAACACATATTGCTTGCAAGTGATTAGTTTCCTGTTCTTGTATATCAGATTTTGCTTGCAGTTTTCATATGAGGGGCAAAGTGTCTTCAACCAAGATGTTAGAGCATCTGAAAAGTCACATGTTCCAGTTAGGTAGAGTGCATCAGATGGCCAAGTTCACGTTGGAGACAAACAACCATCCCCACTCACACATGTTTTTGGACTGTGGGAAAAAGCTGGAATACCCGGAGAGAACCCAAGCTGACACAGGGAGAACATGCAAACGCCACAAAAAAGGCCCTGGGAGGATCTTCATGCTGTGAGGGGGCTAACCACTGCACCACTGTGCTGCCACTGATATCATTATGACTGTGCAAATTCTGTACAGTGTGCAAAATGGTGACAGATTTAAAAAAAAAAAAGAAAACCAGCTAAAAAAACTTGAAAGATAAAACAGGAAAATAAGCCACCTTCCCAAAATAGAGTACAAGAACCTAAATATACAGCAGGCTCCAGTGATGCACAGCCCAGAGCTAAAGCGGTGTCTATATAAAAATGCTCTGGTCAAGACAACCAAACATCAAATATAGACATCATCACAGATATTTATTTTCCAGCCACATCCCCTATTTCCAGAGCCTGAGCCTTCCGTCCAGACAGGCTGGTATTTGTTGTGCTGTTGGGGGAGATATATATAGAAAAGACAGACAGAGAGGGATTCCAGTGGGCAACAGCGTGGCTGTGCAAGAACACAGCAAGGAGAGACGGACACTGTGTGTCCCTGGCACTTACCGCCCCTGCTAATGAGAGGGTGCCGTCCGGCCCTAGCTAACCCCAAATTATTGCCCTTGCTACCAGCTGTGACCGCTGCTCTCAAAAGCAAAACATTTAGAGGAATCTTTAGAAATGTTAGAATTGAAACCATAGAGGATCCATAGAAGACTCGTCAAAGGGATCACTTCGTTGAGCATTTATGAACCTGTCAATCCTTGCACATACACATGATAGTTGGTCTTACGAAAGTCTGTATGGATACTTTTAAAATATCAAATCCAACTCAACCTTTGGCCTATTTGGAATAAACACAGTAAATTCCTAGTTGTTAGAGCGGGATCATTGCAAAATTCAAGCACCACGTATCAACACATGATTAAAACTGAACCTAACAACTGAATTTTTTCCAAACTGCCTCTAGATGCATTTTTTTTTACCACATCAGATAAATACTGTAAGCTTCTGTGTGGAGGCATGTTGTGATACAGAAAACAACAACAACAAAAAAAGCATAATTCTTTCATATGGCTTGCACTCTCCTTCACACTTTCTAAACACAGGACAGGTTTCCCATAGACAAAAGTACACAACCAAGTAACTAGAGATGTAAAAATTAGAAGGCAAAAGAAGAAGATACTAACCTGGCGGTTCCTCTCATCTACAATGCGCGTGATTTGGATCTTTTTCCTCCCCATTGCCAAAACCCTTCCTCAAACAGCCAAAGAAGATTATTGGTGGGCTCAAGGTAGGTAAGAATTCAACAGTCCTTAACACATAGTTCCACTGTTGGCTGTTACTCATGTATTAGGTTGGGACTGCTTGCTGAAAAAGAGCAGGACACAGAAAAAGCCAATTTAATTCATGTTATTTGTTTATCATAGTATGAACTAAAACAAGCACTTGTATTTAAGAAATGCTTTATTATACAAATCACATGGTTGATGTTCAAAGGAAAATAACTTAAAATAACCAATGGTCCTAAATTCCTTGCATCAAGACAAAAGCCAGTGTCACAATATTCATGTCGGTACTTCAACATTTTTGCAAGTTTGTGGTGGACTGGAGGAATACTTAGGTTCTTCTAAAACTACCACCTGTCTATTGGAGACTCAATCCTTTTGTTTATTTGTCAAATTTTCCTTAAATACCTGCAATCCACTTTTTTTTAACCTAACGTCAAGGACCATGACATCCGAATGTTCAACGAGGTTTACTGAAGTAGACCAGCAAGGAAGCCATGATCACCAACTTCCCGACCAAAAGGACCTCCAACTGTGTTTATTGGAATACACAGTCATGTCAAATGCAGTGCTGGGCTATGAACCCATATTCCCACCATATTCTACTATGGCAGCAGAGTACTACTATTATCTTCCATTCTTAACCTCTTTTGTTTGGAATTGGGTCTGTAACCACTGGATCTACAAGCAACACATCAAGAGGAACTAAACAGCACCCTAACAAAGAAAGAGCAAGACAATTATAGTGCATCTACCTCATCACACACCTTGTCTAGTTGGCTCCAAACTCTCATCGACACCAATACTCCTTCATGTGTACCAACATGAACTTGCCTTTGTTCTACTGCTTTCTCCTCTGGCAAGAGTGCCAACCTGCATTACTGTGTCCCTCCTCTCCTTCAGCGCCAGTGTTTCTGAGCCCTGCCTTTGCCCAGAGCTCCTTAGCACTTTCCTAATCTCATTTGATCTGAGAGGAGGTAGAGAGTGAGGCGAAGCTAGGCTTTATTCTAACCCTCTCTGGATTACTGCAGCATTTGGGAACAAGAGCTGAGCCACCAAAACCCCCACTGCAGACCCAGTTCAAGTTCTTCATAATTATTTGTTGATTGAAACGACTATGAATATTACATAGTACAACTTATGAATGAAGAATAAATACAATTTGATTGAAAAGCCAATGTTGATATAAAATGCTCTGGTAAAGTGATTATTCAAGAGCTTCTTTAAAAATACACCACTGTCCTTAAATTTTATATTTTGTTTTTCTACATTGTTCATCAGAGGGCTGAGTGTATATAATAACAAATGATTTGCAAAAGCCTGCATGCTATGATCTAAACCACCAGCAGCCCAGATCTCGGCTGACCCTGCCAGGTCAGTTAAGGGTAGACACTGTGAGAGACAAAGACTCCTTACATATCTGGGATTTAAAGGTCACAAGGATTTATCTGTTTTACAATGAGGATGATTTGATAGCAAGACAAATACAGTATATTTAGAAAAGGCAAAAAAAAAAAAAAAAATCTTTTCTACCAATCTCATGTGATGCTATTTGTACAAGAAAGGGGACAACAAATCTTTGTTTAAGCATGTGATCTTGAGATATGGTTCTTTCTAATTGCTAAGTTTGAATAGGCTTAACCCTTGGAGAGGTGTAAAGTCACCATAAACTATCGTGAAAAAAAAAAAAAAAAAAAAAAAATCTTTTCTACCAATCTCATGTGATGCTATTTGTACAAGAAAGGGGACAACAAATCTTTGTTTAAGCATGTGATCTTGAGATATGGTTCTTTCTAATTGCTAAGTTTGAATAGGCTTAACCCTTGGAGAGGTGTAAAGTCACCATAAACTATCGTGGTCTATTTCAAAAAAGACCTAGAAAGCATAATGAAGCAATTCTGTTACACAAATCATGGTATCGGCATGAGTAAATATGTACTTGGTTTGGATGTCAATATCTATCTAACATACAGAGCAAAAGTAATAATGTTCAACATTTTCAATCATGCTTCACCTGATCTAATGTTACAGGCAGAATGGCGACCAGTGGGTTTAACAGTAATTGGAAGGATTTAGGAAATAAACTCAATAAATATACAGAGAAAGCTATTAAACTTTAAACTTCTGTTTTATGGAAATGTCATAAATTTTACTTAACTGTTGAACATGTTAACAATTAATCAATCAATCATGAATAAACAAAATACAAAACACGCGTCTTTTTCTATTTTAAGTTTTATTTTAAGTGTTATTTTAAAAAACTCAAGATGCAGCACAGCAATTGTAAGATTGTTATGTATAATTAATTAAATTATTGACAAAATTTTCCACAATTTAACATATTCATGTAGGCATCTATGTCTGTGTATTTTTCCATTGCAAACCATCCTCTGAGTTATTGACTCTGTTGGTGCATCACTGAACCTTTTCCATGTTAACACAAACATAAGGACAGTGATCTACTACCCACTTGTGCTGCAGTTGTACTGACTTGTTAGGTGATACAATATTGACTTTACTTTTATTCTCTCAATTTCACTGTTTTTTAAAATCGGTTTAGTCTTCAGATTCTATATATACTGTATGTATAGTATATACAGGTAAATAATAAAACAAAAATGTTACTTCTTCTGAATGGTAGTTTTAGAGTAATATCTATTTTTAATACACTTTAACATGATCACAACAGCCTTTTAATGAATGCTCAATTTTGACTACTCTGAACTGAAAATTTTATTTTATTTTTCATGTTCATTCATTCATATTCTTGTATTTCTTTAGTTTGCTACATCTTGTGCCTCTTTTTTTATACCTCTTAGTGTACTTCACATTGCCAGACAGATAATATTAAGTCTGTCAGTAATGGCATCTGGGTATGAAACTCAACCTGGCTTTTAGTTAATTCATTATTTTTTTGAATTTGGACATTGGGGGGTAATTGTTTTTCACAGAGGGACAAGGTAGGGTTGGATAGTCCTTTCTCTTCAGAAAACAAAATCTCCATTTAAAAACTACATTTTGTGTTTACCTGAGTTATTCTGTCCAACAGTAAAATTAGTTTGACGGTCTGACATATTTCAAAAGTAGGGTAGGTTAAACAAAAACACTACATTCAAATACATACAAAGGTTTAAAATCTTGTAACTACAATAAGTGAACACTGAAATACAAGCAATGACTTATTATACTGTTGGTGAGAAATAGAAGTTTAGAAACAGAACACATAAAATATATATAAAATCAGTTCAGACGTAATATGTTAGTAGAGTAGAAACTCGATGCTGGCTGACATGAAAAACAATACAATCAATGGGAAGAACCAACCGGCTGCAGCAACAAGCACTCACAAAATTCAGTGAGGCTCAGCTAGATATTGTAATTTGACTACATCCAAACTAGAAGTCACACCTCATCAAGTGTGCATCACCATTTGAAAACATTTTTATGGCACTTCAGGACTGATTCCTTTTGAGTGCATTTATTAACCTCTGGCTATTTTTGGGTGTCTTGACATGATTTATTTAAATTGATATTGATAATACAGTTCACAAGCCACTGCTGGAAAACCTGAAAGGCCACCTTCATACTGCATGAGTCTGTTTGATTTGATTTCATCAATCAAACTGTTCTGTAGATTTCTAATCTATATTTCCCCTGACCTTCTCAACACCCCTCTTTAACTTCAAAATATATCCACACACCACCCATGACTTAACAAGACGTGCTAAGCTCCCCAAGCAAACCTCACAGCATAAAGCTTTTCTCTTTATCTCACCCATGAAATCCAGTTCTTATACATCAATGGAAGTGTGTCCATGCTTTGTGCGGCTGTGAAACACACTTTACCAAGGCTGGATTGCTGAAGATTTCCTATCTTTTATGGTTACACAATAGCAAAGAGTCACTTATTATGGTTGTGGGAGAAGAAGCCTGACGCATTCCATCAACATTTTCTACACATAAAGTAGATTGAACATTGTATCTGACTGCATGGTGATATTATCTTTTATGCAAAAAACATTTTTCTAATAGCTAATGTACAGTAGCTGTTAGTTGTGCTTTACCTCCTCCCCATTTATTGACTATTTGACTATTTTAAAAATATTACAATGGGCACGTAGTGTTTCTCAAACTTTCAAGTTACGACAGGCTTCCAGGCACAGTTTAAATTTTCAAGAAATACATGCTATTACTCACTTTTTTGCCAAGAATTCGATTAATCAATACCATTACAATGTCTGTAGTGTGTGTATGTGTATGTGTATTTTGTAATGTAAGCAGAAAGCATTACATGGTTAAGCTATCTCTGTATTATGGAAATGTCCAACTTTGTCATCACTAAGATAATTACACAGAATGCTTAGATAGGGCTATGTGAACATCTCTCTGCATTGTAAAATTAAAGATTTGGTGTTGCAACACGAAATTTCCAATTGTTTACAATAAAATCCCTGCTGTTTTGTAATCAATAGGCATTTTTCCCAAAACTTGTTGAGAGCAAAGATAAAGTTTAATTCTCTTTCCTGTGAAATGCCAAGGTCAAAAGTCAGTTTTGCTGCTTAAGTGTCTCACGAGCAGCCTCTAAGGATTTTTACTCATGCAACAGTCTGTAATAAGCAGACTGTATGTGCATTGTGAAGTCACCTATGTAGGCACATTATACTATCTCAATAGTGCCCTACTTAAATTGCAAAAAAATACTGAGCTTTTGAGTTACCAGTCAATCCCTTTCTTCTGCTTTGAGATTAGAGCAGACAAAGTGATGATATATACAGTATATCTTTGGATGAGTGAAAAAGGTCTATTAATTGATATTTTCCTCTATCATTAATATTGCCACTCTTGCAAAGCAGTGGCTGGAACCTGACATCCAGCAGCTTTTTACATCATTCAACTCCAGCTTTACATCTGTTACACATGGTCTTGAGAAACAACAAACAGCAATGGGAGAGCGACACACAAAATCCCCCGCAACAATCCAAGACGGAACAAGACACAACTCAATAGGAATCAAGACCAGATGAAAACAAACTTTTACCTATATGAGGAGTTGCTTCGGTCATTTGATTTTACTTTAGATTTAAAGTCTGACGCCAGCCAAAAAATAGTAAAATACACAGCAGATTAGACAGGAGAGGGCAGTGGGGGGCCTGCCTCAACAATCTGCTCATGAATTAACTGCAATAGCAGGTTTCAGCCTGTAGGGCAGTCATTCTGTATATTTATTACAATATATAGGGATTACAATATTTTGCACTAAAATGTCAAGATTTGGACGGACCTGAATCAATCAATATCACATTTAAAAACTCAAATATATGTTTCAGCTGGAAACAGTGGTTTTGCAGGTTTACTTGGTCTTTAATTCACAGGATAATCACCAAAATCTGTCATGTATGTGGTTATTTTGTATAGACATTTCTTTATAGAATTTACAGAAAACATACTATCATGATAGGGAGCTTTAGCAAAAGTTAAGTCAGGAAGACTATGTTGCATGCTCACCATATTCAATTCTGTTATCTTTCTTCCAGCCAGTCTTCTCTCTCACGTCACTTATATCACCTCTGTTTTGGTCTGGGCTGTCATTTCAAGATCAGTTGTTCTCATCAGCTGATCTTATCTACCCAATAGACCGGAACTAAATGTCATGACCTGTATTCATATAGCACTTTCTTAGTCATTTTTGACCACTCAAAGTGCTTTTAAATTACAGGTTTTGCATTCACACATTTGACACCCATTCGATACACATTTATACACTGGTAGTAGTGACTTCCTCGGGAGGAAGCATCAGGAGCATTAACCATTCACCATTCACACACTCATACACTGATGGCGAAGCATCAGGAGCAATTTGGGGTTGAGTGTCTTGCTCAATGACACTTCGACATGTTTCTGGGATCGAACCCGGTACCTTCTGATCACTGGACGATCACTCTACCATCTTAGCCACAGCCGCCCCACTACAAGGTTACTATTGCAACAACACATCATTACTAGGGTAAAACTAACCTGTCTCATGACGGTCTAAACCCAGCTCACATTCCCTATTAGTGGGTAAACAATCCAATGCTCGGTAAATTCTGCTTAACTACATTTGCATCGTTAGCCTATCATCTTGCTGTGGTCATTTTAAATAAGCCTCTCTCCCTCTGCCTAGTTCCTTCATGCTGCTGCTGTGTGCACCCCTCCACCTCGTCATCTCCACCCAGTCCTGGCAGTTCCACCAGATCCATCGTTTCGATCTCAGTAGAGTCATCAATCACCACCATTAGTGTGTGGACTCCATGGAGGGATTTATAGTGCAGCCCCTACAGAAGACAACCGTCAATCTCAGTAATCTCCCTGTAGAGTCCAAGCGCCAAAGACTTCACTCCCATACTTAATTATCCTTATTTTGTCTAATAAAAATTTGTATCTTCTTCATACTTGTCTCTCCTGATTGAAATATTGGTATTGTGATATTAAATTATCCACATGATAGAGGATT
This sequence comes from Mola mola, assembly GCA_001698575.1. NCBI lineage: Eukaryota > Metazoa > Chordata > Actinopteri > Tetraodontiformes > Molidae > Mola > Mola mola. Next base: position 6,329,239 of record KV751341.1, on the reverse strand, counting down.
TTGTCCAGATTTTATTATCACTAAGCTTTACTCAAGATAGCAATGTGCTAACAAAGCATTTGAAGACAGCACAGTTTAGACCAATACACTAATGGGTACACAGAACGGTTCACATGTCCAGTATCAACTTGTCAAAATGACAACTGTATTTGTCAGAAACTAGGAATGAGGCTTGAGCTGCACAACACATGCATTTCTGAAGGTTTGAATCTTTTTGCCTTTGGCATGGTTAGACTGGTAATTGACAGGCAAAATCAGCGCGGCATGGCTTTGAATGGCCAAGGCTGCCATCGAAAATACCACAATAGAGTTATACTTTCATCCTGTGGGTAAGAACCTTACACACCACTAATCTCTTTTACCTCATAGAATCATGCCAAACAGTATATATTTACATGAGTACGTTACTACTTCATTATATGCCTATTTGAATGATTCTAAATAAGAGAACATTATGAAATATGATTAAGAAAATCTTAACATTTTATTTTTCAGGTATTTCATTTACAATTTAATAAGCATTTTTATTTGTTATTTTAAGTGACATTTATATGTTGAATTTATAGAAAATTAGAAACATAATAATTTACCAATTTATTGCCAAGTACGTTTACACATAAAAACTATTTTATTTGATATAAAGGTATGTAAAAGAAAAGGAAAATAGAATTTAAAAAAGGAAACAAACACTTTATAGGCTATATTGTGATATTTATTGTTATCTGGATATGTTATCCTTATATCAGGATATCCGATTTTGATTGCACAGTCATATTTCTTAGCTCATTGGTAAAATTAATTAAAAAATATATTTAAATGATTGTCAATAAATATACATTATACCTTAATAACTTGTAGTAGGCTATGGTTGTTCATAATAGTTTATTTCTTACACATATACTGTGGGTTTCAAACAAAATTTTTCTACTAGGAGCACTAGTTTTCAATATTGTCAATTTCAGGAATAAAGAATGTAGGTGCACCTACATGAAACACCAGATATTTTATTTCCCTACTAAACTGTTTACTGTGCTTTCGTAACAACTTTTTAAACTGTGTTTAATTAGTGCTAAAGCTATAGTAATTCCCTTTTCTTATTAAGATACCAGCTATGTGAAAATTGGCTACACAGTATTTGTAGGGGGGAAGAGGATTTGCTTTGCTTTTTTCCACTCACTCTCATATGAATTAGTCCATTATTAGATTCCATTTGAGGCAGATTTCATAATAGAAAAACATTTGTGTTTTATATGATTCTTTTCCAGTACCTCTGTTTATTTAGTATGCTGTACTTTCATAAAATTTAGAAATCTGATATTGTTCACATATCATTTCCAGGAAACACTGTATGGCCCTAGAAAATAACTATTTTAAACTCAAACTATTAAACTCTATTTGTTGGGCATATTTAAAATCACAACAGTGCTAGCCAAAGTGCTGTACATTTGCAGGTCAGTTGACCACAATCACCTAATGGGGTCATACAATTAAATGAGGTCTGAAATGTATGGAGGTGCTAATTCATTAAAATATTTAAAAACAAACAGAAAGATCTTAGATGAATCCTAAAATGGACAGGAAGCAAGTGAAGGGAGGCTAAAAGTGGTGAAATGTGTTCATGTTTCCGTGTGCCAGTTTAAAGACATTTGGACCAAATGCAGGCATGACAAAGCATTTTGGCTACTGACAACATAAAGTGCTTTCCAGTAGTCCACAGGAGTTGTGATAAAAGTATAAATTAAGTAATCAAAAATCATAAAATGATGAAACAGACTTACTGTTACAAGTCTAAGCTGATAAAAACTGTATTTTAAAACATAATTAATTAGCATATCCATTTTGAAATCCCTGCCCATTTTAATACCCAAATTTGTAACTACAGATTTAAAATATGGTTGAAGGAAGCCCAGGTGTATTAAAGATTGGTCACCAGCACCGTTGGGTCCAAACACCCTGACCTCAGTCTTTCTTTCATTGAAATGTAAAAAGTGTAGTTGCCAACCAAGCTTTGAGTTCTTTCAGGCATCACAGCAGGGGTTTTAGTACGCTGGGAAGGTTCCGCTTTAGGGGGCATGTAGACAAGACCCTGGCCTAATTTTATCAGGTGGATCCGGTCCCATGGCTTAATACATTGGAAAACAACATTAAAAACCACCACATTAATAGCCTATTTAGGAAGTGAGTCAGATGATAGAAAGTGCAATCTTTTGTTTTCCTCTCTGTTTGATTTTTACAATGGCAGTCCACCATGGAAAAGTACTGGAAATGATGCTCTTGTTGTTTCACGTGATACAACATGATAAAAAAATGGGGGTCATATTTGTAAGGTGCATTGATTCCAGATATTACAATTTATTCAAGAATAGTGGCAAAGTTTGACAAAATGAATACAGTCTGCAAATCTATGAGGGGTTTTACAACTGTCCCAAATTGCTGAAGTCTTACTTCTAATACTCAGGGCACATTTTTTTAAAAATATTCTTGGTTTAGAAACTATTCCCTAAATATACATGCCTGTACACTTACAGTAGCATTTATTTAGCATCCAGCCTCCATGAGAAAAAGGCAGGAGCCTGTGGCCTTTTGACCCCAATAAACCCCAATAAAAGGGGTCAATAATAAGTTTAAAAATAGTAAAATCAAAAAACATTTCTAACATCATAAGCCAGTAATTACCATTCTCTTTTAAAGTCCTCTCATGTAAAAAAGTTAAAGCTTCAGAGGGTTAATCACGCTGGGTCTTAACAGCACCAGGTTGCTCTCATTACAAAGCAGCACAGAGTAATTGGCAACCCTTTCATCCCCCCTCATTAAAGAATATGGGTCCATCTCTAATTGAGTTGACCCCACCATGACCTGTGCTCCAATCACTCCAACAGAGAATCAGTGAGGCTTCAAGTTGTTGTCACCCAGCATGCAGGACTAAGTAGACCCCCAATCTTGTGCAGGCAACAGAATAAAATAACCACTGTAT
>KV751341.1:6300444-6325716 GCA_001698575.1 Mola mola | reverse complement strand
AGGGAAAACAAATTACAATTTATGTAAAAACATAACAGAGTTGCAGCTACTAGAATGAAATTAGCATTTTCTTATGCAAATGATACCCTGGCACAATGCACAATCCTTGAATAAGCAGGAACTAACAACCAACAATGGCAGCTGCATGTGAGTCTCCTTGTAAATTTGCCCAATGACAAAATCTGAGATTCAGTAAAGTCAACTTTTAAATGTCCAAATTAACTGTTTTTTGTGGCTTACCGAGGTAAAAACTTGAATTTCATGGCAAGACAGGAGCAAAGAAACCCAGTGCTGCTGTTGCCTGCTGACACAGCAGGATGCAGGCTCTGATTAATTCATCACCCACTGTGAGGCATGCAAGCCTCTGCTACTATCATCCAACCTGAGTAGCGATGCTGTCCTTTACTGCTTGACAGGGCACTGAGCTAATGATTTTGCCTGAAATTGTAATAATTACACTGTTCCCTCTCCACCAGCAGCCTAGCCATTGAATGCCACGCTGAAGGCCAGAAAGATTAGATGGCTTGAACTGTCATATGTCTCATCAAATTTCCAAGCAGTTAGCAAAGTAAGGTATGTTGTAAAAGTCACTATATGTAGATGATGGTATAGAAAAGTCCATGAGTGTGTGTAAATGAAAATTTAAGTCAAAGTATGACAATACAATGCAAAATGTATTTGTACAAAATACCCTAAACACAACAAATGAGTGAATTTCAAGCTTCAGGACTATATTCACCATATTCCCCAGCATGATTCAGTGTTACTCACAATCTCCTAGCCTTGTAAAAACTCCAATTACTGGCCCACTGTGATGTCATTTCATTATTGTGTTGCTTTTATGACAGTGGCGGTGGGATAATATTTTCCTGTCTCAAAACAGAGACACTGATGTCATGCCTGCAACACAGATTGAAACACAAGCTGCCTTTTAAACTATGGCTTTACTCTGTTCTTTTTACATAAACACACACACACACATACACATGAAACACTAATAGTTCTTCAACTGAACTTTCAATACTGACATTTTTGCTCCAAGACATTGGCATGTTTCCCTGCAAATCATCATCTGTCACACTGAGGTGGACTGAAGTACATCACCTTGTTGTAGAAATGTTTTATTTATAACCAGCAAGAGGCTGAAATGCCCATATAGAATAAAATAAAATAATAACAAATGCTCACAATTCATTTAACTTACACAGAATTAACTCTACATTGACTGGATATCATATTTGAGACCATTTAACTTGAGCACTTCTGACAAGATGCATATTTCCTTACAGAAATTAGTAGAAAAAAATAGAGGAATATTAGTTAATATGCAAAATCTCTGACCAGAACTGTAGTTCCATGGTAATCCATCTGTGATCTCCTTATCATTAAACATATAGATATAATGATATTAAGATAGAATTTACCAAACAAAATGTATAAACAAAAAATAAACAAAAGACTCTGATATTGAACATTCACCACTTGCAATGAAACAATAAAAGAGTCTTAATGAACAGAACTTTTGCTACCCAACACAAAGCAAAATTAAGCTATAAAAATCTTATAGTGCCAAGATTTCAGAGAGGCCTTGAGTTGATGCATATTGTTATTATCTGTCAGGTAACATAATATATCCCCTTGCCAAGGCTACAGCTGTTACGTGTCAGCATGGCAGCAAATGCAGGCACGGAGAGTCATTGAATAAGTTTCAATCCTTTATCTGAAACTCATTCAAAATAAATGTACAGTTCAAAATATCACAATAATTTTGCCTAGGTCTTAAACAAAAAGAATCACAAGCAAGCCACCCCAAAACATGGTAACATTACCACAATAGCATGATGATGCATCTCACTGTCCTTTAGGGATGGCCATCACGATTAGCCTACCACACACGCACGCACGTAGTGTCTCTGTCACTGTCCCAAATGTTCGACGGTGTGAAAGTCATGGAAAACATCCGTACGAGTAGGCATCCATTCCCAAGAAAGTCCACGAGATCTGTGCAAAGAAAGGCATCCAAAAGTGAGAAGATATCCGGTCCAATGATGTCCACCGTGACGATGGAGTGCATCCAAAGCGTGCGTGCAATTCCACCGAAGTAACATTCATCCAGAATGTTCTTCTCACAGAATTTGCGCGCTATTGCGGGTAATCAAGAATGAGCCAATCACAAAGCATGTTGAGATGATCACTAGCCATTAAACTGTATCTGAACTCTTTGACCTGTTCATGACCTCTTTTCTACGTTCTAAACTCTGCTCTCGCTGCAGACAAAGCATGAGAGAATAAAACATTGATAATTTCTTTACTACTGTATATCACTTACTCTTGTGTTATTGCAATGTACTTAATCATACAAATAGATGACCTTATGACAAAATAAAATGCAGAATTACGTCAAAATAAAACAAAATAATGTAGAAATTACATATAAATGTAGGTTCATCACACAGCTAACTCGGCTAAAACACTAATTTCTCCAGACTCATTGTGGTATTTTACCAACTTCACAGCAGTCCTCAAAAGCAGAATTAGAAACTCCTGCTTCACTGTATAAATGCTCCACAGAAGATCGATTATAACTTGATTAGTGTTATCGTCATGTCCTGTTTGGTCTAACACATCACCAACCGCCAGGGGAAAACTTAAATAGTAAATTGTGGCAACAAAAGGTATCCTTGTTATAGGTCAGTTAGTCTATAAATCAACTTTTTTTAAAATAGAGAAAAAAAATGATAAAATACATATTTTTTGTAATTTTAAGTCAAATCTTAATGAGTAATAAGGAACTACAGAGCGTGGCACAAAAGTGCAACATACTGCCCTTCTGAAACAAAAGATGAACCATTTTCATCAGAACATTAAAAGATGTGACCATGTGAAATATTTTTACTGTTTTCTTATCTCCTTTCCCACCGGAATGGACCAGTGGAAAAGCAACATTGTTAATCAGAATCGTTGAAAATAGGGCCTGATGTCCATCACTCAAACCCCATTACTTAATTAATCGTTTAATTAAATACTTCTCATCAAGAACATTTGGCTTCATGTTAACAAATAAACAAAAAAGGAAGTACATCACAAGAAACCCTCTTGTATTTCCTCTAAATTTCAGTTCTCAGTACAAATTCATTTAAGATTCATTCAGTTCCACATTTTTCACCCTACTCATGTGGGGCCCTCCACTTTTGTATCCTTTTTCATCACAGCCTGTTCTATGGTGCCCAAGAGAGCTCTTAACATTGAAATAAAAAAAAAACAGGAATCATGCAGGTAGACAACACTAGACATCTTAACCAAGTAAAAAAAAAAAAAAACATTTGCTGCATACACTCACAACACAACTAAAGAGGAACACTTCAAGCAGCAATGATGAAATGTAATTTTTCGAGGGGACACCTGAAAGGGAGGGAAAAACTTGTTTTGTGATTTTTTTAGTTGAAGTCCGGTACCCCTAAATAGTGTTAATAGTGAAAACCAGCTATTTTTCTCTTTTACTTTAATATTGTGATGGCTCAGTGTGTTTTCCCTATATTATTTGAATTGGCAGGCCAAAAATGTAAGATTCAAAGGGTAGGTTGACCACAGAAATCATCCACTTAGTAATATCTGATTCATGCCATCACAATACTTTAAGTAGTCTCCTAATGTGTCTCCTAGCGCAGCAGGGTCACGTGTCAAAATGAAAGTATCAAATCTCCTAGTCGACTAGCAGTTCTTTGGTGTAACTTGGACTAAATAACAGGTACCAAATGGCACCTGGTTGCCTATCCTGATTTCAGTCAATGCTATGTGCAAATGGCTTGAGTGCAAAAAAGTGAAGATCAAGCTTCCAACTGTTTTTTTTCCATCATGCTCACACAAAGGCAGTGTGCATTGTGATGCTGATAATTTTATAATACTCCTAATTTTCAGGGATATAATAGAGAGAATAAAATCTTACATGTATGACACCAGTGTCCTGCATGCCCATCAGTCCGTGCAAAACTTAAAATGACAGAGTATACAGGTCATCATTGTTTAGCATCTGGCAGCAGAGAGATTTAAAGTGTCAAAACAACATCTTTATAAAAAGAAATAAATTACACATTGGGGCAGAATTATGCAACAATTGTTTGTTCAGTGTAAGCAAAAAAAAGTGTCATAGAGAGGGGGTTTAATTGCAACAGTACTGCACAATCTCTGTGTAAAACTTCTTTTTGAAACTGTCTCTAGAAAAAATATGTGTCTAAACAGCAATATCATAGACTGAGTCGATAGACAGATTTACACCATAATATCAACAGAATAAGAAAGCAAAGCCCACTGCAGAGTCACACACAGTAACTTCATCACCGTGAATTATCTCTAGCCTTGGCTGAATCGTTTGATCTACAAAATAATATAATAAAATCGCTAACATTTTTGTTTGTTCTTGCTCTCATTGAAATTCTGTGCTTTCAGCAAAGTAATATCCTTTTATGTTGTGAAGGGATGGTATCTAGATCTGAGGGCTCTATCCTGAGGGTCCCTTATGTAATCTCCTATCCCCCCACCTCTAACTCCTTCTATACTCATATAAACACACAAACACACTCCAACACTACAAGCTCTCTCTCAGATTACTGAATAAACAGTGGACTCTAGACCTCAAGCTGGTACACATATGTACAAGACAAATAGAGTTCAGTTGCAGCTATTACAGAATTGTTTCCACATGCATTCACCCCATCTCTCACTAAAACCATGTGCCGCTAAATAAATTTACATCAACATTTTTGGAGGAGTGTGAGTGGATTATGAAAATAAAGGATAATGTACACAACCTCAATAGAAGGTATTTTAATGTCTGAAATCATGTATAATAAGGTGTGGAGTTAAAATTGCATCTCGAATTTGTAGTTTTTTCTATGCAACAATTTCTCCTGATGGGTGATAAGTTTCAACCAATCCAGAGGCACATGCCTCACAGATGCACATGAGGACTGGAATTAAATTTGTGCAGAAAATTAAAGCTAAAGTTATGCATACCTGGGGTGCATTTGTTTTCCATTATTTCTGTTATGGCAAATTGTTGAAATGACAAAAATACAGCTTGCATGAGCTAGGTCTAAAGGGTTGCAACGACCATTAACAGTAGATCAACCAACACAATGCACATATTCATGGAATACCATCATCAGTTATCAGTTTGGGATTTTCTAACAAGTCATGCCATCAGCAAGTCTGAAAACAACATTGTCAGTAAACTAGAGGTATTTTAAGTTATACATAATCATTATAATGAGCAAATTAACCAAGAAACTAGATTTAATCACTACTGCCTTTAACTTTTATAACTGAGGCGTCCTGCACATTAATGTGTTGGCAGAATTAAGAACAGTGTCAGGACTTTCAGCAGACTTAAACCACTCTCTGGTCTGTACCCTGTCTCTGCAAATCAACACTGAGTTTAATTAAGCCAAACCACACTACCATTGACTCGACACTACTGTTTATGTTGGCAGGGCCAGGGGAAACCTATTTACTGTAAGCAACAAAGGCAGTTTTATGTGAGTGCAGGAGAGTCGATTGCAAGGCTAATATTTGGAAATTGTTTTATTTGATTTTCTATATTTACTGAGTGTAATTTCTGGGCTCCTTTGAATCATTTTTAGCATCAAAACCTTGGGTGTGTGGCCCAGTGGTCAGACAGAAGGCAGCCAGAGGTTTGGCTGGTTTGGAAGGCCTAGCTCTGGCCTAATTGATGGGGGAACCGTGCAAGAAGGGTTTTCAAGTCCAAAGATTTAGAGCTCCTCCAGAAACCACAGCGAGAAGAGAGGAGAGGAGACAGTCCAATCTAAAGCCTGTTTTCCATAGTCTGTTCAGCATGGGATTGTTGCAACTCTGTGCCACATTTCAGCTAGTATAGGTTATAGAGGCAGAATCAAAGGGGGGGTGATGTTTTTTGGCTTCTAACCTGGCAACAGTGATAAATTGATATCTGTGAAAAAGTTAGTTGGCGCCACAGGTAAAGATGATAGGTTTTTACTGTTTTGTTGATGTATTAGGTACATAATACAACCCACATCCATAAGATTTCAAAGTAGCTAAGAGTTAGTAGCTAATACAGAGAAGAAATAGATGTCGCATCTCTTTTGATTGCTACATTACTTTACAAAGCGGTGTTGTGTTATACCATAGTCGTTCTGTTCAGTAAAAACCACAAAGGCAACGTAGAACAGGATGTTTGTTGTGGAAGTATTTCACAATCTATGTGTAAAAAGCACAAAAGCAATAGGATGACCAACACTCTAAACATGATTTACCTCCTTATGAAAAAACACTAGCATTTAAAACATATTACCATACCCCACAAAACTGTCTCCTAATCATCTGAAGAGAAGAACTAGAATTACATACTGCATTTCTAAACATTTTAATAAATATTCTGTTAAGGACTGAACTACTAGGAGCTCGGTTTAATTTGACTTACTGCCAAGCTATATATATCTCACTTCCACTAGAAGGCTGGAATTTCACAAAGAAATATGAAAGCTCGATTTACAGCACTAAGGAAGAAAGCTAGCCATTGCAGAGGTAAAATAAATGTAAGAATGATTTTAGAAACTTGCTAAAACAGTGGAGAATTACTGTGAAAGGAAGAAGTTAATAGAGAAAGCAAAAAAGGGAGAGTGATAAAAACAGAAGCAAAACAAAAGTGGACAGAGGCACTCAAGGACAACATAGATTGAGACTGTCAAGAAGCTGGGCTAGAATACAGGCATCGCTGATGTTTCCTTGCAAACATCATATGTTGCTATGAAAAGTTGCTAGCTACAACAGCTAGCAATGGCATCATCAAAGCTGGGGTTAAGGGGGAATCCAGATCAGGCCATGTTCATGAAACATAAATGAGCTTAGTACTAAATCTAACTATGAAGTAAACCTACGTTTAAGGATACACCAGAAATTCTGGGATCATTTCAATATCTAAAGTAACAATTTGGCTGATAGCCGATAATGATACTGAAACTCTCTGTATGAAAAACAACTTAAGTGAACTTCTACAAATTAAGCCCCACAAGTCATAACGACTATTTCCTTAGATTTTCTATGAAGAGGACCCGGTGCACATAGTTGTCAATTGAAAATTATTAGTCACACTGGCACTAAAACAAAATAGGAGGGCTCACCAATGTTTTGTTTTTTTTGTTACAAGAGCTCTGTCAAAACCTTTGAGAAAGATATAAGTGATTTTTGTAATGAGGAATAAGATATTACCTGAAAGTGCTTCAAATTTGTTCTGATAGGGTGCGTCCTGCAGTTCTGAGATGCTGAAAGAAAAAAAAAGTCCTTACATCTTAATAACTTAAGATAAATACTTAAGTTTTTATGTTTTAATAAAGAAAAAAAAGTGACAACAGGTGAAATTTTAATACTGAGTTGCCGCTAATTCCAAGAAAGATATCTCTTAGTCAGCAAAGGAGGAAAGTGATGCTCATTTGCTGTTATTCTGAAAAAAAAAGTGCACAAAACCATTTGTGCATTTTATTGAACAAGATGTAAAGAATTCGAAACCAAAAACACAAGAATTACTTTTGCAAAAAAGATTTCTGTATCATTATGGCACATAGAAGAAGGATACAGTTTATCATGTTGGTCATAAAAATTTTTGCAAAAATATTTACTATAAATGCCATAGAAAAAACTAAAATGAGCTTGTGCTGTCCTAAAATCGCATCATTCTGGATGTTAGCATCAGCACAGGGAAGTGAGCACACAACAAGATTCAGCTAAACCTCTCATGTTCTATGCTGCATGTGATAAATCATGTAGCCATAGCTAAACAGAGTGGATAGGAATTGCATTAGTCCAAACAGTAGCAGTCTGCATTACCCTGGACTAAAGCACGCCACGTAATTGACAAGAAAAAAAATAAGTCAGTCAGTCAGGCATGGAGAACTCTAAGTAACCTCTCAGTAAAATACACACACACACACACACACACACACACACACACACACACACACACACACACACACACACACACACACACACAGTGCTGCCTCTATTTCTTCAGCATGTGGTGCAAAAAAGAGAAGCCTGTCCTTCAGAACTGTTGCTATTTCTCTTTACCACAAGGCACCAAATATTCAATCATTAGGGAAACTAGGAAGGAAAGGAAATACCACTGGGGAACACATGGACTAAATACAGTCACCCAAAGGAATCTATCTGATAGAGCAGACTGTCAAGTTACTAGTAACAGGTTTCTTTTAATAATGTGATCAGTCCATAAACATTTAAGTGTCACACAACAGAAGTGGCATTTTTTTATCATTGAAATTCAATTAATAAATTATTTTCCCATTTTCTGTTACTGAATTACTCAGATGTTGGCATTAAAACTGAGCATGATAATGCATAGTGAGCCTCATGCTGTACTTAAAATTTGTATTTTAAAAAAGTATCGTTTATGTACTGTATTTAATGTACATGTTTTTGTTTTCAACATTGTTAGACATCTAGACTGGTACGTTTACCTTATTGGGTAACAATGCATATAATGTTTGTTCAAAGTTAGTGATGCATGTTCGACAGTTTTCAGTTGCATGTATTTAACAACGTAATGCGATGAATGTGTAATTTACATCTTTGATTGCTTGCACAAATTTTAAATTCATATTTAAATACAGTAACAAGTATCCACACAATCAACTCTCAATTTCTTCTCTGTTCTTTTCAGCTTACCATCTAACGCGGATAAACTTTTATCATCGTCCAGCCAACATGACACGTATATCACTGAACTCATATGCCAAACTCAGGTATCGAGAATGACTTCATAACCACTTAGACCTATTCAGTAACCACAAGGCCAAAAAAAACAAAACCTATACACTCACCAGCAACAAAAATATATACTTGTGCAATCATAGCAGAAACACCAATAACATGTGATTAAATGGGCAGGGTTCACAGAAATGCGTTCAGTATTCTGTTTTGATCATTATTCTCTTGAAACAACACTACACAAGTTTTTACATGCAGAATTATACAGAGATGACCAAACTTTACCTCCATTGTTCACATTCTGTCCTGACTAACAAGGGGTCAGAGAAATGCTGTAAATGTAAATTAACCCATACATACATTCTAATCAGATTTACAGTTATCAAAAAACTTGTATGCGTCAATAAAGTACAAGATTGTGGTAGCAATCACTGAAATGCATAAGTACGTAAACAGAATGTGATATAGGTCTTAGTTAAAGTAGTAATGTGTCTGTCCAATATAAATCTTTGCAATCTTTTTACTTGGCAAACTTTAACATCAGACTACAAGATGTTTCACTATTTGCCTCCAAAATGTAGTAGAATGGAGATATAAATGAATTAGCAGAGAATTGGCAAAATTGTAATGTTTACCATACTGTATATCATCACCCATTTAACAGTCTCCTTTGTAAGTATTTTTTGATCCCTGTATAACAAAGCATGAATTGTTTTAATCCTGGCTGTGGTATTGACTCAGAAACCAATTAACCCTTAATACCACTCATATGAAATCTGTCCTGTGCGTAAATGAAAAGTTGTGCTCCAGACTAGACAATCTAAGCCAGCTAAGATACAGTATAACTGACTGGAGTTGGGAAACCTCTTTCAGCGAATATGCTCCCTGTGGTCTGAGCAGTCTGACAGGGTGACAGTGTAACCATGACCTGATTACCTGTCCCCTGAAGCCTGTAATCACTAAAGAGGGCAGACAGGCGCTGTCACTTTGCTGACAGGGAGGATAATGGAAGTTGATGCTACATGCTGCTAGTCCCGCTAATGAAATATGAAAATAAAGAGCAGGGACAAGGTAGCAAGCCACCACAGAGGTCTGGGCCTCAGTGTATGACATATTCTCTCTACTCACCAGCCATTTTTTTTATTTAATCAGCACCTGCAGACATTTAAAATACTGGATTATTTTAAAACATACTCTCTAGTCTAAAAGGCTACATAGGCATTTTTTATTTTCTCAATAGAGATTCACATTAAGTCACAGGTATTTCTCATGTGTTACTCAGGTTAGTGGAAGATAAAGTCATATCAGTTTGATGCTAAAATAAAAAATGCCTTTCTTGGCTCTATAGTTACAATATACTCTGTTTAAAAACACATCTAGCATGAGTACATTCTGAAGGGACTTACGAAAACCTGGATTTAAGTTTATCAGCTAACCATAACAGGCTGACACACCCACTCAAACAAAAGTTGGCAATGCCCCAAAGCAGACATGTCTTTGACCATGATTATGTTTAACAATTCAATATTTTGAGGGACCTACACCTCATGAAAAAATATGTAATTTTTAATTGAACAATGAAGCAAAGGAAGATTTCAGAAAATGTCCCAAAAAATGTCCTGGCTGAAAAGCCAGCTGTAAAGCAACCACAGCCCGTCTAAAACAAAGAAGAACGTTGTATTGAGCTCTGTCATTCTGTCCTGCAGTAGTCAAAAAGTTCCAAAAATCATTAAAACAGGCCAATTTGGAGCATATACAACAGTTTTATAAATGTATACTTACAAAGTATCCACATTTATTTGTTACTTAGAATGAATAATAAAATCAGCCACACACAGCCACTGTTCTGCATTTTGGTAGTGATATTCAGTAATTCTCATGTTTTCACAACTTAACAAAACATAGATTTAAAATGGTTGCGAATTTCCCTCACCAATTTTCTAGGCACTTTAAGCATGACATACTTTAAATTAAGAAAAATGTTGTTTAAATTATTCAGAATGCATTAATGCTACAGCTTTTAATGATTTTAATCAAGACTCTTTTGGTCAGTATTTCCAACTAAATGATTTGCTCTTCATATAGAGTTTAGTGCTACACTTTTCCTTTGTCAGGTTTGAACAGCCAATTAAAACAAGACTATTTTGTTGTTTTTCTTGTTCTTAGGAAACCAATGCTGTCAATATTTGTTGACCTACTAGTGACACTGAGCACTCAACGACTGTATGTTAATGTATCAATTACCGTACGGCACACTGTAGTTTCACATTTTTCAAGGGTTTCTGAGAAATATTTCATATTCACACACTGAATGAATTTTTTGGTTGCTGTTGATTTCTCTGTCTCCTAAACAGATCCCTTCTTAAATTGGTCTTAAACATTTCAGCCATTGGACATATCAAATGGGTATTTTAAGAGATTTTAGTTGACAGGCTGCACCTGGTCATAAAATGTATATTTTCTCTATAAATGTGTCCGTTAAAAATCACTTTAGGAAGCCATGTTTTTGCAGTCAGTTTGGACATTAAGCATTTTATTAGGATAATAAAATGCTTAATGTCCTATTCTTTAAACCTATTCTTTAAAACTAGAATACTTTGTCCATTTTAGCAACTAACTGGCATCTTACCAGACAGCTGCTGGCACTAACAAAAATGAATTACTGTAAATGTCTAGCTGATTTTTGACACTATCTATGACACTGCTTGACATAAAGATATTCTAAAATATTACCTAAAACTGATACTTATAGCGTTAATTATTCTGATTTTGTGTCACTTTTGATGTCTGTTTTTTCAGGTCATTGAGAGGACATAAAGTTGGCATTGGAAGTCCTACAAACATTTTGGTGTAAAGATCTCTAAATCCATATATATGCAGCACTCTTTGATGGTAGTGTCATAAACTAAAGTTCTGATGGTCCTGCAGTGTGTAAGTGCTATACAAATGCTGACATTTCTGAAGATACTTACAATATGACTGTGCTGCTGAACTATAAAGTGCTCTTCCATATAATCATTAGAATAGCAGTCCTGTTCCGCTTACAAATGTCCCACAAAGAGGCTCCTAGCCAGTGATTGATGGAATTTAACAAAGTGTATTCATTCAAGTGGTAAATGGACCTGCATTTATATAGTGCCTTTCAAATCTATTTGACCTCTCAGAGCGCTTTACAGAATTTGTCACATTTATCCGTTCACACACATTCATACATGGGTGAAGTGTAGTATCGAAAAAGTTGGAAGTTAGAAAACCATTTACACACATGCACACACGCTGCATCGGGAGCAAGTTGGGCTTCAGTGTCTTGCCCAAGTACACTTGGGATCAAAGGACAACCCGCTTCGCCCACTGAGCCACAACCACTGACCCAAGTACTGTACTTAAGTACAAATTTCGGGTACTAGTATTTTCATTTCCTGCAATTTTATATTTCCGCTATATTTTGGAGGCAAATCTTGTACTTTTACTTCACTACATTTCTTTAATAACTCTAGTTACTAGATACTTTGCTGCATCAGCGTTAAAGTAGCATATTTTTAAATACACTTATTCTTACTGCCATTTATTGTTATTTTTCAGAAAAAATGCTGATTCTGATGGCTATTGATATGATGATTAATCAGGATTCTAAGCGTTCAACTGACAGTATACTTTATATCCAGCTTATGCATGTAAGTATGTGCAACATTACATTTACTGTGAGCAGATTTACTGTAAGCACGTTTAATATTTGATCAAATAAAACATTTATTCTACTAGTATTTGTTTGGAAGATTTTCATTTCTATCAGTGATTTTTTTTTTTTTTTTTTTTTTATAACATGATGTCTTTACTCAAGTGTGAGCTTTGAGTACTTTTTACACTGTTTCCAGCTGCACATTGACTTGGAGCCAACAGGTATCATTATTTTCAGAGAGACAGGATGTAGGCTTAGTTAGTATATCAAAGGACAAAATGGAGAATCTAGCAAAGCGGCTAAAAACAGCTAACTCTGGTGTGTTTTCGCAGCGCTGCAGAGTTCATCAAAGTTTTATAAAGCTCTCCATTAAGGCTTATCGCAACATGTACAGTACATGGACGCACGCTACTGTACTCAGATGTAACACCATTTAGAAAGAAATCACAACAAAACCACTGTCATTACACGACTGTACATTCACTTACACAGATGCCTTGCCGTCATTACTTTAGTTTTTTTTAGTTTTAACGATTCAAGTTAGACTTTGCTAACGTTTCACATGATGTGAAATGTATAGTATAAGGCTCCCCTCCCTCCCGCTATGCCAGTCTCCACGAGAGACAGACGGGATAGGGACTCTGTCCCACAAAATAAAATGACTAGTTCACTCCACTTACCGGTCCGTCCTCCCAGAACTTCGGTACACACAGCCAGGTCTCGCTCGAACTTACTGCTACAGTCTCTAGCAGCGAGCTGACACATTCAGACAGACTCTCTCCGTTATATTTAGGAAACTGACAAACTCGGAGCAGCGCGAGGCGTAGCCCCTCCCACCACGGCGTGCGCGCGCGCTCACGCACAGTGTGGCGTGTTTACAGTGAGTGCGCATGCATGTGTTTTTAATATATAGTGTATCAAGTAAGCCAAAGTTTCCCAGTCATCGTATCAAAAAGTGCAAATACTTTCTGCTTTCAGTTTAAAGCTTGCAGATACAGCGCAGCCCAGACACAAGCACAATAAAATAACTGATCAATTGATATTTCATTTAGACCCAGCCAGAAAGGAAAGGAAGAAAGCTTGTGCCTGCAAGGTCTCAGGTTCAAGTTTCTGAACTGTTCCTGCTTGGAGCTGTCAGTCCTCACGACACTAGTATCCCCGTTTGAGTAATATTTTTTAATTTACTATATAAAGTTTATACCCACTTTTGATTATGTATTATGTATTTTTTTTTTTTTTAACGGGTATCCACCAGACTATGTTTTTGTATATTAAACTGATCTAGGGCACAAAATAAATCTCATGTGAGGGATTCTTGTGACTGGTGCTGAGGAAAATTCTCAGAAGCCCGCATTGTAGATAAAAACCTATAAGTTCCTTTTATGGCGGGTCAATGTGCAAGAGAAGGTGATACAACATACACTGCAAGGTGCCCTTCTAGTGGAGAAACCGGAACCAGGCATGCTGACCTACAGTATATGCTTGAAAAAGAATTGGCCTCCATTTGCCTCTAAACGGTTAAATCATTTATAGTTCCTATGTGTTTTATTAAAGAGCTGAAGTTGTTACTTTATATCTGAGAAGTCTAATAGAACAATTTTAATATTAACCACAATTTGGACCTGCTTCACTATAAAATCCATCAAAATGTTCCTCGTTGTTGCCTCGCAAAATGAAGCTAGTTTCATATTTCATTTTCTTGCCCGCGCTCCTCAGCCAGGATAAGTTTAATGTTGGTTCAGATGATTATTATCCATTATCCTCCCATGTTTTTACATGCATCATTATTTAACACTAGAAAAACACAATAAAAAAGCAGATTCACAATGATTATAGCACAATGCAGGAGAAACATCAAATTTCGAACATTGAGAATTTTATGCTAAACAAATCTTGTTATTAAAACTGGATGTTTCATAACTTTTTAATGTTAAACTCTGACAAAACTGAAGTCATTGTGCTGGGCCCCAAACACATTAGAGACTCATTATCCAGCAACATAGTTAATCTGGATGACATTGACTCGGCCTCCAGCACCACTGTCAGAAACCTGGGTGTTATCTTTGACCAGGAGCTGTCTTTTAAATCACATGTTAAACAGATTTCAAGGACCGCCTTCGTTCACCTCCGTAACATTGCTAAAATCCGGCACATCCTGTCTCAACAAGATGCAGAAAAACTAGTTCATGCGTTTGTTACTTCCAGGCTGGACTACTGTAATTCTTTATTTTCAGGTTGCCCTAACAAAATTTTAAAAACTCTTCAGTTAATCCAAAATGCAGCAGCGCGTGTACTGACTAGAACTAATATCAGAGACCATATTTCCCCCATACTGGCTTCTCTGCACTGGCTCCCCGGTTAATTTAGAATAGAATTTAAAATCCTTGTTCTCACCTACAAAGCTATTCATGGTCAGTCACCATCTTATCTTGAACAGCTCATAGTACCCTATCGCCCATCCAGAACCTTACGCTCCCAGGATGCAGGGTTATTGGTGATCCCAAGAATTTCCAAAAGTAGAATGGGAGGCAGAGCTTTTAGCTATCAAGCTCCTCTCCTGTGGAACTATCTTCCAGTCTTGGTACGGGAGGCAGACACACTCTCTGATTTTAAGAGTAGGCTTAAAACCTTCCTTTTTGATAAAGCTTATAGTTAAGGCTGGTCTATCTAGCCCTTAGTTATGCTGCTATAGGCTTAGGTTGGTGGGGGAACACTCCATGATTCACTGAGCTTTCTTCTCTCCCCCCTCTGACTCCGACTCCTTCTCTGCTCCTGTAAATGTCCATATCCTTACACTAACTTTACTTCTTCCCCGGAGTCGTTGTGCTTTACCATCCTGCAGGTTTTTCTAGGTCGCGGTGGGAGCTGCTGTTGTGGTCCTGCCTGATGCCCCCTGGCCACATTAGGAAAGGAGATACTGTGACTTGGATCCTGTGACTTGGATCCTAGGCTGGATTTCCAAGTGCAAATCGGGACCCACAGATCACAATGGCTTCTGGATCAATAGACTACACCTGCTTCTGGACCACTACACTTCACATATCCCTGGATTTACAGATTCTACATACTCTTGGACTCAGCAACACCCAGATCTTCCTACATGGAGTACAATGACTCCTGGACCAACAGAGTCCACCTGCGTCTGGATCACTAGACTTTCCATACATCCGGACTCATAGAATCCACAGACTCTGGGACTCATGGATGTTTTATGCATTCTAAATGAACTGTTGTTATCATGTTTTTGTGTTCTGTACAAGTGACATCTATTGCCCATCTGTCCGTCCTAGGAAGAAGGATCCCTCCTCTGTGGTTCTTCCTGAGGTTTCTTATTTTCCCTGTTTAGGGTTTTTTAAGTTTTTCCTCACCCAGTTCGAGGATCTAAGGGCAGAGGATGTCACATCTGTACAGTTTGTCAAAGCCCAGTGAGATAATGTGTAAATTGTGATTTCGGGCTATACAAATAAAATTTGATTTGATTTGATTTGTTATTGTCGTTGTCATGAGTTGGCCCCTTGTCTGTGATACAGTTTTGCTCATCTTGCTCTCTTTCATCTTTGACAGTTTCATAAAATCTTCAAGAGAGGATGTTTTTGTTGAACTGCATGAATTACATTTGGCCTCTCTGTGTTCCCCATGAAGGCTGTATAACTTTAAATCACATTACCAGACTTTATTTGTTTATTTATTTTCTTTGTTTGATTTCCCTAATATATACTGCTTGCTTTTATGCTGTGTACTGTCATACATTTTATTGCAACATTTCCTACGTCCATTTTTTCAAATAAGATACTTGTTTCACACACAGAAACATACAGTTTACTCATATTAAGAAGGATTTCAGCCAGTTTAGAGCTTTGATTTATAGGAAATTAATGTTAAAAAGGTGTTATAATCTACCTGTAGTAATGTTGTCATTGCAATTTGTGCATTCTATGATCCTGTTTATGATGTGTTCACAGACAATAACATTTATTGCATGTCCTGGGACATTAGTGTTTTTGGGTGTAGTTCTTTCCTCATTGAATTAGGGGTCTAAGGCCAGAAGATGTCCTACTCTCTGTAAATTGTAAAGTCCATAAAGACATTGTAAATAAATAACAAAATAAAAAAACAATAAAAAGAAATCAAAAATAAAATGATGAGTCTGTAATAAGTACCTTGAAATGGTCTTTAAAAGTAAAATGTCAACATCATACAATTTACAGTCATTGAATCAACAGAATTTTTTTTTCCTGTGTCTTTGCAGCCAGTGGTAATTTCCTTTAAAGGATTCAGCTTTTATCTTTGCCTTGAAAGGGCTGTTAATGTACGTGTTACTGGTGCTTTGGAAGTAAACCCAAATGAAAATACATTTCATTCAGTCAGTCCATCACTGTTAGGATGATATACTCTGGTGCCATCAAGTGTCCTTTAGTCAGATGGCAGCAAGCAAAGGCTCTGTCGCCTCCTATAGTTTGGTACAATGAACCTGAAAAATGGCCTCAACAGTCCCTGCTGTGTGTTGAATCCTACATGTACTGGATTAATAGGGAGTTGCATTAGTTGGATGTAATGCAGAAAACACATATATCTGCCATCAATGACTGCACACTGTAAACTGGCATGAAAAACACATTTTTATATTTGCAGTTTCAGCAGATTGGCTGATGCTGGTTTTGAGAAAATTTTTACAGCATGAGGCAATACATTTCCTGATTGTTATTCTGAATGTGATATTTCAGAATATTTAATATCAAAATGCTCAGCTCAATCAAGAAAGGTGTGCCTCCATTCAAAAATGTCCCCATTTATTCGAGTAGGAAAGAAAGTTCTGAAAACTCAAGAACTTTCAAATCTTCACTGTTTATTTCTACTCAAGGTACAACTTTGAATCATTCACAATGCTTTTGGACTTTCTCAATCTAACTTGGCGTGTTCATTTCATTTATATTTTTCACAATTACAGTTCAAGTTTTGGCCATTTTCCCTCCATTTCAAATTTTGTAATGGGTGTGTAACACAGCAACTTAAGTGGTGGTGTTGTCATTCAGAGTGTACAGAGGGTATAAAACAATCTCAAAATCTTGTGTTTAATTTGTCAAAATGTCCAAAGTGTCACTGACAACTAACATGAAAATGTAGTCACATGCGTGCTGGTACATTTAAAAAGGGTTTCATGGCTACCTAAAGTAGACCCTATCTTTGGTAGGTCAAATCCCACAACAATTTTCACACAATAGCTGCAATGTTGTTTTCACCCAAAGAGTATCGAACTAGTAAGTAGTAAGAGCAGAATTGTTTTTCTCTTGCTCCCATGGCCAAGTTTTTAATCCACACAAAGTATATACAAATATGTTCGACAACACCTCATGTGAGGTAATTTCAATGATACAATGTCAGGTTTGTACTTAAATCTATGTTGTTTGATATGTACTAAAAGGCTTTATCAATGCATTTAAGACAGCCGTTCAGTTCTGGAACACAACTAACTGTGCCACTTTGACGCGTCCTCCATGATGAAACCAGGGTCACAGGGTGTTTCGGGTCTTTACTCATCAGACACCCTTTCCCAGGCAACCCAGCCAGTGGTGATCAGTCCCTGACTTGTTCCCAGGTGGCGTACTACACCACTGATCCCCCCTGCAGATCCACAACTGCTGAGGGGTTTTCAGCTCTCTTCAGGGTGTTTTAGGTAGCTCTTCTGCACTACAGTCCTTTAGCTCCCAGGAAACTTCACCGCCCAAAGCAATGACTGACCAGCAAAGCCCCAACAAATCAACTTTACTGGTTCACAGAGGGCTTTCCAGTCAATGCTGCAGCATTCCCTGACCAGCTCTGCATATTTTGGCCTTTTGCCTTTATTGGCTGCTTCAATCCATTCTTTTTAAGGGACAGTAATTTCCGGCAGGACTATCACCTTTGTCGGCTCTGATGTGTACTGGGAACTTAAGCTACCTTCTTAGGCCAACATGGAGCTGACAATCCCATGCAGCAGAAAGAAGCCCTCCCAAGGAAGTGTGTTGTGGTTGTGCCTTCTCTCCAGCTCTGAAGAAGGTTGTGGTAGACTATTTTGGGGGGGTTCTCGCTCCTGCTGCCACACTGCTGTTTCAACTGTGTCTACCAGTGACTCCAAAACACGGTCATGACTCCAGTGATATCTCTCCTCCCCCATTGCCTTCGGACAGGAGCTGACAATGTGCTCAGAGGTGCCCCTCTCCTGGCACAGTTAACTGCTGGAGTCTCGATAATGCTCCAGTGTTCCAGGCACCTTGATCATACATGCCTACTATCGTTTTAGGGCGATTTTCCTCCAATTCTACTTGTATCTCATCCGGGCTTGAGCAGCTGTCCAGTTCTGCCCGACCCACCACTGCTGTACCCATTTGGATGGTGTGTCATAATTTTGCCTCTGCTCTGTCCACCACTTCTTGTGCCTACCACTTCCTTCATTCCTTTTAGTTCATTCAGAGAGGCCTTAGCCTTTTGACATGATTCAGTGCTTTCAATTGCAGCATTGAAGCATCAGCTCTTACAGCAATTTATTCAGAAATTGCATTCTGTAGTTGTATAATGTTGTTACGTGATTCACAGTCCCAATGTAAAGCTTTAAGGAACCCAGCAAGAATGGCTGCTGAAATTATGTAGCAAATGGGGATCATAGTTAACAAAGTAAACTAGCGCTTTAGATGATTTTGCTGAAATATTTTCAAATATTTAGCTTGCTTTCCTCACATTTAGCCAAATTTGCACACATCTGACACGAAAATTAATCTAAAATATGTTGAATGCGTTATGAATGTGTAATTGTTAATTAGATGTTTATAGGTAACAAAGAAGAGTTAAATGTTAAATCTAAATATTAAATGTTGAGTCTAAATGTCCCACCAAATGTAAAGTTAAATATTTAGGAGACATGCAAAAACACCACGCCTATAGGAGTGGCCCCAGCACACAGCCCAGGTAGGCCAGCAGCTGAAAGGACCCCCAACGTGGATGCTCCCTCCGACTAGGAGATATTGCATCGGCGTTGATGGCAGGTGCACTGCCTGCTGTTTCACCTGTTCCGTCCGCGCTGTTAATTGTAAGTTAAGTAGTTTTGATTTTTTACTAACTTAAATTCATTCATACTGAAGGGGGTTGGGTTACTTTTGGTAGAGGATGAGACTATGGTTATGTGAACGAGTACACCACCATCACATCACTGAGATCAGAAAGCTTAACACTTCCATGGGGTGGGAGTGGACTGTACTCATAGCTCCTAATTCTAAACCAGATATCTTTAAGTGCATATATCTATATCACTTACTGCCGTTAATTCACTGCATATGTGTGGCACCAGACGGACATACACCATCATTATAAATAGATTAGAAATAGAAGCATGTTCATATCTGCGCTACTCCGGTTTAGGTACAATGTGTGTCCCTGTTCAGTCTGTTAACAACTTTTTCTGGTTAGTATTAAAATTCAATTTCTTAACGACAGGAGTGCCTCCACAAGACAAAATTGGTCAGCCTAGAGGCGTTTATGCAGTTCTTTAACCATGTAACAAAGTCTGTTTCTGCTCAATTTAAAGAAAATCTTTGTTTGCAATAGGCTCCTCTGCGATCCTGTCCTCAATGTAACAGGACTCAATTTAGGTACTTGAACCAAAGATATGTCAAAACATACACAAAGGATGTTGTATGTTTTCCTTTTCCACCAGAGACATCAATGTTTATTATACCCAGAGAGGAAACTTGAACCAGGTTGGCTCAGGCTGGCCTTGTTGAAAAAATTTCATTTTCCACAGAATGGTCCGAAAAAGAAATGAGAGATAATATGAGAGCTCTCTTTAGAGGTGTGTTTGGGTTGTCACGGAACCGGTCCAAAAAAACTGATGAAACCAAAGGCCACCTCCAATTTTCCCTGGGGTGGTAAAGAAGTTGCCTTCGTCTGTTCCGCCAGTTGTCTGCACATAATGGCAGGAATGGAAGTTCCAGCACAGGTAAGCATGTTATTGCTTAACTTAATGGATACTTGAAGAGATGAGTGTCTCAGTCCAAAAGGGTTGCTGACTAATTGTTAAACTACTTGATGTGGTCTGGGTGGGGTGGGGACATTGATATTTTTCTTTTTGTAACTCATCTCGAAAGAGTAAAAAATGTCCTTAAAACTATGGAAACATGTTAGACAGGCTGCTACTGTTCAATCAGCCAGTGAACACAGAGATGCCCTGGTGCTTGTTTTGATCCATCTGATCCAAGGCTCCACTGTACACTTTGATTGAGATTGATTGATTGATTGATGCCTGAGGTCCTAAGAAATTAAATTGTTTTTCATATTTTTTAACCATAGTTCTTTACCCTCTTCTGTTAGCTAAATGTTGCGTGCACACCCCCAAAAAATATATAATTTTCACTCAGATATAATTTCCTCCATTCCATTTTTGCCTACATAGGCTTTCAAACCTTTCTTTCTTGGGTGCAGAATGGAGGTTTGGAATTCTCTGATGACAGCGATTTTGAAAGCCCAGTTCCACAACGAAAGAAAGGTGGGTAAAATACACTTCAAACGCCCCTCATCTGATCTGTGTTAAAATCTCTGTAAATAACATTCTTATTATTTTAGGTGATGAATTGATGACTTATTATGTTTTAAGATTATTATTAAGAATTACTGAATATATTTTCCGCATTGTGAGACAGACGAATGAACCATCTACAACTCAGCGTGAGTGCTGTGAAAGGCACAAGAGTGTTGAAGCCAGTGCTCCATGTGAAAGTCAGGTGGAATTACAAGGGCCAAAAAAGCAAAGGAGAAATTGCAGGCATTGTAAAAGCACACAGTGAGAGGGTTGTCGCAACATTCCGATATGCTATATGTCACCTTTGCCAGTGATGAAGACCCCACTGAAGAAACAGAAGACCTTGGAGGGCCCAGGCGAGAATTCTTCCGTCTACTGGTAAAAACAATCTTCATGGACAGTGGAGCATTTGAATGTAATCTGTTTAAAATGCTTATTCTAATTACTGCATAGATTTTTCCCTGAAAGTTTGATTAGGCACGTAGACCTTTCTTAAATTGAAGGTTATGATTATGGAAAATTATCAGGGCATCTGGAGTTCAGTGGGTAGAATGGTTCATCCTCACATCAGAGGAGTTTGATTCCCGAATACTGCTTTAACATGTTGAAGTTTACTTGGGTAAGAGAATGCTGCTCCATCAGTAAGTGAATGGATTCCAAACTCCCACCTTAGATGTAACTACACTTAATATACCACCTGTTGTCTATGTAAATGGAAATTAAGTGTGTATCATTTGCATTAAATAATGGTTAATGGTATTGAGATTACGGTTACAGTATCTTACATGATATATTTTCCTTCTTCTTCTTCTAGAGTCTCCAAATGATTTCATTCCAAGAATAAACATTTCTCATGTGCGGAATGGAGTGTACCACACTATTGGACAGATGATATCTACCATCATAGCCCAGGGTGGTGAACCTCCAGCCCGTATGTTTTATCTTTTCCCCTTTGGGCTTCACCACCAATTTCTGAGGCATTTCTTCTTGCAGCGAATGTATCTTTCTTTGTCTTATGTTTCCATCATCCAACTCTAGGTTAATCAAGCAGCAGCCAAGGATGATCTGGAGCAAGCAATGAAATGCTTTTATTCGTGGAGGTACCAAAGACAGCGTCTTCCAAACCCAGTCAGCATGGACAACAAAGTTACATTTGTGTGCACACAAATGTATCTTTGTTGTTCCATGTGTACCATGCTTTTATTCAATGACAAGGTTGCTATGACCAGTTAGTTGAGGGTTTGAAACACTATGAGGTACATTTAGACTAAAATGTAAGTGTAATATCATTCCAGTGTAAGACAGAGTCTTTTTCTAAAATAATTGGTGTAACAGAGACTAGCAGGTTTGTAAGCTCTCTGGATGGAAAAAGCCAGCTGGTAAACTGTTCAGAAGTAAACCCCATGCTTGAACCCTTTAATATCCTCAGTCCTCAAGCCCACAGTCAAAATGTTTAAACATATATGTTTTCTAGCTAAAAAGTCTTCTAATCTTAATAAGGTCTCCAGAAACTCTATTTCTAGTCTTTTTCTGAATCAGTTTGCATTGTCATTACAGGCGCAGTCATATTCCTTTATGCAGTTTATTTCCGCCTCTTCTACGGGTTTAGTTTCTAGGGCAGGGTACTTCTTGATATGCCTAAAGAATGTGATGATGTTACTGCAGATGTCATGGCTGCCCTCCTGCCCTCCCAGCTATTCTGTCTTTTACATTCAAATACTAAGCTACAAAAACATTTCATTTATTGTTTGACAGAGTTTGACAAATCATCTGATTTATGTTCTGCATGCTCAGCAGTAGGTAGTGCTTCTATCAATGCCTATGTGAGATAACATCAAAATTATATCATTAATATCAAATAATATCACAATTATTATAATCTAATATTGTCATATTCAATGTGGTTATAGACATGCCTTATTAAACAGCAGCTATAAACTTTAGTATCTTGTGTGACTCTTCTGTCATTTGACTGTGTATCATCTCTGATAAATGTAATTTGAGATGTAATTTTAATGTCTCTTTTTACTGTTTTGTACTTTTTCACCCTTGTAGAGGAAGATGTTGGGGAACGCCTTAAAGCCAGGAACCTCACTGAGGCAGAAAAGGCCTTTCTCATGATATTCTATCTGGATTTCTCCAAAGTCCAAAACTGACTTTTGTCCATGATGATTCAAATCGCCTTCCAATTGCTCACACATGTTCAAATGAGCTTCAGACATTTCTTAACAGACAGAATCTGCCAGATGCTGATGAATTTGATTCTCATTTTCTGATGGCTCCATTTTTTTGAATGGAGCTGTTTTTAGTGCAGTGTTGTCAACCATACACACATAAGTAATTTCAGTTACACACTGTCTACTTTCACGCAGATAATGCTGGAATAGGTTCCAGTCCCCCTGCAACCCTGGATATGATGATTGGTGATAGACAACGGAAGGGTTGGTTCTCCATTTTCTGTTCTTGGTATTCATTTAGATTGCTACACATATAAAAAAAAGGCCATGTTTGGAAATAAAATGTACATATACAAAACAGTTCACTGAAAAATGTTGCCATACTTTCGTGTTACTAGCTTGTTTAAAATATATGTGTAAAGTTCCTGTATTAAAGATAAGTAAAGCAGGCCTGTTATATACTGTTTTGTTTCCAACTGTGTTAAAATTCATGGAAATAAAGGGAGGTTATGAAGTGTTGTCCCAAACCACAGCAAACCCTCAATGTCCTCTACGGATACATGTCCATCCTAAAAAGAAAAAGAGCGCCAAAACAGAGAAGACAATCAGAGGACCCCACGGAACATAATGATAAAAACTTTTGCCATTCAACAGAAATAAACACATGAATGAGGAATATTACCATTAACCAATTGTCAGCTCATGTCTGCCGAAAAGACTCCATGATAAATTCTCTAAAGACAGTGGTTTAGATTGTTTTAGTTTGTCTTTTTACAGTCAAAACCTTTTACAATCAAAACCTTAGAGAATCACCAAGGACACCAAGGAATTCGATAACACAAGACAATCCTGGATAAACAAGACGTCGAACAAATATTCTATTTATTATCTCTCTAACACATGCATGAACATCATGCATCCTCTGAAGCATACACTACTATTACGTCTTTCCTGTAAATTCTGATTGTGGTGTGACCTCTGATTCTGAAATACCTTCCATGCTGCATATCTGCGTAACCAAGACTAATGCAGTGAATTAACGGCAGTAATATAGATATGTTAATTTGAGGATATCTAGTTTAGAATTAGGAGATATGAGTAAAGTCCGTCCCGCCTTATAAATTTGTTAAACGTACTGATCTCAGTGATGTGACGGTGGTGTACTCGTTCACAATGTAACGTGAGTGCTGGAAAACAGAAGCTACAGAAAGTCCTCACAATTCATCACAAAACCATAGTCTCAACCTCAAGCTTTAGCTGGATTATTAGTTTAGCCAAAAGTAGCTCAAGCCCCTTCAAAATTAATTAGGTTAATTTTGTAAAAATTAAAACTACATAACTTACCATTAACTGCGCGGACGGGACTGGTGAAACTGCAGCCTGCTCACTGGCCATTACCGCCCATTCAATCTCTCAAGATCGGAGGGATTTACCTCTTTGTTAGCTATAAACATCTCATTAACAATTAAACATTCATATCACATTCAACATATCTTAGATGAACTTTTTGTGCGAGATGTGTGCAAATTTGGCTAAATGTACGGAAAGCAAGCTAAATATTTGAAAATATTTTAGCAAGATAATCTAACATAATTTTTACATTTGGCACCCCATAAATAGGTGAAAATGAAATAAATATCATTGAGGTCACATTTAGTTTATTTGGCACCCCATAGCAATCTGTGTAAAACACTTCAAACTGAGCAACTCAAATATAAAGCAGCTTAATTTTCATCTTCCTTTCTAAACTGGATTTCACACAAACAGGAGACAGGCAGCAGTGTTAAGTGTTCATTAGATGAGCTCTTAACAAGCTTTTTTCTAAGAATTGAGTCATCCATTCATTTTTTATATAGAGAAAATATATGTCCTCCTTATTTTATCATGAGTGGAAGGATGGAGAGTGGATGGATAAAGGAGAGATTAAAAGAGCAGGCCGGAGACGAGACCTCAGCAGTAAACTACAACAACCACAGCTGAAAAGGAGAGTCATGCCTTAATGAGATTTCACAGCGGAAACCTTCTTCCTCACAAGACATGGGCTGAATCTCATGCCTATTTGTGTGAAAATATTCTTAAAAAGAGCCACAACTGTGGCAGTAAATTTTCTC
>KV751341.1:6274720-6300244 GCA_001698575.1 Mola mola | reverse complement strand
TAAGGTGAATTTCTCCTGTTTAGAAACTTTGACTGCTAAATCAAAATTTGGAATTCCCTGGAAATCTGCACACACTAAAAATTAAGCAAAATAAGCTAAATCAGAAGGAGAGTTTTACAATATGATGATACCTTATTCCACTAAAAACTCATATTACAAGTTGAAAGTTTGGAAGGAAAACTTTCAGTTCAGGAATTTGCCAGCACGAGAGCACATATAGTGAATACACATCATAAATGGAGAATTCATTGTAAAATCAGAAATACATATTTACCTTTTATCTACAACAGCTGTTCATACATATAGATCTTTTTTTAAGGTGTCAGCCGTATAGACATCTGCTTTCTCTCCATTACAATGGAACTGGATGGCACTTGTGTTGTTCACATTTGAAATACATACCAGCCATATGAGTTACTTCAGCAAATTTTACTGAACCCTTACATCCTGAGAAACCTAACTACAGTACAAATAAAAAAGCATTCTCACACTTCAACTTGTTTTTACACCAAAAAATGTATTGCATTGTTATAGTAAAAATAACATAGAATATTTGACAGGATTTGACAACAGTGTTTGTATAGAGTATATGTTAGGGATTTAATTTTAACATCAGTTGAATGGCTCATTTTCTGAATTTCTTTGAATTTAATTTGGAAATACTTTCATTTTATCCCTTTAGGAAATAAATACTATCTATATAGGCTAGACTTTCATTTTTAAAATGGGACAATGGATTTTTTTTAATTATTATTTATTTATTTTTTTTGGTTTAACCAGTTCACAAAATGAGAATGGTGCTTCCGACATAGATTGTTGTAAACAGTGTAAATCAATACAGTAACTAGTGCTCTGTGATATACTGTATTTATCACAGTGTTTGTGCTGTGGTATGAGTCCTCTGCTGCTCAGGAGTTCACAGTGTTAGCAGAAGACAGGAGAGAGGAGAACAGAGAATCTGGTCTTTGTATCAACACTTCTGGACTGTCCAACTCTGCCACCTGTCAGAACAACGTAAGTGAATTTAAGGTCAGGTTTAGGATTACATTGGAGTGGGCAATATGATACATATTGTTAGAATGTGATATGTCGTAAGTGTTGTCCTTTCTTAGTTTAAAGACTGCATTACAATAAAATTATGTAATTTTGTGGTCTATCAGTTCTAATAACTTATCCACTTCAGTCATTATATCCACATAACTGATGATTATTTATCAGGCATCCTATAGAGTTAATATTTTTGCCAAATTACCAATAGTCATCCTTACTATATTGTTGCAGCATTGATAAAGTGTATGGTCAATGGTGATGTTTGATTTTGTTGAGAGTTCTAGAAGAAATATCGTGAAATATATTGTGTATCGTAATATGGTCTTAAAAAATGTTTTGATATTATCACATAAATGATACATATTACCCTGCATTATGATCACACAAACTTTATCATATATATCATTATCATTGCATATTTGTTTTAATGTTACCTCTCCATTGTCCATCACCAGAATACGGTCTGCCTGCACCACGGTGTTGATACGATGGGCAATGGTGAGCATGGTGCAGTCCTGGAATGCGCCCTTGATTGTGTTCTGGATCAAGGCGTCTGTCTCTGCATCGATAGAAGCTGTTGCCTCATCCAACAGAATGATCTTTTGGACAACAGAGGGGGCAGTTACTATAGTATCTGAGCTACAATGGAATAAGGTATGGGGCATTGAGAGTAACAATGCTGGAAGAATGATATAACCCACACCAGTAACTATTCACACTGGGATAAGACACTGGTTGTGATGATGTAACTGATTCAAATGTAAATACAGATCTCAAGAATAAAGATATGCAACAGGAGTAGGATCAAAACATGAAAATCAAAAGAAATCAGAACTGGTGAGCACATGCACAAACCTTGGAGTTGCGGAGTAGTGCTCTAGCCATACACATCAGCTGTCTTTCTCCTACAGAGAAGTTCTCTCCATTCTCCAGCACGGGTGCCTGTAGTTTCTCCTCCAGTTTGGAAATCTTAGGAAACAAAACAATATTTTACAGCATCACTGATGATGCTGCTACTAGTGCTGCTACTACAGTAGCCTAAACGTCAAATTACCAGTTTGATATTTTGAAAAAAGCCCACTCTTGCTCCGACGAAGATGAGCGCTACAGTGGTAGAAGGTAACATGTTTACTCAAGTACTGTACTTAAATCTGCAGTGTGGAACTTCTGTCTTCGTCTTCTGGTAGTGAGAGTAATTACACAAACATAGTGGATGAGCTGATGTACACATGCTACGGTTGGTCCTAGTTTTTGCTCTTATATCATTAGTAGCGAGCTAGGTCAGCACTGTGTGAGGTTACTGACATGAAGTTTGAGGTAAGGGACTCTTGTTTAAGGGACAGATTTAAGTATAAATTTGAAAATACTGTATTTTTGAAAACTCTGTTTTTTGAGAGGATACTTTTAAAATATATAGAATAATTTGATAAAAACATGACGTTACATTTCTGATTTACATATTACATTTTTAAAAGTATGTTACACTGTTCAAACTAGCTGCGTGTAACAGTGAATCAACACTTACAACTAATGTATTTGTAACGGGTGTGAGAGCAGACCCAAGAACAGCACAAACCAGACCGCAACAGTTCAGAACTTTATTGACAATGTTCAAGAGTCCAAACAGACAACAATCAGGAAGCCTGGTCAGCGAGCACAGTCCCAATTCTGAATGGGATAGGAGTCTCCGGAGAGGGAGTCCAGGCAGGCTGCAGGCCGGCCTAGAATTCCTCCGAGGCAGACGAGGAGGATGAACTGGACGGGGTGTCCACATCGGAGCCACTCTCCTCCGGCAGAGCAGCAGGCTCATCTGCAGAAAGTCTTC
This sequence comes from Mola mola, assembly GCA_001698575.1. Classification (NCBI taxonomy): domain Eukaryota; kingdom Metazoa; phylum Chordata; class Actinopteri; order Tetraodontiformes; family Molidae; genus Mola; species Mola mola. The sequence goes on along the minus strand of KV751341.1, from coordinate 6,297,369 downwards.
CCCAAACAGAGGATGGAGCAGGCTGGTTGGGATGCATGCGGTGGAAGTCCCTGATTAAATCAGGGCTTACAATGAATCGGGCCGGGACCCAGGACCGTTCTTCCGGGCCGTGACCCTCCCACTCCACCAAGTACTGTATTCCTCCTCCATGGTGGCGAGAGCGCAGAAAACGTTTAACTGCAAACACAGGGCCTCCATCGATAAGCTGGGGAGGCAGAGGGGGAGGTGTGGGGGAAACCAGAGGACTTTCTCGGACAGGCTTGACGCTGGAGACATGAAACGTCGGGTGGATCCTCATAGTGCGGGGAAGCTGCAGACGGACCACCTCTGAGTTAATAATCTTCGTGATGATGAAGGGCCCGACTAACCTGGAGGCTAGCTTATAACTCTCCACCCTAAGGGGCAGATCACAGGTGGAGAGCCAGACACTTTGGCCGATCCGATAGACGGGAGAGGGCTTGCGATGCTTGTTGGCATTGGCAGCATAACGGTTTGCAGACTTGAGGAGGGCAGAGCGAGCTTGGTCCCAGGTGCGCTGGCAGCGGCAGATTAAGGACTGAGCAGAAGGGCAGGTTGCCTCCTTCTCCTGGTGGGCAAAGAGTGGGGGCTGATACCCATAGGAAGGGGGAAAGTCCAGTAGAGGAGGAGGTGAGGGTGTTATGAGAATATTCTGCCCAAAGGATCTGTTCAGACCAGGAAGCAGGGTTGTGGGCTGTCAGACAGCGAAGGGTAGTTTCCAGGTCCTGGTTCTTTCTGTCCGTCTGCCCGTTGGACTGGGGATGAAACCCAGAGGACAGGCTGACTGAGGCTCCCAGCAGACTACAGAACTCCTTCCAAAATATGGTTATGAACTGGGGACCCCGATCAGACACACTGTCGTTGGGCAGACCATGGAGCCGGAACACATGATGTAGGACCAGTTTGGCTGTTTCTTTGGCTGATGGAAGTTTGAGAAGGGGGATGAAGTGTGCCATCTTGCTGAACTGGTCTGCCACCATGAGGATGGCAGTGTGACCCTTGGAGGGGGGAAGACCGGTAATAAAGTCCAAGGAAATGTGGGACCATGGTCGAAGAGGAACAGGTAAGGGGTGCAAAAGGCCAGCTGGAGGATGACAAGGGGTATTGTTCTGGTTGCAAACCGGACATGCATTGACGTACCCATGGACATCCTCCTCCATAGATGGCCACCAGAAGCGTTGCTGCAAGGCACCGCAGGTCCGCTGAATGCCAGGGTGACAGGAGAGCCGAGAAGCATGCCCCCACTGGAGTACATCAGAGCAAAGGGGAGCAGGCACAAACAGATGGTCAGGTGGGCAAGAACTACAGCCAGGCTGGTTCTCAATGGCCGCCCGTACTCTCTCCTCGATCTCTCAGGTGACGGAGGCAATGAAGCAGGAGGCTTGGAAGATGGTGGAGGGTTCAGATTTTTCGACAGGACTCTTCGAAAACTGACGGGAAAGAGCATCGGGCTTGGCATTGCGGGAACCGGGCCGGTAGGACAGGGTGAAGTTAAACCTGTCGAAGAACAGCAACCAGCGGGTTTATCTGGAGTTCAGTCTTTTGGATGAGCGAATGTACTCCAGATTACGATGATCAGTCCATACCAGGAAAGGTACCTTGGCATCCTTGAGCCATTGGTGCCACTCCTCCAGGGCCAATTTCAATGCCAGAAGCTCCTTGTTGCCAATGTCGGAATTTCTCTCTGCTGAGGTGAGGCAACGACAGAAGAAGGCGCAGGGATGGAGCTTCTGGTCGACGGCTGCGAGTTGGGACAGGATAGCCCCTACTCCCACAATGGATGCATCCACTTCTACGATGAACTGGCAGTCTCGATCAGGGACCTGGATGATAGGAGCCATGGAGAAACGCGAATTGAGGGTGTCAAAGGCTCTCTGGACTGCATCAGTCCAATGAAAGGCAGTCTCGGATGATGTGAGAGCAGAGAGGGGGCAGTAACCGAGCTGAATCCCCTGATGAAGTGCCGTTAAAAATTGGTAAATCCCAGGAACCGTTGCAGTTGTTTTCATGTCTCTGGGACTGGCCAGGAGGCTACTGTGGAGACCTTAGCAGGGTCCATCTTTAAAGAGTCTTTGGCGATAATGTAGCCCAGGAAGGAAACTGAGGAAACATGGAATTCACATTTCTCCGCCTTGGCGAAGAGGTTATTATCCTGGAGGCGGTGGAGACAGAACTCACATGGGTTGTGATGGTACCGGACAATTCCCTAGGGTATTCCCTGTGTTTCCAGTGCTCCCCTGTCTATCTCTCTGTTTGTTTTGTTTGTGTGGGTGTGTGTGTTGGCCTGGGGGTGGCTCTCCTGGCTCCCAGCTCTACATTCCTGTCTGCAATCAGTTTATCACCTGTCCCAGTCTGCCCACTTGCCTCATCAATTCATCAGCCTGCAGTATATCTACCCCAGCTCTTCAACCACTCATCGCCAGATCGTTAAATCCACTTAAGTGGTAGCTTACGCTCAGCCCATGTCTCAAGATTTTTTCCTAGTTGGTTGTGTATTAACTGTTGTCTCTCTCTCTCTCCAGTACTCCTGGACAACTACTCGCCTGCCTGCCTGCCTGCTTGCCAGCTCTCCAACCCACGACCGCCTGCTTCCTCCTGCCAGTCCTCGCCCCTCTCCCTCACTCATCTCAGCCCTCCAGTCCTCTGCCTCGGGCTGCTTCATTCCCGTGTCATCCACCTCCATTCCCCCCACTTTCCTAGCAATAAATCCTGCTTCATCCATACCCACGTTGGTCCGTGTCTGCGTTTGGGTCCACCTCGCTACACACAACATGGATGACATGGTCTTTCTTACTCCTGGAAAAAATGAGGATATCGTCCAGGTAGACGAAGAAAAACTGATTGAGAATATCTCTAGGCACGTCGTTAACCAGGGCCTGTAAGACAGCGGGGGCGTTGGTCAACCCAAAGGGCATCACCAAGTACTCATAATGCCCTGTAGGTGTGTTAAAAGCAGTCTTCCACTCATCTTCCTCCCGGATGCGGACCAGATGGTAATCATTCCTCAGGTCGAGCTTGGAGAAAACAGTTGCCCTCTGGAGCAGTTCAAAGGCAGTGGAAAGAAGCGGGAGGGGGTAGCGATTCTTCACAGTGATATTCTTAAGTCCTCGATAGTCTATGCAAGGGTGTTAGGGGTCTTGTCTTTCTTTTCCACAAAGAAGGCCCCCGCGCCCGCAGGTGAAGAGGAGCGAGGGATGACCCCCGCCGCCAAGGAGTCTTTGATGTATTGGTCCATGGCTTCTCTTTCGGGTGCAGAGAGTACAGGCGTCCCTTGGGAGGGGACGTGCCAGGGAGCAAGTCAATAGCACAGCGTAAGGGTGGTGTGGCGGCAGGGAGCAGGCTTTCGTCTTGCTAAAGACTTCGTTCAGGTCGTGATAAACGGCTGGAACCCCGGTGAGGCCTGGAGCAGGAACAGGGGCCGGGGGTGCCGATGAAGACAGTGAGCTGAGGCAGGTCTGCTGGCAGGTTGGGCTCCACTCTCTGATGGCGCAGGTGGTCCAGTCAATATCTGGGTTGTGCAGGCAAAACCAGGGGAATCCCAGAATGACCGGCTGGTTAGGTGTGGGAAGGAGGAAAAACTGGATGTATTCACCGTGGCCCCCCGCTAGGAGCATGCGCACAGGGCTGGTCTTATTATTCACCTGCCCCATGACGTGTCCATCCAAGGCTCTGGCTGGAAAGGGTGACGGCAACGGCTCCAGCTGCAGTCCCACCTGGAGGGCGAGGTCCTTATCCATGATACTCCCATCCGCCCCGGAGTCAATGAGGATGGAGACGGGATGAGAACCAGAAGGCAGCAGAAAGTCAGCAGTTGACGATACATCTGTCCATGGAGGCGGAGTTAGTGGTCGAGCTCACCAGTATGCCTCCATCTACTGATGAGCTTTGGCTTTTACCGGGCACCGGCTGACAAAATGACCAGGCTGACCGCAGTACATGCAGTGATTTAACTGCTGTCTCCTCTTCCTCTCCTCCGGTGAGAGATGGTTACGGCCAAGCTTCATTGGCTCAGGATCCCCCTTACTGGAAGGAGCGGCTGCAGCTGAAGATACCGGTACTGACATCACTGAGGGCCGGGAGCGATGCGGACTGCGAGGACGAGGGAGGCTGAGTAATTCTGAACGACGCTCCCGTCAACGTGCCTGAGTGCTCAGATCAATGCAAGTGCGAAGAAGTCCTCCATCGAGGATGGCAGTTCATAAGCCACAAGCTCGTCCGGCCAACTCCAGCCAACTCCCGTATGAAGATGTCACAGAGGGGGGCCGTGTTCCAGTCACATGGGGAAGCTCTGGTTTGAAAGTAAATGGTGTAATCTGTGACTGACTGGCTCCCCTGAACCAAATCCAACAGCTCTTGTCCAGCTTCAGCTCCCAGAGGCCCGGTACCAAACACTTTCCTGAGTACATCAGCAAACACACGGAAAGAGCGGCAGGCAGGTGTCCCTCTCATCCACTCAGCTGTTCCCCACAAGCGCGCCCGCCCCGTGAGGTGATTGACTGTGTACACCACTTTAACCGCCTCTGAAGAGAAGGTGAGCGGCTGCCGGGAGAAGATGATGGCACAGTTGCAGAGGAAGGCGTTACAGGTTGCCGGGTCGTCGTCATAATGCTCCAGTGAGCCCACGTTAAGCTCCCGCACTTGAGATACAAGAGGCAAAGCCGCAGCGCCGACAGAGGAGGAGACAGCCTCCCCTGGCGAAGCTCCCACGCTGGCCGGTGAAGCCGCAGCGTCCGCCGATGAAGCCGCAGAAACCTGCAGTGGGGGAGCCCCCACCTCCAAGGCTTGGAGCCGGGCTTGCATGGTCGCCATGGACCTCCGCCATGACTTGTCGGTTCTCAGCCGTGACCGCGACAGAGTGGGCAACCAGCTGAGCATCTCCTCCATTCTAGAGATCCAGTCGTTGATCTGTGCTGGGTCCATTTCTGGCCAGATTGTACGGTAACGGGTGTGAGAGCGGACCCAAGAACAGCAGTTTGTGCTAGACCGGGACAGTTCAGAACTTTATTGACAATGTTCAAGAGTCCAAATAAACGACAATTAGGAAGCCTGGTCGGCGAGCACAGTCCAATTTCTGAATGGGGCAGGAGTCTCCGGAGAGGGAATCCAGGCAGGCTGCAGGCAGACGGGGAGCGGACAGATAAAAAGTCCAAAGGCAGAAGGCAGGTCAGGTTACTGGGGCAGAGACAAGGAGATGTGGTCAGGGGCAGAAGGCAGGTCAGGTACCAGGAGATCCGTCTGGAAAAGAGTGCATGACGCGATGACAATCTGGCAGAGAGTGTGTGTGGAGGAGCTGGTTAAGAGGAGGCTGGGTGATAGAGCCGACTGATAGAGCTCGTTGGGGGGAACAGGTGAGTCTAATGATCTTGATTAGGAGAGGTAGGCAGGCAGGTAGAGTGGGTTGGTAGAGGGAAAACCAGGAGTTGACTATGACAGTATTAGGATATTAAGGATAGGAATATTTGTCACACCACTAATAGATTGATTATTATATTTTAAAAAAGGGTTCCATAACAAATGCTACATGACAAGAGAGCTGATTCAATCTCCATTGAAAGGTTTTAGATAACTGATATGTATCAGTTACAGTTATTGAGTCTTTAAACATTACACTTAGTCAGATGACAAAATTAAAACTACTGTATATGTACTGTTAACATACTGTTTCTTTCATGTATGTCTTCTCCAGCACCACCCAGATCTCCTCATCAGAGTAGTTATTGAAGGGGTCTAGGTTGTACCTACAGGCAAACACACACAACATCCCAGCTGCTTAATCAGTGACTACCACACCACAGGGAAGAGTGAGCATAGACATAAAGCTTAATGGCGTTAGGAGGGGTGAGCCTAAGTCACCTGACAGTGCCAACAAAGAGCACAGGATCCTGGGGGATGATAGACAATTTGCTGCGTAAGTCCTTCAGACCAATGGACGTAATGTCCAATCCATCTATCAAGATGGTCCCTGATTCCGGCTCCACCAAACGGAACAGAGCCACACCTAAAGAAGACTTCCCTGCACACACAAAGAAAACATAGAGAAGAATAGTAATCCAAATGGTTTACAGAGGTAGCGTTAACCTGAGGACCCTACTGTAATACGATTTAGGAAAATTTCACCCCGTAAATGTACACATTTAAACCTAAAGATGCTGCTGCAAAGCATTTAACTCTTTTATAATTAGTAACAGTTTTCAGTCAATCAATCAAACATTTTCATATGTCTTAATTACAAAATATTTAAATTGCCTCACCAGAGCCTGTCCTTCCCACAATGCCTAGCTTCTCTCCAGCTCGGATGAAGAAATTGAGCTTGTTCAGCACTATGGGTGTATTCTCCCTGTACCTCATCTGATAGTCCAGGAAGGTAATGCTGCCACTCTTTGGCCAGTCTTCTGGGATTTCAGCATCCTTAATGTGTCTGGGGGCCTCAGATGTAGAATTCTGTATACAGTTAACAATAGCTACTGAGAGTCCATGGATAGGAGATGGAGGAGATGTTTAACAGCACAGTGAGTTTCCATTCAGTTCAAAAGGGGCAAAATTGGAGAGGTTAAGCAGGTGTTTTTGAATACTTTTGAATACTTAAAAACAGTTGAATAGTTTTAGTTTTTTTAAAATTATCATAGGCAGAGTCTTGAGCCTTACTGAGATGTATTCCAGCAGCCGCTCCACTGAGTTGAACCTTGCTTCCAACTCTGTCCCCATCCTCACTGTGAACTGCAGCATGCCTGTCAGCTGGGCACACACCAACACAATCCCTAAACAGAGCTGCTTGCAGTTTTATGTTTTCACAAGTAAAAGCACAAAACTCTAAACCCCCCTATTTCTTATGGGCTGTTTCACTGTAAAGCACTAGAAATATTTTATGGGCTAAGAAACTTCACTCCATTTAGCAATTAAGAAGTGAATGTTGTTGGATTGGATGGACAGTTCTTCATGTCTCAGGAATACCTGAGTAGATGGATGAATAGGCATTAGTAGTCGGGGAACCTGTTTCAATAAAATTATCATAGGCAGAGTCTTGAGCCTTACTGAGATGTATTCCAGCAGCCGCTCCACTGAGTTGAACCTTGCTTCCAACTCTGTCCCCATCCTCACTGTGAACTGCAGCATGCCTGTCAGCTGGGCACACACCAACACAATCCCTAAACAGAGCTGCTTGCAGTTTTATGTTTTCACAAGTAAAAGCACAAAACTCTTGCTTATTTGCTTGTTGCATTTGATGCCAAATTTACCTGTATGGTGTAGGACAGCGCCAGGCCTTTAAGAGAAGGACTGATGACTTTATTGTCACTGAGCACTACAAAAAGCGACACCAACAAGGTCATGACAATAGCCATGAAGTCCAGCCAGAAGGAGAGCCAGCGTGTCCCAGAGTGAAACAGTAAATAATGATTGGAGTTGATGTCATTCAGTGACTTGAACCTACAACATGACAGACTTTGTGAACATACTTTACACCAGTGACCAGTAAAACGGGGTTTACAATGTGGTATGTGTGAATGAACTCTAGTATCTTACAGTTTTATGTGGCTGTCTTTTACATTGTATGCATGGATGGTGCTGAGGCCCTGCAAGGTTGAAGTGGTGAGAGAGATGCAGGGAGAGTGACTGACGTTCTCCATTTTTTTCATATGACGGATGCTCCTCTGGAAGATACTGCACATGAATCACCAATGACATTATTCTAATCATACAAATTGTTGCATGTCTGAAAAGATTAAAGGCATATTACAATTTTGTTGACAATATCACTTAATGGGGCTATTTGTAACACTGAGCCAACATTTAAATTTAAAATTAGAACTAGATTTAACTTTATCAGCTTTGATGTTATGCTCAAAAAATGTTATAGTGTATATAGAGATTGACTGATCAATCAATTTGCAGATCAATCTGCACTCCAATAGTGGTCTTCACTGGTCAGCGGGGCTCCAAGTCAAATTATTGTATTATATAGAGGCTCTCCCCATGATGTGATGGATAAAAATAAATAAATATGAATGAATGAATAATAATGAATAATAATAAAATGAATAATAATGAAACAGGAAGAAGTAAACAATAGTAAATATTGGCGTGGCTTTCAACCACTGGACACAGCTGTCTTGAAAACACCGGGTTTGATAATGAACTGCCAAGGTTTCTTTAACACTGGTTAGTGACAACTAAATCTTGCTGTTTATTGAACTATATCTTGTGTAATGTGTGTCTATGTAATAACAAAACCTGTAACATAATGTAACATAACAAAACACAAATATTCTGAATGCTGTTGATTTAATTGAATGGTTTGATGAGTTTTTTGTAGCATTGCGGTGGAATATTCTGTATTTTTGCAATGCTATCATTTGGAATTTGAATTAATTCTTGACGCAATGTATTGAGATGAGTCTGGATTTGAGGTTTTGAAAAGGACACTACATTGTTTCTTCTGTATGTCCTAAAGTAAAAACCCTAGAACAGCGTATTTGGGTGAAACGCTGCCCCCTCATCATTAGAATTATGTGGCTGGTAATTACTACTACTAATCAACACCATTAAGTAAAGTAGCAGTTTCTTGATTGCTACCATCCTATTTTCCCTGTACACATCTGTTTTATCATGTTAAGACTTAAGTGGTGTCAACTCACAAGAGAATGAGGATGAACAAAGCTCCGATGACAACCACAGGTATAAGCATGTAGGAGAAGACCATTGAGATGATGACGAGGGTGAAGGCGATGATCAGAAAACTCTGCAAGAAAGAATCCATGACGAGCGGAAGCACCGTGTCCACCTCATCTTGATCATAGGAGAAGCGATTGAGAATGCGGCCAGTTGGCGTCATGTCGAAGAACTTCATGGGCTTGGCAATAGTCTGTGTAAACATAGTTATCTCAAATTAACACTGAGAGGTGCTAATGTTTAATGGTAAATGAAAAGCTGTGAATTAGCTGTTGCGCTTTACATTCTTGAACATGGTATTGTGGAGTTTGGTGCCGGCTTTCTCGGTGACCCCAGTGAAGAGGAAGCAATCGATGGTAGACAGGACCAAGGTAACAACCATCAGCATGCCATAAACAAATTGGTAGAAGTGCAGGTGTGGGTTTTCTGTGATATTATTATGGGTTGAATTCTTGTTGAGTGGGTGGGGAAAAAAAGAGAAAACAGTTGCATTGGTAACACAAAAGGCTGGTCAAACCACATGCCTATTTGGGCATTTAAGAATCTTCTGTATATCCATACTCACTGAAAACACGGTCACATATTAACCAGGGTTGGTAAGAAATTAGGACGCTTACCCCACTACCCTGCCCCAGCCAGAGGCTGAGCCACCAGTTGCTGAAAGTTGAGGTCCCAACCATCAGGAACATGTTGAAGACACAGAGGAAGGTGATGATCCAGCCTGCAACAGCAACACAGTCACACCACACCAGTCAGTCGAGTAGGCCATGAGTGAATTGTGTGTTATGTCACAGAAACAGGCCAATGCATTAATGCTTGTACTGTATGTACTAGTATGTGTGCTGATTCAGACCTCCAGCTGCCTTGCAGTATTGCTGGTAGACTCTCCAGGAGATGGGATTTTCTGTGGGGGCCTCCTGACTGACCAGCTGACCATTGTAATCAGCTGAGGGTAAATAAAAAGATTTTATAGTACCACAGCATGCTTTAAGACTGTGTTGCTTTATAACAGAATTTTAGAAAATTATAGTGGTGTGAATTTTATGACTCACTGAAGAAGCAACCATCCAGTCACTCCTTCAAAAAAGTTCAAATGCAATGCAAGGAAATATTCTGTGATAGGACATATCAGAAGGTAAGAGCTGTTTTGAGTGTTACTCTTGCTTGTTCTAATCCAAAAAGTGGCTGAAATAATTATGTAAGAGCAGAGGTGGTAAAATTTCTCAGAAATGTCTTGAAGGAGTTCCGGGTTCACAAACAAAAACTGAGTCATCTATATTCACTATAACTACACCCATAAATAATACAATGACAAAATATTTGAATAGCTTGGTCATGGGTTTCATACACTTTCTCTTCTATCTCTCTTTTTCCCATTACACCTCCCACTCTCTCTTCTCCTCTTGACCTGATCAGTCAGAGCAGATGGCCACCCATCAAAAGCTTGGGTCTGTTCTAAAGGTTTCTCCCTGTTAAAACGCAGTTTTTTTTCTTAATACTGTCACAAATTGATTACTCCTTGGGCAATGCCGGGCCTCTCTAAGTTATACAGGGAAAAGTATATACATAGTTTGTATGTCAAAGGTCATAACATAAAATGTTGATTAAAAGAAAAGATGTGTTGAAAAAAAACTTTTTAACATGAGTAAAAAATGTAAAATTTTACCATAATTTGTGTCATTTTAGGGATCTTTGAGGTGAAAACATTATGAGGACAGAGAGGTATATCTGTTGAAGCATACTAACTGTTTAACTGTGGCTTTAAGGTTCCAACATCAGGGTGGAACATTTATGATACTGACATCCTTGCAGGATTTGTAGACTTACAGTTTTGTTTTGCTGCTGTTCCATCATCCACATCCTTGTCCTCTGACATTTCGAATGCTGGTTGGAAGCACACGTGGGGGCGGGGGGGAATAAAAGTAAAATATAATAGAGGACGATTGTTGTTTTACAAAGCTTTGTAATCATTTATATCATATTCTTAAATCAATAATCTTTTATCACACACTGTCCCTTTAACTGAGTTGCCTGCTTGCACAGTGGATAGATTGTACCTCTTCTTGGTTATATATTATGTCCTTTATAAGCTCTTTTCAGATGACACTTTCCTCCACAGGGAAAAGTAAACAAATATGTTGCAAGTCACCCCATGCTATCCTTGTGCATCATTTTAAATTATGTGATTCTGATATCAGACACCATAAATCATTACAATAGCGAGCCATGTAGTCCTGGCTTCCATACCAGGGTTTATTATGCCACTGTTGGTGCGATCCCTTTGCTCGACCTCCTTTGGCTGACAAACAACTTGGGGTGAAGCCTCCTTCTCCTCCTTTTTAGTCTGTAAATGATTAGCAAAAACTGCTTTCAGTACATGAGATGACAAAACCATGAACTTGCACCCCTGCAGAACGATATGTTCCTCCTCCTCCTCGACCTATATGGTAATTATGAGGTGAACTGTCTCTTGTTTTACGGCTAATCCCGTTTTGTTTTACGGCTAATCCCGTTTTGTTTTTCAGATAGTGAAAAGCATTTACTGCTAGAATAAAGCACAACACATGTCAGTGCATAGTGTCCTATGTGGTTTTGCCTCACTTTGGACAGTTCCATCTGGTAAGTGCTGATGAGCTGAGCATAGCGGTTGTTGGCTTTCATCAGGGCCTTGTGGTCTCCAGCCTCTTGCACCTCGCCATCCTCCAGAACCAAGACATTATCACAGTACTCCAGATACTGAGACACACATGAGGCAGATGTCAGCAAAACTGTCTCAGCGCAGTCTCTTAATTAGAGTGACTTACAATACAGCTTCTTATTCATGATCAGGATAACAATAGTGACAGTAATTACACATCATTACAGTGTAATATCCTTTTACATCTGGGTATAATACCACGTAATGATACATATTATTGGATATAAAAGGATTTTTATATACAATAATGTGTTAAAAGTCAGACGGACTATACTACAAGTGAGCTCATCTGTATCCATCTCCCCACCTGCAGCTGGTGTGTCACCAGTATGACAGACTTTCCCTGCAGCTCCTTCTTAATGCATTCTTCAAAAATGTGTTTCCCCACATGGGCATCAACAGCAGAAAGCGGGTCATCGAGTAGGAAGATGTCCTTATTGGAGTAGACAGCTCTGGCCAGGCTGATCCTCTGCTTCTGGCCCCCTGACAGATTTAGCCCTCGCTCTCCGATCTGCCAAAAGAGAAATTCTTTGAAACAACTACAGACCATACAGAACTCAGCTGCTAGGCTATTAACTTTTAATTGTTATATGTTTTTTATTTCATGATCATATAGTATACATTAGTATTCATTTACAAATTGTAAATACACAAAACACACAGTATGATATACTTTAACAGAGATATTCAAATGAATGCACCCCATTTTGCATACTTATATGCATGCATTTAAATACATATCAACACCAAACTGAACTGGTAAGGACTTTTGTGTCAGAATTTTTAGGAACGTTAGTATCACTTCACAATATGGATGCTGGCGTTTTGTTTATATTTAAATTAATTCAAGTGAGACACAAGGGAAACAATGCAGACCCCAAGTTTTTACTATACAAATAAGACCGTCAAAAAGTATTAAACATATTAAACAGCAACAACTTTGAAAGCACAGCAGAGAGCTCTTACTTCAGTTTCATCACCATATGGAAATATTTTCAGGTCAGCTCTGAGGCTGCAGACTTCAACAACTCTGTCATACCTGTGGAGTCAAACAATGAAACTCAGGGGACAGCCGAGACGGACATTTTGTAACCACAAACCAGCTTTGAAATCATACACGATTTCATCACTTAACTTAGTTCACTAAATCAGAAACAACAAAAAAAATGGTCTAAAATACATAAAGTGATATATGAAAATAATTCTGTCCTGAGTAACATTTTATATGCAGTTGCACATGAACATTAAAACTAAAACACACTGTAATCATGAACAGCTGTCATCATTTTCTTAAATACTTGATTTTGGAAACTACTATTAGCATAAGCAGCATTAATAATAGTTGCACTGCTGAATTACAACAAGCATATTAACTGTTTATGCAGCACCTCAGTCTTTGCACATGACAAATTGTCGAAAAGAAAAATCAAGGCACAGAATTCAGTGTAATTCATTGAGAATCAGAGTAAACACTGTTTACTCTGTGACCCATAGTCATAAATGCCTGCTGGATGATTCGAATGTATATGGAGCACAGGTCAGCACTCTTGTTTGTTGCCGTCAGCATAGACTTCCTGTCAGATAAGCTCTTTTGTTGTTTGACAACCTCGCCAGGTGCAAACTCAGACAGATAACAGGGACTTTCTCCCAGTTAAAAATTCGTCACATAAGGTAACACTGAGAGGAAAACCTACTCATGCCTTTTTTTATTACCTGTTGCCACTGCAGCGAACAAGAGCAGTGGAAAGACAGTCACACATTATATTTATCTGTAGGTATTACTAATGACTGCTATTTATAATGGCTAACTTTAATTAATTACTTGGCCTGGACAAAAGGTTCCCCCATCAGGATATTTTCTTGAACAGACCCATGGAATATCCAGGCCTGCTGGGAAACGTAGGCAAATGTCCCATCAGCAGTGAAGGAGCCCTGCAGGAGGTGCATCTAAAAAACACAAATGAGCAGGCAAAAATATACATTTCCTCAAGCAGCACAGTTAAGTATAATTTTAAGGTTATTGTACTAGTTTGATTTTTTCCATTTTCTGCTAGTTTAAACTTCCACTCTAACGTCCAACTTTTATTTGAGAACTTTGATGACTTGGTGCTTTGCACTTGGCATTCTGCCTCAGAGTTAAAATAGCACATTTCAAATAATTCATTTTACTGGTGAGTCGATAAAAATATACTGATTCCAATTATCAAAAAAATGCTGAATATTGGTCAGACTAAATGGTCAGGCGAACAGCTAAACTAGATTACAAAGTAAAAAGAGGCAATTTAAATACATTTAATATCATTTACTTTAATTTGAGTGATATTTAGCATGAGATCTTTACTTTTAATCAAGTTTGACTTTAATAGCACAGACAGAATTTCCTTTGCGATAATAAGTATGTGAATGTTTTTCTGTCTGTAGGTCTGCCTGTTTGTCAGGAGAAGGTAAATGTGGTTTAGAAATAACAAATTTGAAAAAAATTAACAAATTGAGGAAGAATAGAATTAATTCCAAAAATTAGCAGCTGAGAAAAATGTCAAACATATGACAAAAATAGACATGGCTGAAGCCAACCTGCTCCAAAATGCTGGATATCAGTGATGTCTTTCCACCGCCCACATTTCCACAGACACCAAGCAGGTGACCCTTCAAGAAATAACACAGAGAGCATAAGTTTACCCTGAACACAGCATAGTCAACCTAATTTATGCATATCAGTGGCAAATACACCTTAGGCAGTGTGAAGGAGATGTTTCTCAGGGTTGGCAAGTTTTCAGTTGTCCCAATCTGTGAAATCTCATCCTGATTGTGCCCATTGAGCCTACTGGCTAACCCATAGGGGGAGTTTGGCATGCTGTCTGGCTTGATCCAGGAAAGTGTAGCATTTTCTACCACTATGGCTGAGTGGCTGTCTTTTCTCTGCTGTAGGTAGGGCTCTGGATTCTGGACCACCAATATTTTCTGAAACAGAAATATCACAATTGTAACCTTCTTTTGGAAAATTCAGTTTCCAACAGCAAATCAGGCCACAGTGAGAATTACCCAACTCAGCAAATAGGGCCATGCAGGCAGCACGTGAATGAACTATGGAACCTTGCACTTTGTGTTGCTAGATGACATCACAGCAAAACAACATTCATGCCAGACCAGAGCATCACAGTGGCCAATGATACAAATAATAACTTCAGAAGAGAAGACAAAGAGGTGTTCACCCTCAGTCGTCTCAGACACACAGCTGCCTCAGCCAGGCTTTTAATACACGATGGCATCACAGACAGAACAAACTTCATGGAGTTGAAGATGGCGATAGTGGTGAAGGCCTGGAAATAACAAGGAGAGATGACAAACTAGTCACACCAAACACCAACAAGGTCATATTGTACTTTTTATACTACAGAGCTACAGTATATCATGAAAGTGAGTACACCCCTCACATTTCAGCAACCATTCTATTATATCTTCTGAACGGACAATACTATAGAAATGAAACTTGGATAAACTTTACAATAGTCAGTGTACAGCTTGTATAGCAGTATAGATTCACTGCCCTCTGAAAATAAGTCCACACACAGCCATTACTGTCTAAACAGCTGGAAACACAAGTGATTACACGTCACAATAAACATGCCCAATGTGTGCCCAAAGTATCAATATTTTGAGTGAGCACCATTTATATCTGGCACTGCCGAAATCCTCGTGGTGATGGAATTCACCAGAGCTGCACAGGCTCTTACTGGAATTCTCTTCCACTCCTCCGTGGTGACATCAAGGAGCTGGTAGATGTTAGATACTTTGCGCTCCTCCACCTTCCACTTGGGGTCATTATCATGTTGGAATTATCAGTTTCTGAAGGGGAGGGGATCATGCTCTGCTTCAGAATGTCACAGTGAACATTAGAATTCATGTTTCCCTCAATGAACCTCAGATTCCCAGACCATGACGCTACCACCACCATGCTTGACTGTAGGCAAGACACAATTATCTTGGTGCTCCTCAACAGGACGCCACCTCACATGCCAGACACCATCTGAGCCAAACAAGTTTATCTTAGGCTTGTCTGACCACAGGACATGGTTCCAGTAATTCAAGCTCTTGGACTGCTTTTCTTCAGCAAACTGTTTGCAGGCTTTCTTGTGAGCCAGCTTCAGAAGAGGCTTCCTTCTGGGAAAAAGGACATGGAGATCTACTTGATAGAGTGTGCGGCGTATGGTCTGAGCACTGAGAGGCTGACCTCCTGCTTCTTCAGCCTCTGCAGAAATGCTGGCAGCACTCATGCGCCTGTTTTTTGAAGTCAACTTCTGGATATGATGCAGAGCATGACTGAGGGCGGAACTTCTTTGGTCTACCCTGGCGAGGCCTGTTTCAAGTGGAACCTGTCTTACCAAACCGCTGTTTGCCCTTGGCTACCATGCTGTAGCTAAGTTTCAGGGGATGTTACCAATCTCCTTACAGCTAAGGACATCTTTGTGGAGAGCAACAGTTGTATTTCTCAAATCCTCAGGGAGGTCAAGTTGAACATCCAGTATAAGAGAAATATACCCAGATCACCAAATTAAATGCTCTAATCCTTGATACACAAATTTGTATGGTTCAGTCAAGCAAATTTTCATCCATCATGTTCAGGCAAAAACGTGAACATTATGAATAGGACAGGTGGCTTTGCATGTTTGAGCGACATGTACAGTTATCACTAGGTGTGTACTCACTTGTGTTCCCAGTTATGCATATCAGTGGCAAATACACTCCAGCCAGTTGGCTTCCATGAAGCCAACTATGGAATAATTAGTAACTACAGGTTCAGTAGACCCTTGACGTAGGTGTTCTTCTCTGCCCCCTTTTGATCAAAGTTTCACTTTCTAACTCGTGGATTGTACCACATTCAATGTTTGTTTGACTACAGTTACATAGACAATAATGGTTGTGTGTTGAGTAATTTTCAGTGGGTAGTAAATCTATAGTGCTATACAAGCTGTACACTGACTGCTCTAAAGTGTACCCAACTTTCATTTCTATAGTATTGTCCCTTGAGAAGATGCAATAAAATGGTTCGTGAAATGTGATGGGTCTACTCACTTTTGTGAGATACTGTATTTTGGTTTGAGTAGAGTTTTGGATATTGGTAGTGGAGATTGCTCCCTTCTCTCGAAATGCCACAAAATTACATTTGAAGAAGACAACAGCAATGTTTCTATTGTTTCTTTCCATAACTCATGACCTGAGGACTGTACTACTATTAATCCATACTATGAAAGTTGGTTTGTTGCCATGGCAATTTACTCCTCATCTTAAAACTGTTTGAGATTTGTGGTGAACTGTTGTTATCTTAATTTTCTTTCACACAGGTGGTCCCACAATTAAGGTGTGCCAAAGGGAGATTTTTATTAGCAAATCAATGACTGAGATGCAGCCCATGTGGCTCAGATGGTAGAGCGGTCATCCAGTGATCGGAAGGTTCCTGGTTTGATCTCAGACCCTGCAGTTAACATTTCGAAGTGTCCTTGAGCAACACACTGAACCCCAAATTACTCTTGATGCTGCGCCATCAGTGTATAAGTGTGTGAATGGTTAATGCTCCTGATGAGCAGGTCAATTCCACCTGTGTAGGAATGTGTGTGTGAATTGGTGAATGCAAAACCTGGAGTGTAAAAGGGCTTTGCGTGTTCGACAATGACTACAAAGGCACTATATAAATACAGGAGAACATTTACCATTTACATTTACATGTGTGGAACTGAACTATATATACAAGAGTTGCTGTTGTGTGTGTGCTGCACTGCTGTAGTACTCACATCTGTTGTGTTGAGATTAAAGCCCAGAAGACTGTGCACCAAGAAGGTGAGAACTGTGGCTAGGGTGGGGACAATCATGGTAGAGTTGATATTAATATTCTGCATGTAGTTGATCATTCGCAGTTTTTCATTCTCAATTTTCCTTAAGCCTGCAAGAGAGACAGAATCACATTTTCAAAGGGTGCAGGTCCCCTTAACACTAAGGGGCTAGCACAAAAACAAGGAATTTTCTTTGCACTATTTTCTGGGACGTGGGGCATCAAAAATATAACCAATTGGTATCATAATTTCTCCTACAACAGACTCGACCATTAATTGCAGTTTAAAGTGTATAGTAATGAGTCACTTTAAGTCCATTGCTACACATATTTTTTTATGTAAGATTCATAAATATTGCACTTTCAATATTTGTGGCATAAAATGAAAGTGCAGTCCACTTGTGCCATTATGCTGCTACCTTCCACTCATCTTTCCACTCTTGTCCTAAAAGAACAAGTGCATTAACCTTCATTCATTTAATATGAATAACTAATATTTGTAATCGTACAGGATCATTTATTGGGGGAGACAATTTCACATTTTACAAAAGTTGGGGGGGGGACTACCCATATTTGAATATGTAAGGTGGAGACCCCATACTGTGGGTAAGGTGGTGTGCGAGATGGAGAGCAAGTTCGTTTCAATTCTCTTGTGCCTCTGGCATCTGAAGATCTGAAGATTTGTAAACTGATTAAAACTATAAAAAAAAAATTATTTTAATTACACTTCTTCACCCTCTGTGTTTCTAGCTTCCAGCATCTCCAGATTCTGTGCAGGTTCACACATTTTCCCTTCATATCGGCTTTTAAAAACACCAACTGTACGACCAATGACTGAATCTGGAGTTATGCACCTTCCAGGATTTGTTTTGTGTTTACACATTTAAACATTTCCTGTGTTAAAAACATAGCATGCTGCTGCCTATCTTCATACCTGTAATTTTCTTCTCAAAGGAGTCTTCCCAAGCATACATCTTGATCAGTTTGATGCTGCTGAGAATCTCATTCATGGTGTG
The DNA here is from genome assembly GCA_001698575.1 of Mola mola. NCBI lineage: Eukaryota > Metazoa > Chordata > Actinopteri > Tetraodontiformes > Molidae > Mola > Mola mola. The sequence goes on along the minus strand of KV751341.1, from coordinate 6,279,143 downwards.
AACACGGCTGTCTGTTAACAGCATTGCTTTCCATCTGAATTTGTTAATGACATTGGCTAAGAAAATCTGAAAGCAGGAAAAAAACTGTATCAGTGACAATGAAGAACAAGCAGCAAAAGAGCAAATACAGTCAATTTAGGTCTGAATTACACTAACTAATAGAAAAATACCCAACATGAAACACAGAAAACATGAAATGGTCTTTGTCTAGAAGTATCTGATAAAACCTCAGAACAATAATGTAAGAAATGATGAACTGAGAACCACAAATTCATGTAGGTAGTCAATTTTATTTAGGAATCATTAATCTAGAACCGGAAATCACTATTCTAGGCCTATAGGCCAAGTATATATACTATGTGACATACTGTACTGTCCTTGTTACCACAAGCTACAATTATACATCTGAAATTGGACAAAGTCATTACTCTAAATGATCAGTATCGGTCAGGGAAACAAAGACTGACCGGAAATGAAATCACCTGTGACCCACACCTAAGGTCCTGGCCTATGGTGACTATTATGAACAGTTCAAACTATGACTTGTTGAAGAACTGTGTTGCGACTTCAGTAAACAACCTAACTCGTTGCAGACTGGCCCGAAAATGGCCGAGCTCCAAAAAAAATACTTTCATTGATGAAAGAAAGTCAACTTAAAATAACATGCAAAACTCATAATCAAAAGTTCACCGCAATTCAAAGGGGTATTACAAAAAAACTTAGCAGAGCAGCGGTCAGCAAAAAATACTGCGACCCACTCATCATCTCTTCCCCCTAACGCAACACAGGTGAAGAAGTTATTATAATAAATTATTTTCATAGCCATTATCAAAAATTCATTAATACTTAAACTCATTCATGGCTCCTACACACTGCTTCTGAAAAGATGTTGATGTGTAAACTGTAAACAGAGTTTTCTAATGTACAGACCTGCATGGGGATGAAGATGGTGTAGATGAAGATTCCAGCCAGTGCAGTGTATCCCAGCACATAGCAGGCATAGACAGTACACATAATGAAGAGCACTGGTGAGCACAACATAAAGCTTGCATATACCACAGCCTCAAACAGTCTGTGGCCATCGCTGGTCAGAATGTTAATCAACTGGATGGGAGAGAGAGGAAGAGAGGAAGGACACTGGAATCCACATGTTTCTCCAATAAACAATAAACGACTGGTGTGATATAAAAATACATTACTGCACTGCTGGTACTTCTACCTCAAACTTAGTACCTTATAATCCCCTAGTGGCTTTATTTGCATTTAAACATTTTGGACATTGTACTCCATAAATTGAAAATGAAAAACAGGTATAAAGTTGCAGTGCCATACATTAAGACAAATACAAATTTCTTCCATTGCATTAAATAAACATTACTCGTGCATATTCATGCCATGCTTTACCTCTCCAGTTGAAATGCCACTCTGCACCCTCAGAGAGATGACTTTCTCAAAGGCCAGTGTGCTGAATGCACCCTTCAATCTGACTGCAGTGCGCAGGTTAATCGCCCACAGTAGCGAGATGAAGAAGGCTTTGCAGAACTCTGAGCTGAACAAAGCGAAGGCCAGACCAAGGCCGTAGGACAATGTGAACTCCTCTGGGTTTTCAATGTAGCGTAGGATCTTATAGACCAGAACTGCCTGAAAGGAGTGAGTCATTTTTTTAAAAAATTAAAATCATTTTTGAAGATGCGTGGAAACATACATAATATTAACAAAAACTTATATCATAAGCAGTGTTCCCTGCTATGCCTTCTACTGACAGATAGCATGTGATAATTCATCGCCGATCATTGCTTGATTCAATTGTTGTGTTTTTAATGAGGATAATTACTAAAAATAGATTTTAACCCATTTGATTGGCATTGACATTGAATGATGAAAATTTGAATCAAGTTGTCGCAGATTAAAAAGAATTTAAAAAAAAAAACCCATCAGAAACAACAATGGAAAGAAAAGAATCAGCAGAATTCCACAACGTGATATTTGCAATGAAAATGAGATTTGATGAGAATGACAAAACAAAAAGATTGATGAAACTCGTATTGTGAGTCTATCTTTTAGCAGAGGGTGAGACTTCAATAACTAAAATAGCCCCATAATTTTACTTAGTGACCCATTCAATTTCTAAATTATCTGACCCAAGCATGTTTCCTACCTATTACAGTAAGTACATTAACTAAACCTTATACTTTTTTTGCTTAGACACATCATCCCTGGAAGTTTCTGAAAAGTAATCAATGGGAGCATTAGAGCTCTGAAAGCCCCTTTACATTGCTTCTTTTGACTTCTTATTTCTCCAACTTGTCTCTCATCTCATCCATCTCCTTTTTTAATTTCTCCATTTGCACATCACTTCCTCTCTTCGCATCTTAGTCCCTCTCACCTGAGATGTGAGCGTAGGTGGAGTTGACTTACGGCAACAGGTATTTAACAGAATTAGACTTATTTAAACTGCAGTTTTAAAATGACAGTAATCAAATACGATGTGTGGTATAGCTAAATCATCTGTCCACTAGCGGAAGAACATTAAATTGTACATGAGTGCTCAAGCTTACATATTGACTTCTATTTACTTAGCAACATGGCATTGTGACAAGTAACATCATAGTGAAATGTCATTCAGGCAGTTAAAACGGCACCTTGCAAGATGCTATATAAACTGTGAAAGTAATAAACTGCAAATAAACTGTAGAGGCAAAAAAGTTTGATTGTACATTTGATCACCTGAAATAACTGATACAACTTACATACATAAATGTTAAAGGAAGGTTTATAGAGTCTTTCTCTACAGATAGCAAAAAGCCTTGTGGACACTTCAGACCCTTTCAAGATGAATCTTAGGAATTGTCCTGTTGAGATCAACTTTCACTTCACGGGCAAGAGGAGAGAGGAGATGAGTTGAGGATGTACAAAATGGAGAAATGAGACAAGTCCTCTGCATCAGTTCAGCAATTAGCAGAGGACAGATCTACAGTTATTCACTCTCAGTTTATCAATATTGAATGTGTGGGAAATAATTGGAATGAGTGGTTCTCTCCATATTTGGAGGAAGGAAGAGTCCTAGCTTATAGTTGATCATTTAGGCTCAAAGAGGGAAGTTTGGAAATGTACTGACTAAAACACATACAGTAACTGTATGCAGTGACTTGTAAAACTAGCTGCATTTCAACCAGCTATGGCAACAAAATGCTAATTAAAAATTAACGACTTACTTTTATTTTATAGCCTTTAAGCATATGCAGATACATACATATCGCTGGAATGACTGAAAACTCTGGATGTTTGAAGTGGTGAAGTGAGGGAACTTTAGAGGGCACCTTTTAGGGCATGATTTGTCCACCGAAAGGAATTCCAAGATGGCACTTCATCATGTTTGCAGTATGTTTTTTAGAACATGAAGGCACCCCTTGACTGCCCTCCCAAGCTCAATAGTTTTGACCTATCCAAAAATTAGGATCTGTCTCCCAGCACATTTATAATGAATGTGATAATAGATCAAACCAGAGAGGGCAATTGGACCTAGCGGAAGAAGTGGTGCTGTTGATATTAAAATTCATATAAAATTTGAAATTACCGGGCCCAGAAATGCTGCCACCATGGCAAGGACACCAACAAAAACAGACATAATCATCCTGGTTCTCTGGAAGCGAAAGACTGTTTGAAACAAAGAGGCCTTCTCCAGTCCTACTTTTGCCACTTCTTCTTTCCAGAGCCTGTGGAGCCTGCACAACACACACAATCAAAATCAACTCAGGAAAACTGAAGTCAAATTGGACAAATTCTTAAAATATGCACTGCACAGGTTCCTTCTTCTTAATCATTTCATGCATTTTCATTTGCCAGATATAATTCTGCAACTAGATTGACATATGTCAATTATTGTCATCTCAGTTATACTTAAAAGCTCATAAATGCTAGAGCAAAATCAAAATATCTTGACCATAACCTTGAAATCGATACTGCAACAATATTACAGGGACGACTCTTAGTACATTGGCAAAATACCAACACAGTGAGGTTTCGATAAATCAATAATCAACCATCAATAATATTATTATAATATTACAATGTGTAGAGCTATTTGATAAGCTCAGAAAATTATACTGTAATGCAGACTTTCAAACCAGGGAAAAACAACATGAAGTATAATGATATACTAGTCAACTATACAAAATCTCAAACAATGACAACAACAACATCATGGCTCAGGACAAAAAGACCTTTTCCCAGTGTGAATAAGGTTTCATAGAGCTTTCTGAATGAAAGCCTTGCCAGCTAACTAGTCCTGTGCGCAATTGTGATGCCCCCATGGCTCACAAAGAAGTCACACCTTTCTGCGCTGGTGTGGGCTTCATCAAAAGCTGACAGGCGGAGGCTGTTCATGTCCAGTTTATTCCTGAACATATTCCACATCATGGCT
>KV751341.1:6254467-6274700 GCA_001698575.1 Mola mola | reverse complement strand
TGCATTGTCTATAGGGTGGGACCTAGAAATGGAAACGTCCATTGATATAAGGTCACATGGGCAGTAAAACAGGATCTGTCTAGAAATATATTATCTTAAAATCACATATGAAATGATACTTAGGGTGCATCAAAACAGAAATACTAACTGTGATGAGGAGCATCGGAAGGGTTTGAGCACCTGCAGAGTCTGCTGGTATTTTTTAGGTCGGGATCGAGAAGGATCATCTGTTATACTGCGGTCCAAATCAGCATGATGTGCACTGGAGACGTCTGATCCACTTCTCATTCGGAAACTATTTTCCTTTATAGTCATAAACGCAGAGATTGGGGAAAAATTAGCTACACTTAGCTTCACTACACATTTATTTTCTGTATACTAATGTATTGACTGAGTGACTGCTTAAAGAATTCTGCAGCAAATATCAGAGGACGTTAAGCAGCACAGGAAAGAATTTATTTAGGTTTTACTCTTAAACTGTACAGTAGTAGAGGTTGAGACACATACGCCACTTAACTTTTATGAATTGTCAGTGAACACACTTAATAAGAATCTTTTCATACTGAAAGCATGAACCACCATGTCATGGGGATGTATATGTTAGTGTATCAGACGATGTTAAAATAAAGCCAGCAGCTAGTGGAGACAGAGCCGGCATGTCAGTCCATATCTAGACACAGAGATTGTGAGCTTCTGCTGAGTTCATGCTACTGAGTTTGGACACGCTTCATACGATTTAATCCAATCTTAATATTTTAAAAAAAAAAAAAAAGGGTGTGCACCGCTGCAAATAAAATATTTACACATGTTTCGATGCCCATGTTTTCTTTATCAGTCAATATTTGGCTTTTAATTTATTCAGATTTATTCCTCGATTCATGTAACTGCTCTGCCGCAAAGATACAGAGGCAGAGTTGAACACATTATGGAACAAGGTGGTGAGGGAATGAGAAAATACAACTTCTTTTCAAATTGCAACTAAGGCATCTCAGAAAGTGGATCAAATCTGACGCATTCATAAAAAAAAAACACAGGAGGCAGGAGAAACAATAGGAGAGGTAAAAGGTGTCAGACAGTGAAAACAAGATACAAACGGATTTTTTTTTTTTTTTGTACTTACAATAGAGGCTCCTGGTGTAGCATTCATCTCAAAATAATGTTTTTTCTTCATTTTAACCTGAAACATGCAGCAAGCATGTAGAGTTTCATTAACCAACCAAGTTGTTGAGGTCGAAAATTTGTTGCACGCTAAATTACATCATTTACATTTTTCAAACTGTTAGGGTATCTATTTATATAATTTCTATTTATCTATATAAATTGTATCTAGCTGGAAGGTGTGGTCATGTTCACATGTGTAACAACATGAAAACTGGAAAAATTGCATTTTCTGGCGAAAATGCATGTAGATGCTAATTTGCTACAATAAGCTGCTTGAAAGCATTATATGGAATGAAAAGCCAGATAATTCATTAGCATTTTAAACTGGCATTGTTTCTTCTTTGATGTCTTTCCCGTTTTATGTTAAATAAAAGAGGAATTAAAGACATTCACAGATTTATTAATGTTGCAAACAGTTTCAACACATTAACAGATCACAGAAAAAGCTGAAGTTTAAATGTATAAATGTATAAAAGGTGGAAATGAGAAAAACACTTTGCCATAATGTCCTTAAAGAGCTGAACATTCTGATAGATTAATGGTTTCAATAGGTGAAAAAAATGTCAAAGGGGCACAATGACATAAAAGTAGTCTAATAATAATGTCATTGTAAGGTTATTACAATGTGTTCAAACATGTTAAGTAAAACATCATGTCCTGTTAGGCGCTAAAAGCACACTAGACAAGGATGCAGACACTGAGCTCATAAAATGTGGTGATGTCTATCAGTGTAAGAAGATAGAAGGATGTCAAAGAGATCATAGCCAGAACACATTAAAAAGTCCGAATTCTAAATGTGCCAGGTCCAAAGTAAGTACCATGAATGATGAACGAAAAGCTATTACAAATAACATGGTGCTATTAGAAACTAGCTATGGATTGATTTAAGCAAAATTGAGAGAGATCATGACAATCATTTGAAAAAGTTGTGCATGTTGTGCGACCAAAATCCTTTGTGAATACCATCTGGGTGTTTATGGTGTCAACAAAAACTTTAATGCTAAGATCTGAAAATCTTGGCTCAGTGAATGACAACACATATGTCCTCTCTCTATCTGCCTTTCACCTGCAGACATCCAGTGTCACACGTCCTATTGTACAGAGAAATTAAATGGACATTCCTCAATTTGTCACAGTATAGTGAAAGTCACAAAGAGCTGACTATCAGATGCTCAAATGATACAAAACTACACAGTACAACCAAAAGGCATGTGCCAAGGGGAATGCTCTTTTCTGAGGTGACTGGTCTCACACTCACACCAGTGATCATCCAAAGCTCAAAACAAACTAAGCTACCAGACTTAACTGAATCAAATGTCAATTTTTTTTTTTTTTTTTTTTTGTGAAACTCCTGATGTAATGTAACAAAACAAAACAATACCTCTGTGCGGAGGACAACGCAAACTCCCAGCAGCTTGTCAATACTAGTATATACAGCTAAAACTGTAGTACCAATTTACTCTGCCTTACACAAGGTATATTTATAGAGATCAAAGGTTGGCCTGTTCAGAGGTAAAACTTTCTCCTCATTCCTCTGAAAGACAATATGACCCAAATGACCAAGCAAATTACATTGCAACATCATGAAAAAAAACTACCAAAATAAGCAATTAAAGTGTGCAGGAATTTCTTGTAGCATAATGTAGTGTAAAATCATATCCACAAAATACAGATTTGCAAATGTGCATAATTTTCCATGTAAATCCATATTTATCTTATATTTCAAAACATTTTTAAACATGTTATGTTTAAAAAAATATAGATTTATACATAGATATAGATTTTACCAATAACAACAGTTTTACCTCAAATTATATATAAAGTTATATTCATGCATTTGGTGATCAATTTTCCATGTGAAATGGGTTTTCGCATACATGTGACCTGCCTTTTGTCAGGCAGAGCACAGATTATACTGCAGAAGATTTACAGAAAATATGTATAAACTGTATATCAGGTGTGTTTATTACCGGCATTGACCTTATTGGCCATTTGTCTAAAATTCAAACTTCTACAATCAGTCGTTGCACCATGGGTTTGTAATTTATGTAGGCAAAAGAAATTCACTGTCCATTCCAGTTTCTGTGGTTTTCATGGTTTATTTCCATTTTAACGCAAATGCCCACTGAGGGCCGAAAGCAAATTCAGAAATGAACACTTTGTGTGGAACACAACTGTTGGGGATGGGTTGGGCTAAATGTCTGTGGAACTTGTATTGATAAATTTCTTATGTGTCTGTATTGATTGTCCAGGGAATGAACGTCTCTGTTGTTTTGTAGTTACGGATAAGAACTGTGACTTCAGTAGTCAATTACAAAAACACACACACACACACTTGCAAAAATGTCTATTAACAAGAATCCTAAATCAGCAGCATCTACATTCAGTTGGGCTTATGAGTATGATTTTGACTATTAATTAGGGGAAAGAATAAGGTAACATGAGACACTTTTTATATTTGATGTTTTTACTAGCAAACAAAAGTGAACTCATCTAAACTTACCTCAGTTACCTCAGGCTGCTGTGTACCCATGGATATTAAAAATGTTGAATCTAGTCACTATGATAATACACAACTTGTTTCTCTGCTTGTTTAGTATGACCAATTGAACCCTGCAAGTAAAGCTGTAAGCTCCAGTTTAACCCCTTGACGACTGAATTTATTTACAAATATTATTTTAAAAAATGAATGATTTGTGTTTTTGCTTTCAAGCTGATGCTATCTCGGCTGTAGTCTGAATGCAACCAGCATGATGCGAATCTGCGACGATGGGCGTTAAGGGGTTAATGTCACTATCAACCAAAGTACAAGAACCAGATGATCTAGTGTGAAATTTGCTGTTCTGGGAACTAGTCCTCATGCCTCTTCAGAATCATTCAGTGGTCCTTTACCAAAGCAGGGCCAACATAAAAGTTTTACAATTGGACAGAAAGGTTCAAAAATTCCATGATATAGTCGTAGTATAGACTCTAAGTCTAGTTTAAAACAAGGAGATAATTCAGACTGTCATCAGTTTTTGCTTTGGTGGCTGCTGATCCACCAATTCAAAGCACCAGTATTTGAAGACCTAAAATGAGACCAAACAATCAACTCTTACATGTTGCTCCATTCAGGCGTCACATACTGACTTTATTTTACAGTTAATTTTAACATAATACTTTTGGAAAAATGTAACCTGAGGAAGGGGAGATTTATATATTTCATAGTATTTAAAGTTTCAATACTGTACTCTTAAAGGCTATTCAAGGTTGTTAAGGTTATCAGATTTAAATAAGTCTTGAGCTTATTTCCTTTCAAAGCTTCTTAATGACTGCATGCCAGTCAACCACAGGCCTTCTTCTCAGTTTTGGTGGGGGCTGACGGATCTACAATAGCTGTATTTGGCCACATTTTTATAGCACATTAATTTTATTCACCATTCAAGTGCACACAGATCCACTTAATTGGGAAGAAACACAAGGCAGATGGCATCCTGGTGAAAACATTTAGAATTGTGTGGGACGAAGTGCCTACCAATCTCTTGCTTTGAAAGATGTAGAGACACATATCTAATTAAAATCTTAAAGCAAAATACGTTGCAAAAAACTTGCTATTCTTGTTGAGATTAAAACCACTAATAAATCCAGCATCTTGGACAGATCCAGATCAGAGCTGCAGCCTGAATCTGGATATGGATCAGTTTCAAACATGGAAATAACACAAAAACTAATGTATGGATTTTTATGACACTTGTTAGTAGGACTTGGCCCCCTCAAAAAATGTTTCAGTTTCTGGATATGGATCCTGAAACATTTCAGACATGGATTAAACTCAAAAACTAATGAACTAATGTTTAGGATTTTTTATGTGTCTTGACCCTAGGACTCAAAGAACATATGACAGAATGGGCAAAATTGGATCTGATATACAAGTGCCTCTTAAAAAAATAGAATATAGTTGAAAATCTTTTTTTCTCAATTAAATTGAAAAAGTCAGACTTTGATATATTTCATATTAATTACACATAAAGTAAAAATATTTTGAGCCAAGATTCATAATGGTGTGAATAATTTTACAATGTCTTTTTTAACTGCGCTCTATACGGACAATGCTTTTTGAGCTGCAAGCTGCATGCTTTCGCTCCATCATTATTCAAGCAGGATCTGCACTGTGCTGCTCCATGGTCACAACAGGAAATGCATGCAAAATTTCAAAAATGAAATTGTGGTACTGTTTTTGATTTACATTTAATCAAAAATTGCAATATAAAAACTACATGTGTTTAGTCTTAAAATTAATACTGATTGTTTTCATATATATGTACAGTGTAGCAACATACATCAGTATCATTGTAACAGGTTATGCTGTTACATGATAAATTTACTGTCTATTATTGCATTAAAAGTGTTATGATTATCCAGTAACTAAGCAGTGATTACATAATGTACAAAGAGATTCATATAATCCAAAAATTAAGAGTTTAAATAAACCAAGAAAAAAAAACAAAGATCATTGCATTCAGTATTTTTATAAGATACTTTATACAGAATTTACACAAAATTTTCAATACTTTAAAAAAAAAAATCTATTTCAGCATTCAGGTTTAAAACATTGAAAATGTAGAGTTTGAAATAACTATAAAGTTATCCCTTTAATTAGTGGTTACATAATCCACGACTAATGTTCATATGAACTGAAAGCTATGAGCTTAATAAACACATGAGAAAGTAAGTGCTCGATATTGTTAAATAATAAAATTTACTACTTGTTACAATTACAGTGGTATAGCAAGTATGTGGATAATAATGTTTAAGGGGGTAAACTGGGACTGTAACTCAACTTATTCTCCAACATCTCCCTCCTTTTTGCCCCACAACACTCATTTAAACAAAATTTTTCAAACATTTATTTCTATCCAAAATTATACTTACAGATACATACAGACTGAAATTAAAAAGACAAAGTTCAAAGTTACTATTTAATCTATTTTAATTAGAATAAAACAGTGATGAATTTAGTATCTTAAGGTTTTGAAAAAAATCTGCTTTCTTACCACTCTCTTCATGCTTGAGTTAAAGAGGGATGAGTATTATAAAGTATATAACTTACAGCTTTGTGTTATGGTACTGGACAATTACTTAGCGTTTTCCTTGTGTTTCCAGTGCTCCCCTGTTCTTCTCTCTGTGTTTGTTTTATTTTATGTGGGTGTGTGTGTTGGCCTGGGCGTGGTTCTCCTGACTCCCGGCTCTACACGCCTGTCTGCAATCAGCTCATCACCTCTCCCAGTCTGTTCACCTGCCTCATCAATTCATCAGCCTGCAGTATATCTACCCCGGCTCTTCACCCACTCATCGCCAGATCGTTGAATCCACTTAAGTGGTAGTTTTACACACAGGCCTTGTCTCGAGGCTTTTCCTAGTTGGTTGTGTATTAACTGCCGTCTCTCTCTCCAGTACTCCTGGACAACTACTCGCCTGCCTGCCTGCCTGCCTCTCCAACCGACCACCGCCTGCTTTCTCCTGCCAGCCCTCGCCCCTCTCCCTCACTGATCTCAGCCCTCTTCCTCGGGCTGCTTCATTCCCGCGTCATTCACCTCCATTCCCCCCACTTTCCTAGCAATAAAGCCTGCTTCATCCATACCCACGTTGGTCTGTGTCTGCGTCTGGTTCCACCTCGCTACACTCAACAGAACGATCTGGCCAACATGGACCCAGCAGACTCGGACAATCTCCACCTGTCCTCAGTTAACCTCTGTCAGGCTCTTGCCACCCAAAGGAACCTCGTGGGTCACCATGACCAAATTCTCAGGGAGGTTGTGGAGACATTAAGGGACCTCACCACCACTGTTTCTCGGATCGAGAATCAGCTCAACCCTGCCCTCACCCACCATCCCCCGTCTGCCTCTGGACCTCCCGCTCCTACCCCACCGCCTGGAGAGTCCGCTTACCTGTCAAGAGAGCCTCATGTTCCGGCACCGGAGCGTTACGATGGAGATCTCGATGGGACATGCAGGACCTTCTTGCTGCAGTGCTCCCTCGTGTTCGAGCTGCAGCTTCAGACATACTCCACTGATAGGTCCAAAGTAGCTTATGTCGTGGGATTTCTTACGGGGAAGGCTAAAGCTTGGGGAGCAGCAGTGTGCGAAACCTCACCATCCATCACTTCTTTGTATAATAATTTTGTCGCAGAAATGAGGAAGGTATTCGATCATCCGGTCAGGGGTAGAGATGCTAGTAAGCGTCTGTTGTCCTTTCATCAGGGCTCCCACAGTGTCACTGAGTTTTCGGTGGAGTTCAGGACGTTAGCGGCAGAGTCTGGGTGGAATGACAAGGCACTTCAGGGGGTTTTCTTAAGCAGGCTCAGCGACCTGGTTAAAGATGAGCTAGTGGCTAGGCACAAGTCTACTAGCTTATACGAATTAATTTCTCTAGCCATTAAGCTAGATAATCGGCTGCGTGAGCATCGTAGGGAGAGAGCCAGCCATCCTCCACCCTCCTGTCCTTGCCCAGCTCCGTCACCTCTTGTGAGAGCCAGTCCCGGTCCTTGGCCGGCTTCCCGTGCCGCGCCTAGCCCTCCAGCCTCACACCCCCGGGAGGAGGAGCCGATGCAGCTAGGTCGGGCCTGCCTGTCTCCGGCAGAACATCTTCGGAGGATTAATGCCGGAGTCTGTATTTACTGCGGCCGAGCTGGTCACTTCCTGGCTTCATGTCCTCTCCGGCCAAAAGAGGAGACTCACCAGTAACAGCCTGGGTCCTGGTGAGTCAATCTACCCTTCCTTCGTATCCCCAGACCCACTTACAATTGGACGCTAGGTTAATGGCTTCTCACCAACCTCTTCCACTACTGGCTTTGGTGGACTCTGGAGCTGATGAGAACTTCCTGGACTCAAATCTTGTTTTTCAGGCTGATATTGCTGTGGAACCACTTTCTACCCCCCTAGATGTTAACGCACTGGATGGGAGAGTCCTCGCTCGCATCACTCACCGCACCAAACCTCTGCACCTTCTCCTTTCTGGTGATTATCATGAAAAGATCCAGTTTCATGCCTTTCCTTCGTTCCAGGCCCCCATGGTCCTGGGCCAGCCTTGGCTAAAGAGACACAATCCCCACATTGACTGATCTACCCGGAAAGTTGTAAGTAGGAGCTCATTCTGCCATTCCTCCTGTCTTCAGTCTGCTCTTGCCCCTGTCCAGGCTGCAGGGCCTCCACCAGTCACTAAAGCCCCAGATCTATCTTCTGTTCCATCCATCTACCATGACTTGGGAGAGGTCTTCAATAAACAGTGTGCGCTTTCTCTGCCCCCACATCGTCCCTATGACTGTGCCATAGACCTTCTCTGTGGAGCCTCACTGCCTTCTGGCCGTCTTTACAACTTGTCCCTTCCTGAAAGAGAGACGATGGAGAATTACATCCATGACTCCTTAGCTGCCGGTATCATCAGGCCGTTCTCTTCTCCGGTTGGTGCAAGGTTCTTCGTCTCCAAGAAAGATAAGACCCTTCTCCCCTGTATTGATTTTCGTGGCCTAAATCACGTCACCATTTAAAACAAATACCCTCTGCCCCTTATCACTTCTGCCTTTGAGCCCCTCCAGGGAGCCACTATTTTTTTTCCCAAACTGGACCTCAGAAATGCCTACCATCTGGTCAGGATCAAGGAGGGAGATGAATGCAATACTGCATTCAACACTCCCCTTGGCCATTTCGAATACTTGGTCATGCCCTTCGGTTTCACCTTCGCCCCCCGCAGTCTTCCAGGCGCTGGTGAACGATGTCCTTCAGGACTTTCTCAATCGTTCGGTGTTTGTTTATCTTGATGATATCCTCATCTTCTCCCGGGACTTGAAGGAACACACATTGCACGCCAGACAATTGCTCCAAAGACTCATAGATAATGAGCTATTCGTCAAGGCGGAGAAATGTGAATTTCATGTCACCTCCGTGACCTTCCTGGGTTAAATCTGTGAGTGTGGGCAAGTAAGGATTGATCTGGTGAAGATTCAGGCAGTGGCAGAGTGGCCCAAACCTTCATCACTTAAACAGCTTCAGCGATTTCTGGGGTTTGCTAATTTTTACCGCAGGTTTATCCAGGACTATAGTAGGGTGGCCTCCCCTCTCACCAAACTCACCTAGTCTGCATTCCCCTTTACCTGGACCCATGAGGCTGATGCGGCCTGCATGGACCTGAAGAGGCGTTTCACATAAGCACCAGTCCTCATCCAGCCAGACCCGTTTCATCAGTTTATTGTGGAGGTAGATGCCTCAAACGCGAGGGTTGGAGCCATTCTCTCTCAGCTTTCTTCTCTCGCCGGCTGTCCCCCGCCGAGCGCAATTATGACATTGGAAATCGGGAGCTGCTTGCAGTTAAGCTCGCCTTGGAGGAATGGAAACATGGGCTGGAGGGGGCTGAGCATTCCATTATAGTCTGGACGGATCACAAGAACCTGTCCTACATTCAAGCTTCCAAACGTCTAAACTCCCGTCAAGCCCGGTGGGCACTGTTGTTTCATCAATTCGACTTCACCCTCACCTACCGCCCAGGTTCCAGGAACATTACGCCGGATGCTCTTTCACGACAATACATCCTAGATGAGGTTACTACCAATCCTGACAACATCCTACCCTCCTCCTGTGTGGTGGCGGCCGTTACCTGGGAGATCGAGTCTCTTGTGAAGCAGGCTCAACGGACTCAACCAGACCCAGGTACTGGCCTCTCAGCTTTCTTCTCTCGCCGGCTGTCCCCCACCGAGCGCAATTATGACATTGGAAATCGGGAGCTGCTTGCAGTTAAGCTCGCCTTGGAGGAATGGAAACATGGGCTGGAGGGGGCTGAGCATTCCATTATAGTCTGGACGGATCACAAGAACCTGTCCTACATTCAAGCTTCCAAACGTCTAAACTCCCGTCAAGCCCGGTGGGCACTGTTGTTTCATCAATTCGACTTCACCCTCACCTACCGCCCAGGTTCCAGGAACATTACGCCGGATGCTCTTTCACGACAATACATCCTAGATGAGGTTACTACCAATCCTGACAACATCCTACCCTCCTCCTGTGTGGTGGCGGCCGTTACCTGGGAGATCGAGTCTCTTGTGAAGCAGGCTCAACGGACTCAACCAGACCCAGGTACTGGCCCACCAGATCACCTGTATGTACCAGATTCCATCCATTCTCAAGTCCTCCAGTGGGCGCATGCCTCCCGGTTTGCCTGTCACCCTGGAATTAGCCGGATCTTGTCCCTCCTGAAGTGGCAGTTCTGGTGGCCTACCATGGATGCAGACACCAGAGCCTTTGTGTCCGCCTGCACTGTGTGCACTCGCAGTAAGGCCACCCATCGACCACCAGCCGGTCTGCTCCGTCCCCTGCTCGTTCCAGGTCAACCATGGTCTCACATTGCATTAGACTTTGTTACCTGGTTGCCACCCTCACGGGGTAATTCTGTTATACTCACCATTGTAGATAGATTTTCTAAGGCTGTGCATTTCGTTGCTCTTCCCAAACTCCCCACAGCATTGGAGACGGCGGACTTTCTGGTAGACCACGTGTTCCGTCTCCATGGCATCCCTTTGGACATCGTCTCGGACAGGGATCCCCAATTCATCTCACAAGTCTGGAAAGCTTTCTGTCGGGCCCTCAGAGCCTCTGTGAGTTTAATCTCTGGTTACCACCCTCAAACCAATGGGCAGGCGGAACGGGCTAATCAGGACCTGGAGGCAGCGCTCCGCTGTATCACAGCTCAGAATCCATCTTCCTGGAGCATCCACCTCCCTTGGATTGAATATGCACACAACTCTCATGCCACAGGTATGTTGACATTTGAATGCTCCTTGGGTTACTTACCACCCCTGTTCCCTGCTCAGGAGGAGGAAATCACTGTTCCTTCAGTTCAGGCCCATCTCCGCCGCTGCCGCAAGATTTGGAAGGATCCCCGCTCTGCCCTGCTCCATTCAGTGGACCGCACTAAGCGCTTGGCCAACCGTCACCCAATCCCTGCACCCGACTAGCAGCCTGGCCAGAAAGTTTGGCTTTGTACCAAGGATATTCCACTGAAGACGGATTCTAAGAAACTTCCCCTCGCTATATTGGTCCATATGACATTGTCAGAATCATCAATCCTTTGGTGGTTAGGCTCAAGCTGCCTGGTTCCCTGAGAATTAACCCCACCTTCCATGTTTCCCAGCTAAAGCCGGTCTCTGTCAGCCCTAGGGTTTTCCTTGTGTTTCCAGTGCTCCCCTGTCTATCTCTCTGTGTTTGTTTTGTTTGTGTGGGTGTGTGTGTGTGTGTGTGTGTGTGTTGGCCTGGGCGTGGCTCTCCTGGCTCCCAGCTCTACACTCCTGTCTGCAATCAGCTCATCACCTGTCCCAGCCTGCTCACCTGCCTCATCAATTCATCAACCTGCAGTATATCTCCCCCGGCTCTTCACCCACTCCACTTCCATTTATCAAGTTTTGTACTGTCTATTCTGTACTGAAGTTTTGAAGCGCAAACTTTCAGGTTTTGTTTGTGTATTGTGTTATGCAAAAATAGTAAAATACATTTTATATTCAATTATTCATACTGACACTTGTTTTAGTTCAGCATGGTTCAGGTCACAATGTACACTGCAAAAAAATAAAGTAGTTACTTAGTGTTCGGATTTACTGTTTTTCTAGAAAACAATAAAATTTTAGTCATTATTTCAGGTATACTGGTGGGGTGTGTATGTGTGTATACATTACAAATTAATGTAATTGTGAGTTAATGAAATGTTTTTTTAAATTACCTTAAAATTAACTTAAAATTACCCAAAGTTGTCATGACTCCAGGTGTAACATCAATATATTTGTTCTTCCTGTGCTCCCCCTCCCACATCCCTGTGCAGGCTGTCAACTGGTGCTCCAAAGAACTACTTCCTGGTTCCAGCTCCACAACTGCATTCAATCAGGCTTCATGTGCTGCAGCCAGCTCCAGATTGTTTGTTCTATCATGTCATTGATAACAAACATAACAGAACAATCTGGCCACAATATGGACTCTGATTTGAATTAAGCTGAATCGCTTCACCTAGCTCTGACCTCTCCATGGGATTTAATCAGACAACATGAGACTGTGATATGTGAAGTGTCAAAATGCTTTTAGGACTGACTTCAAGTGTGAACAAATCAGATGTATTAAATTACTCTTTATCTAAATGCTTCTTCCCCTTCCACAGTAGCTGCACCTTCTACCACGCCATCAGTTCTGTCTCCTGCTGCTTCAGCACCCCCGGCCCCCCAATTCCTCATGAACTTTTCATGCCCACCCTGAAATGAGTTTGTCGTTGACTTTGGTTTTGTGTTGCCAGTTCCAGAAGCATTGTTTCCTTCCCTTGCCAACCATTAATATCGTCTTCCACTCATTGATTCAGCTTTTAAGCCTCTTTACAGTCCTGTGATTTTCTCAGGATTAGATCCATGCAACACTTACCACCAGATGCGCATCAAAGGAGATAAGTGGAAGATGGTGTTTAAAAACCTTTGTGGTTTTTTGAATACCTGGTCATGCTGTTTGATGTAACTAACACCCCTGCAGTCTTTCAAGCTTTAGTCAAAAATGTTGGGTTTGCTGATTTTTAGAGCTTTATCAGAGACCTCAGTAGAGTGTCATTCCTCCTCACTAAATTCACCTCTCTGGCTTATCCTTCCATGTGGATATCAAATCAAAATCAAAAATCAAAATTTTATTTGTATAGCCCAAATCACAATTTACACATTATCTCACTGGGCTTTGACCCACTGTACAGATGTGACATCCTCTGCCCTTAGACCCTTGAACCGGGTGAGGAAAAACTTTCAAAAAAAAAACCCTAAACAGGGAAAATAAGAAACCTCAGGAAGAGCCACAGAGGAGGGATCCTTCTTCCTAGGACGGACAGACGTGCAATAAATGTCACTTGTACAGAACACAAAAACATGATAACAGTTCATTTAGAATGCATAAAACATCCATGAGTCCCAGAGTCTGTGGATTCTATGAGTCCGGATGTATGGAAAGTCTAGTGATCCAGACGCAGGTGGACTCTGTTGGTCCAGGAGTCATTGTACTCCATGTAGGAAGATCTGGGTGTTGCTGAGTCCAAGAGTATGTAGAATCTGTAAATCCAGGGATATGTGAAGTGTAGTGGTCCAGAAGCAGGTGTAGTCTATTGATCCAGAAGCCATTGTGATCTGTGGGTCCCGATTTGCACTTGGAAATCCAGCCTAGGATCCAAGTCACAGGATCTCCTTTCCTAATGAGGCCAGGAGGCATCAGGCAGGACCACAACAGCAGCTCCCACCGCGACCGAGAAAAACCTGCAGGATGATAAAGCACAACAACTTCAGGGAAGAAGTAAAGTTAGCGTTAGGATATGGACATTTAAAGGAGCAGAGAAGGAGTCTGAGTCAGAGGGGGGAGAGAAGAGAGCTCAGTGCATCATGGAGTGTTCCCCCAACAACTTAAGCCTATAGCAGCATAACTAAGGGCTAGATAGGCCAGCCTTAACTATAAGCTTTATCAAAAAGGAAGGTTTTAAGCCTACTCTTAAAATCAGAGAGTGTGTCTGCCTCCCGTACCGAGACTGGAAGATAGTTCCACAGGAGAGGGGCTTGATAGCTGAAAGCTCTGCCTCCCATTCTACTTTTGGAAGTTCTTGGGATCACCAATAACCCTGCATCCTGGGAGCGTAAGGTTCTGGATGGGCGATAGGGTACTATGAGCTGTTCAAGATAAGATGGTGACTGACCATGAATAGCTTTGTAGGTGAGAACAAGGATTTTAAATTCTATTCTGAATTTAACTGGGAGCCATTGCAGAGAAGCCAGTATGGGGGAAATATGGTCTCTGATATTAGTTCTAGTCAGTACACGTGCTGCTGCATTTTGGATTAACTGAAGAGTTTTTAAAATTGTGTTAGGGCAACCTGAAAATAAAGAATTACAGTAATCAAGCCTGGAAGTAAAAAATGTGCGTACTAGTTTTTCTGCATCTTGTTGAGACAGGATGTGCCGGATTTTAACAATGTTATGGAGGTGAAAGAAGGCCGTCCTTGAAATCTGTTTTACATGTGAGTTAAAAGACAGCTCCTGGTCAAAGATAACACCCAGGTTTCTGACAGTGGTGCTGGAGGCCAAGGCAATGTCATCCAGATTAACTACGTTGTTGAATAATGAGTCTCTAATGTGTTTAGAGCCCAGCACAATGACTTCAGTTTTGTCAAAGTTTAACATTAAAAAGTTATGAGACACCCATGTTTTAATGTCCTTAAGACATGTCTGTAGTTTAGCTAACCGATGGGTTTCATCTGGCTTCATTGATAAGTATAGTTGTGTGTCATCTGCATAACAATGAAAATGTATGGAGTGCTTTTTAATAATTTTACCTAAAGGAAGCGTGTCATCTGCATAACAGTGAAAATGTATGGAGTGCTTTCTAATAATTTTACCTACAGGAAGCATATATAGAGTAAATAGTAATGGTCCAAGCACAGAACCTTGTGGGACTCCATGACTAACCTTGTCATATCTTGATGATTCATCATTAACATGAACAAAATTATATCTATCAGATAGGTAGGACTTAAACCATCTTAGAGCAGATCCTTTAATGCCAATTTGGTGTTCCATCCTCTGTAGTAAGATGTGATGATCGATAGTGTCAAAAGCTGCACTAAGATCTAATAAGACTAGTATAGAGATAAGTCCTGCATCAGATGCAGTGAGGAGGTCATTTGTAACTTTTACCAATGCCGTTTCTGTGCTGTGATGCTTTCTAAAACCTGACTGAAACTCTTCAAATAGACTATTATACTGAAGAAAGCCACATAGTTGTTTCGCTACTGCTTTCTCTAGAATCTTTGAAAGAAAGGGGAGGTTGGATATTGGTCTATAGTTGGCTAGAACTTCTGGGTCTAGGGTAGGTTTTTTTAGGAGCGGTTTAATTACAGCTACTTTAAATGACTGGGGCACATAACCTGTTACAAGGGATAGATTGATAATGTTTAGTAGTGGATTTCTAATTAGGGGTAAAACCTCTTTGAGCAACTTAGTAGGTATGGGGTCTAGTATACAGTTTGATGATTTAGATGAAGATAATGTTGTCGTTAGTTCCTTAAGGTCAATTGGATGGAAGCTTTCCAAACACACATCAGGACTAATAACAGCCTCTATAATTCCTGTTGCTGAACTGGAATCTGTGGAGTGTAGGATATTTTCTCTGATAAGTCTAATTTTATTATTGAAGAAGTTCATAAAATCATTACAGGTGAGGGCTCTAGGAATGCATGGTTCAATAGAATGATGACTCTCAGTCAGCCTGGCTACAGTGCTGAAAAGGATCCTGGGCTTATTCTTATTTTCTTCTATCAACGCTGAATAGTAGTCTTTTCTTGCTCGGCGAAGGGCCTTCCTGTATACTTTAAGGCTATCCTGCCAGGCCATGCGTGACTATTCCAGTTTAGTGGAACGCCATTTCTTTTCAAGTTTATGAGTTTTCTGTTGTTACTTGCGAGTATACTAAGATTATACCATGGAGCTAGTCTCTTGACTGGTTTTGTTTTCTTTTTAACTGGGGCAATAGAATTGGGTGAAGCACGTAGAGAGCTGGCAGTGAAATCAGAAAGGTGATCAAGCTGGGAGGGGCTAAATTTAAGATATTGTCACAATCCACTCCTGGTTTTCCCCTCTACCAACCCACTCTACCTGCCTGTCCTGATCAACATCATTAGACACACCTGTTCCCCCAGCCAGCCCTTAACCAGCTCCTCCACATTCACTCTCTGCCAGATTGTCGTCACGTCATGCAGTACCTTCCAGCACTCTTTTCCAGATGGATCTCTTGTCACCTGACCTGCCTTCTGCCCCTGACCACGTCTCCCCTCCTCTGCCCCAGTAACCTGACCTGCCTTCTGTCTCTGAACTTTGCCTGTTCCCTGTTTGCCTGCAGTCTGCCCGGACTTCCTCTCCGGAGACTCCATCCCCATTCTGAACGTAGAATGTGCTTGCCGACCAGGCTTCCTGTTTGCCCTCCATTTGGACTCGTGAACCTTTTTGATAAAGTCCTGAACTGTGTCGGTCTAGATTTGTACTTTTCTTGGGTCCACTCTCACACCCGGTACAGATATGACGCCTTTGTTATTTTGGGATATGGCATTGAAATTATTGTAGAGGGAATAATTTCTTTAAAATTTTCAACAGTGTCCTCAGATATGCATCTGCTATAATAACTAGTGACTCTTGGTTTATAGTTGATGAGCAGAAATTCAAATGTTAGAAGATAATGATCTGTGTGTGTTGATTCCCAGGACTGTGTGGTGATTCCTGTACACACTGACAGAAGCCGAATGAATGTAACAGTAAGAGAAATGCCGTACCAAGGCTGTCGTTGTCCGTCTACATGAATATTAAAGTCACCTACAATAATAACTTTATCTTTTTTGAGGACCAGAGCTGAGAGAAACTCTGAAAATTCAGATAAAAATTCAGTGTACGGTCCAGGTGCTCGATACACTATAACAAACATAGTTGGAGTTTTCATGGTTGGATCGGAAATGCTAAGAATGAGATTTTCAAATGAACTAAATATTTGTTTGGGCTTAGCGATTATCAATAGGGCAGAATTGAAAATGGCTGCGGGCAAAAATGGAAAATGGCTGCAACTCCCCCACCTCTGCCAGTGTCTCTGGGAATGTGTGTGTTAATGTGACGGGGAGGAGTGGATTCATTAAGACTTACATATTCATCTTGGCACAGCCAAGTTTCAGTAAGGCAGAATAAATCAATATTATTATCTGATATTAGCTCATTTATTAATACACCTTTAGATGATAGGGATCTGATATTCAAGAGTCCACATTTAAGTCTCTTTACTTTGTAAACTGCCTCATTAGTGGTGTTGATTTTTATTAAGTTCCTATGTGAACCCTTGTTATTTAGTGAATTTAGTGAATTTATGTGGACGGGGGACAGACACAGTCTCTATGGTGTTGTAAGTGGATGAGTCTAAAGGAAGCGCGGAGGAGCGTTTAAGACTGCAACTCTGCTTCCTGGCCTCAACTCTGAATTGTCAGTTTGGCTGACTAATAAATCTGGCCCTTTTTTCAAACAAGATAAGAAGTCCAGTTGCTTCCTACTAACACTCCGAGATTAAGATGACCTGGATGACTGAGAACCTTCACGGACATAATAAATCTGGCCATATTTCTAGAAATGAGAGCAGCTCCTTCCCAAGCAGGATGGATCCCGTCTCTTCTAATTAGACCAGGTCTTCCCCAGAAAGTTTGCCAATTATCAATGAAGCCCACGTTGTTTGCTGGACACCACCTCGACAGCCAGTGGATGAATGATGAGATGCGACTAAACATGTCGTCACTGGTCAGATTAAGCAGGGGACCAGAAAAAACTACAGAGTCTGACAGTGTTTTGGTAAAAGCACACACCGACAAGTCATTATTGAGGTAAATGCATCAAAATCTTATGTGGTTGCTGTTCTCTCTCATTTCTCTCTTATCACCTAAAGTAAAAAATAAAATGCTTCCCCGGTACGTCGCCCGTCCTCACCCCTGGCGGAGAAAACCTGAAAATCTGCCAGAAAAATGGCCCCACTTTGGTTAAGTCCCGAAGAAGCCACCCCCGGGACAGAGAAAAGTGGATCTGACAAAAAAATAGCCCCGAGTTGGTTTAGCTGAACCCATGTTGTTGTTGGGGGTTTTTTTCAATACAAAAAAACAAATTGTACATGTAGACGCATAAACACAATAAAGTTTTTTTTTTTCTTTATTGAAACAAACTCCAGACATTTATTTCACCTCCTGTAACACTCTCTGAACAGTTGATATTCTCTAACAAACGGAGATACCTTAACATCATTTTTTAGCACATCCTCCTGATATAAAGACAGTACATTTTCATACAATAAACCGCAGGCCCTATGGCACAAATAATACACGCAATGTTGATCGCACGCCGAGGACAGGAGTTGTTGAAGTTGGAGGTCATGGTACAGGATGGTGTTGGCATGGCGCTCTATAAATTGTAAAAAGCTCTTGGAGATTGAATAAAATTTGGCCAACCATCATCAGTATACTTGGGCTGGATTCTAGGCCTGCCTCCCTTATTACCACCCTGTGTGTTCTGAGTTGTGAGCACCCTGCTGTGTAATTATTTTAACTACCTCTTTGCAGAGTCACTGCCAAGTCATTTGGTACATTACTGGTCAAATCTGCCTGCTCCAAAGTATCATCTGCTTTGCTGCCCCTGAGATTTCTACTTCTCACTATACTAGTGCTGCGTGGGCGGTCTTCAAGAGCCCTCATTATGGCTTCTTCCCGGACATCAAACAAGTTAGACTCAGGTTTCTCTCTAATTAGCCTACGCAGTTCTCGCCGAAGGATGGAGTCACGCAAACCTTCAGTGAACTGGTCTCTAAGTTACAACTGGGTATCAGCTACAGCACCAGGGGACACTAGGAGAGCCGAGTTAAGCAGCTGAGAGCGTGCATGAGAATAATCTAAAGTCTTCTCCATCTAACTGCCTGCGTGCATAGAAAGTATGTTGTGGAGTACTACGCCTCTCTCTAAAGGCTCCCCTTCAGTATGTGAACAGTTCATTGTGTTGCTTAGCCTGCCCCCCCATACGTAGTTTGACTTCAGCAAGAGCTGACCCCGTTAGCTGTGAAAGGATAAAGTCTACTTGCTCCTGATCTCGCATACCCCTCGCTCTCAATTACACGCTCCAACTCTTCTACGAACCCATCAACAGTGAACATGCTTCCCTGGTTCACCACTGAAAAGTGGAATGTTTTTTCCCTTGGAATGTAAACACTTGACCTTGTTTGAGCATCACCCAGGTTAGCAATAATTGACATTCTACTCAGTTCCATCATCTGGGTTTGCAGCTGCATCAAGGGGTTACCTCCTTCGCCAGACACAGAAACAGGTGGATCGTTGTCATCATGGCTGGCTCCTACCCCAGAAACAGCCGCGCCTTCGTCCCCAGCCAACATTGTGAACTGTCTCTTTCAGTCTTTATTTCAACAAAATTAAATAGACACTAGCCGATGTGATAGCGCTCTGTCAAAAACTCGAATGGAGAGGGATGTCAAGCGGTCCCCCTCCTCCAGCAGTCCGTGGTGATGATGCAGATGCTTCTCTTGTAGTGAGACACCAGCCATTGACCTCTTGCAGCTGGCCCAGGAACTCCACACAGCAATCATCGCACCCTCTGGCACCGGGACTTCTTGCCACTACTGTTGTCTTGATACTCTCTCGCTGTATAGATAATATGTACTGTCCCTGTCCAAATTAAAGCCTCAAAATTAAACAGGAATCCCACTTCTGACACCAAAATATGTAGCCTGGTCATAAAATGAAAAGACCGGACACAGATAAACAAATTTTCGTGGGTCCTTTATTCCCTCACTGCATGAAATGAGAGCATTAATTGGTGATTTTGAGAAAAAAAAAAAAGCTCTATACTTAATTCCCACACTGTTCACTACAGTAACAATATCAAAATTGCAGTGATCTCAAGGCACCAGTAGTAACTCAAGACAACAGTAGTGGTTCAGCTTTAAATAGAGAAATAAAACACAAATAAATACATTTGTCGGGCCACACAACTCACACAGTCATCTTGCATTAAAGTACATCGAGTCACAGGAAATGTCCATTCATGAACAAATAAACATCCCTTACAAGAACTCTTAAATAAGCTTGAAAAAACATTGTTAAGA
Organism: Mola mola; assembly: GCA_001698575.1. Lineage (NCBI taxonomy): Eukaryota > Metazoa > Chordata > Actinopteri > Tetraodontiformes > Molidae > Mola > Mola mola. The sequence continues at coordinate 6,254,835 of KV751341.1, read as the reverse complement.
AGTAATCATGAACGCACTCTCTCCCTCCGGTCTGCAGCCTGCGCACCAAACACACACACACACTCGTCATTTCCCTCCCCTCTACATTGGTCAGAAACATACAAATTACAGCGTGTTGAAATGACATTTTGCTTAAATAATCTGCATTTGACGATATGATTTTGTCTACCGTATATGAATACATTATCAGCACTCACGCTGTTCAGTACTGTCCTCAGCGTGGTATGGATTCACACACGACACCTATGACCAATCTACAGAAATCAGCAAATAATACCAATTCATCCCCCAGTATTTCTTACCTTAATAGCATAGTTACATTCACCTCTACAGACACAAGTAGCCATTTTTTTTTTTGCTATTTTAGC
>KV751341.1:6242356-6254407 GCA_001698575.1 Mola mola | reverse complement strand
TGTGTCCCAAGTCTTCCATAACTGCTCACTGTGTGAGATCTACCCCCCATGGGGCATTTAAAGTGACAGCATCACCTCTTAAAATAACCAGTTTTCATCCTTACATGACTTATAACATGGACGAAATCTATTAAATGATCAACAAACAAATAAAGCAGTAACACAACAATAAGAAATAGTCAATATAAAACTAATCCCTCAGGCAAATCATATGTGTGCATAAGTTATACTATTCAAATGGCTCAAAACACTGTCTGCCCATAGATCACCTGGCTACATCAAGAAAATAGAATAATTGTATGAAAAATAATATAATCTATAAAATAAATAAGTAAAACTAAAAAAAGCAGTGACACACGTACAGACTACACACACAAGACATACACATGCTAGTATCAGTATTCTTGTTCATGTTTTGCAGGTACACCTTTTACAGTGAGATGCAAAGGTTGTCAAAATCTGTTCCTGTGAATATTTTAGTAGTAAAGTAAAACCTGATTTCTAAAATTAAAGATCACACATTTCTGTAATATTTAATTCATCTTTTGACATCCACTAATCTTGTTTAAGGTGTTAAAAATGTCATTTGCACCTCTGTACATTTTGGAGAACTTTTAAAATAAAAGAAATTTCAACCAAGAGTTCTGAAAACTTTAATATGCTGCTGTGCATAATTTTGTTTAAATGCTATTATAGTTTAAATTCCCACATGATGACATTAAGTGACATCAGTGTCTCCAAACTTGTAATTTATGTTTCGACTGCTGCCTACTTTTAGTCCAGATGGTATTTTACATAATGAGAGCCAAGATCCAGGGTTTGTCAACAGAATTTTGCACTTTACCAAGATGATCAGTATTTTTCACTTCAACTGTCCCTGGTTTTAATGTTGCGGCTGATCTGCGTAGAATGGAAAGCCAACTCCACAAATAAAAAAAAGACTTATTGTGTGTGAAAAAAAACCACACTAAATATATCATTCTAAAAATATGATGTTACCAGTAGGACAGTAAAATACGGAGAGACACAGCCGAGCATCATAATGTTCTGTTCAAAATATGGAATCATAAAACACATGAAAACTTACTTTACCATCTCACTCACATAATGTCATTACACATCTGTGGGTATCAAATCAACCCCTGTGTCTCACTGTCTTCCCCACCCCTCATATATTTAAGATGTCCTGTCTCTTCCATCTGTCCCAGATCGTCTGGTCCTCAGTGTCAGCATCCTAGCAATTGTCCTAGTGTTACCCTTTGTCAGTTTTAAACCGTCTGATTGTGTTACTTTCTGACATCTTTTGATACTATTGTTTGCCCTCCCTGTGTATTGACCTTTTCCCAGATTAAATATTGTAGTGTGACTTTTGCCTGTCTTGGGTCTGCTTATGGGAACCATACATGTAATTTGTTTTTTTCTATATTGATCCAGATCATTAGCCTGCAGAACAATCAGGGACCTTCTTCACCTAACTGACATTCAGACTCTCAGAGCACATGGGACATACCATGTCTGTTTCCAGCAATCTGGACACACAAACAGAGGAGGTATTAGTGAATATCAGTATTTTTAGTTAATGTGTAGCATTTACAGTGGAATAATTTGATATTTTAGTGAATACACATTTTCTGTCTGGTTCAGAGCTAGACAAGAAGCATGATATAAGTCATGGTTATATGAAGCTTCAGCCAGGTAACATTTAGGAGCCAGCCTTGCTTGGTCCATATGTAATTAGCAAGTTGTCTGTGTAATTTGTGCAAAAACAAGCATTAAAGTAATGAGCTGTAATTTTACTATGACGTGCTGAACTCTTCGTTATCCACAGCAGTGACTTTCTGGTATTTATAAGATCTTCTTATTTAGCTCTGGCAAGAGAGAATCAAGTTTTACCCCAAAATATAATTTTCTTTATCCTAAATGGAACTGGAAAATGTGTTAGAACTAAGTAGAACTAGTAGAAAGTAGAAAATGTGTTAGAACTAGAAAAAACACTTTGTCTTGATGACGATATGTTTTTTACATTTTGAAGATTTCACAAAAAAAAAAAAAAAAAGAAATATTTGACCCATATAACTCCCTGAAAACTAAAAGTGGTGTATATGCGTACTTCACTTACTGAGTTAACTGTGAGTACAGAGCAGGAAATTCACAATGAGGACACGCAGACCTATCTTCTTTCAGCATGTGATGACCCTCAGATCACAGTAAAGTTACAAAGAGCAAATGTTAACACGTACAGGGACAATTATTTAGATAAAAAGAATAAACATCTGTGTGTAAGTAAAATGTTTGCACAGTGGAGATGCAGTAGGGCATTTTGTTTAGAGGATGACATTTTTTCCCACGGATCATGGAATTCCCGTGGGAATCCAGCGAGATGGGAGTCCTTTTACTCTTAAACACGTGATTGGGACGGGACGGGAATGAAACGTCAATGGGAGAGGTCGGGAGCGTGAATAACGTCAATAGACCAATTTTTAAATATGCAAATAAGCACTTACAGTTATTTTATTTTGTTTTTTTCCATTTAATGTTTTTTTCAAGTGTCGCCCGTTGACTGCAATTGGCAGCCATTTTTGTAGTTTCCTTTTAGTGAGCCAACACTTTAACGCAAGTCAAAAGAACTACACACCCCAGAACCCCGATGTGCTGCCCGTCGCTGCCCGCCCTGGCGGCTCTTCAACGACGCAAACAAAACAAAAGCAATGGAGAACAGCGGTCAGAAAGATACGGAACATACAACGCAAAGTGAGAAACAAAGATCCCTCTATTAAACAAAGAGACCTTTTTGGGAAGCCTCACATTTTCAAAAAATTAATGAGAGAAGAGCGCGACGGTGTTAAGATGCCACAGGCTTGTTGTAATGCATCTGTGGTCTTAGTCAAGTACACAAGTGAGTCAGGGATGGGTGGTCTAAAGAGGCACACCTGCTAGGCAAATGTCGCAGAGAATCAGCCACTTAAGGGTCACTTCATTTGTTAAATGTCAACTACCAGCAGGTATCAAGTCAAAACAGTCACAGCAGACAAGCTTGAACGTATTTGCACTTTTTCTTTTTTACATTCTTTTTTTACACCAGACTTTCATATATGTGAATCGTAATGAAAATTGTTATTGGAAAAATTCTCGGTAAGTAAATTGCGACATTAGATGCCAAGTTTGGGTTTATTCAACTAAAGTAAGCTTGTTGTGACCCATGTACTATTTATTTGTTTATTTTTCTACTGTAAAATGACCTCTAAAAGAGCTAGAAACAAGGATCTAGCAGCTGGTCCTCCATAGAAACTATAGAGACCACAGGCCATGTGTTATTTATGCTTCCTGCCCTTTTGTGAAGATTTTGTTTTTTTGTTTGGATTAAGGAAATATATGCCTCCTTGTATTACCACAGATAAACTGTTCCTGGTGCCATATCTTTTGAATTACAACTGCAGAACTCAAAGTAACCAAAAAATGATGGGGACAACATCAAATCAAATTCATCGCATTGCCTAAACACTACCCCCCCTCCCAAAAAAAAGATAAAAGGAACAGGAGCGGGATGGGAGCAGGAGTCATTCTGCCAGAAGCGCGGCGAGACAGGATTTATTTTTTTTACTCTGGCCCGGGATTGGGATGGGGCAGGATTTTTTCTGTGGGAGTGGCATGGGACAGAATTGAAAATCCACTCCCGTGTCATCCTCTAATCCACAGTATGGACATGGAGTGCTTTCCTGCTCCAGCTTAGATTTGTCATATTTACAATGTTCACGAGTCCAAATAGACGACAGTCAGGAAGCCTGGTCGGCGAGCACAGTCTAAGTTCAGAATGTGGCAGGAGTCTCTGGAGAGGGAGTCCAGGCAGACAGGGAGCAGGCAGATGTAAAGACAGAAGGCAGGTCAGGTTACCGGGGCAGAGACGAGGAGACGTGGTCAGGGGCAGAAGGCAGGTCAGGTACCAGGAGATCAGTCTGGAAAAGAGTGATGGAGAGTAGTACGCGACAACAATCTGGCAAAGAATGAGTGTGGAGGAGCTGGTTATAAGGAGGCTGGGTAATTGAATAAAGCTGGGAGGAACAGGTGAGTCTGATGACCTTAATGAGGACAGGTAGTTAAACAGGTAGTGTGGGGTTGGTTGAGGGGAAAACCAGGAGCAGATTGTGACACTGTGACAAAGATTCAAATGCAGGATTAAAAAATACCCGCAGAAAAAAACAAGAATTAGAGTAAAATCCATATGTCTGCTGAAGAGGGAAGTGTGTGTGTTTAGCACGGACTCACTGAACCATCACCTCGATCTTCTTCCCGTACTTGGGGTTGATCTTGTTTCGATGCTCTGGTCTCAGCATTGTAGCAAACCTGATGGCCGAGTTCTTCTGTTCAGCACGGTGACATTTGATCGCTGTTGATGACAGGATGGGAACAACATCTACACACACATAGATCAGACTTCTGTTGGTCGTTTTTTTTATACTACAGTAAACTATTTTAAAAGTGTAAAGGTGAAATTTCTTTGTGGACTTACGCAAAGGAATCTTGCTGATATTGTTGCTGACACGAATGAACATCTGAGCCGCCTTCAGCCGCCTGTCTCCCCTCTTTACCTATATACTGTAATGAGAGAGTGTTTACGACCTCAGGAACACAGCACTCACGTAATGTTTGGATTGAAAAGTTTTATCATCTAACTGTAAATGGATTTATACACTTTCTAACAGATGATATTGAGTTTCAGATGTTGACAAAAAAAGCAGTTTGTTGTGTAATAAACAATACATACTGTGTGTGTTTGTGTGTGCTGTTGGGAGTGTGAGAAAGAAATGCCTCAGAACTACTACATATATTTGTCAAATCCATCTAGTTCAGACTGAGCATAACTCAACAGTTAACAGGTTGAACATGATCTTCAGCTTGCCTGATTCATGTAAGGCCGCCTCCTCATTTCCTATCATCTTTCCACCATTGGCTTTCTAGCTAAGGAATGAAGTATCCTCTCCCCTGAAATCATTTTGAAAAATCAGGACAGCACACAGAAAATCAACACGACTGCAGGAAACCACCTGACAGACCATGTCACAGAAGTGTGTGAGAGACTTCAGCTGTACTGTACTACTACTTGTGTTTGAGTGTCGATGTGTGATTTTAATGAGTTATTTTTCCTCCCTGTCTGGTCCTGTTAGTCTTTAATGAGGAGCAGGAGGTGACAGTGCCGACAACTGGTTTCTAATGTAGTGATGTCAGATTGACCTATTTTGGTGAACATATGTTTATGGCTTTATACCATATCCATATTGTACCTGCATGCTGCACTTCTCTGGCGATGATGATGGAAGTGCGTGCTGCCTTGTTGTACTGCTGCAGAGCTACATACAGACAAAACAGGTATTTAGAATCCTGGGAAGGGGAAAGAAAACTTAGTCAACCAGCCATCCATCACTTATCAACAGGATCACTGTCACTGTGAACTGCAGTGTAGCATAGGAAATCAAAAATAATGTTGTAAGCCAAAGAAATCTGAATCATCACCTGCGGAAATCTTAGTGGAAATCTATTATTTTAAGATTGGTTTACAAATTTTGCCAAACTAGTGCTCAGGGATATGCAAAATAAAAGGTAATTAAAGATACTGTCCATCTTTATTCACTATTTATTCACTATTGTGCTTTAAAGCCTTTAAAGCTGAAGTATGTAACTTTTATAAAAAAAATAACCTTTTGTCATAATTGCTAAAATGGTCACTTTTTCCTCACAGTAATGCATGAAACCGAGAGTCTGTGAAAAAGTCTGGTTCCACCTTCTGTGCCTATCAGTGTAGAAACAAGTCACTTCCCACAGGAAAACCAATCAGTGTCTGAGGAGTGTCAATCATTTCTCATCAGCCAGCAGCTAGCCCCTTTCTTTTGAAGTTAGTACATTGATTAAAAGAGTTTAAAAAGTGAAAATCAGGCTTCTTCTGAACCCTGTGGCTGTTTAATCACAATCACTTGCATCAAATTTATTCCAAATGTTGCATTGAAATACGTGACATCGAGTTTGTCGACCCACCCACGTCAAAGTAGCGAGATCAGAGCTACTGAAGCTGATTGAAAACCTATACGCATATTTAAAGATTGACAAATCATATGCAGACAATGTGCAAACTTCACAAGTAGAATTGTTCTTGTTGTAAATTTATTTCTAAAAGAGCACAGTTATAATACAGTATATCACCTGTAAGACACATACAAGCCACCATACTGGAACTACCAACACAACTTCCCTCTATGCTACTTGCCAGATTAATAAACAATGAAATGTCCACCCTTAAGTCTGTGGAGAATCTCAGTCATCAAGGACAGAACTGAAGAAGCCTCTTGGATGAGAGGGGAAACGTCTTCAAGGAACTATAAGAAGTCCAGTTGCCTTCAGCTGAAACAGCAAGTCCTCCCCTTAAACGTATATAATATAAAATGCTTTGGTCTTGTTAATCCCGTGCTTTCAGTCATGTCATGTTCTTTCTACGAACTCTTGTTAAAGCCATTGCAGGTTGTGTCCAGCTGACCAGGTTAATGACTGATATACTCGTCACACACAACAGACAAGTGAGAAGGAATGAGGAGCATTTTAAAATGAAAGAAATCAAACTAAGATTTGATCTGTGATGTTTCAGAACAAAATCGTATCACTAGGTAAGTCACATCCTTTGAGACTAAATAAAGACTAAATAGAGACTAAAAGTGTTTCAGTGTATTGGTTAGCTTTGGTGTCATTGCTCACTCCAATCAGGTAATCAATGAGCTGATTAGTCAGAGAACTGTCCTTGGCCTGACCCACCCTTCACACAGACACACACACACATACATACATATACATATAAGATGGATGGACTTTTAATGCACTGAAGTATTCACTATGACACCCTGACTGTTTCTATAGCCATCTCCAAAGCTGACATATTGTCATCAGTGTTGGGACACTTGAGGAAGTGGCTCAGGGCCTGGAAGACAACGGACAGAAAGAGATGGGAAAATAATTCTGAACACATGTAGCGATCAAATAACTGTTTCAATATGATTAGTGGAGGACAAGAAAGATTGGAGAAGGAAGAAGTCGTACTCTGCCGTACTGGCCACACTTGTGAAAGAACTTGCCTGCCTGCAGGTGTTTCCTCTCTCCTGCATCGTAGAGCGTGATGCTCTGGTGGTCCTCCTGCTTCACCTCGGGACCTGGTTAACACACACACCCCACAACAGTCCTGTACTTTAATATTCAGCTAACAGACCGTTTATTTAATTTGCACAGTTCACAGTGTTTGTTTTAGTGAAATAATGTCCCAGAAGGACTGACCGATGACGTCTGCATAGACCTTCATCTGGCAGTGCTGCTGCGCCAGCTGGAAAGCCTCATTGTTGCATTGACACAGTACCAAGAACTGGATGGCTGAGCTGTAGTTGCTCAAGCTCAGGAAGAACCTGAGGCACACGCAAACATATGTTAAAAGGCTTATTACACAAAAGGAAGCAGAGGGAAACTTTTGTTTCAAATGTAAAGATATATGTCTTTTCTCTGTCTTCAGGTTGAAGTTGATAAAAACCTGAAACAGATCATGAACACAACTTTATAATGTTTAATAACAGAAAAGAAACTGAGAGAGTTGTAACTAATGAAACACTTTGGGAAAACTATAAAACTATTTGGATGTGGCTGCTTGGTGCTCTTGTTTGTCTTACCAGGCGACCATCTTTGCTCCGTCAATGCTTTGTGTCTTCTTGACAATGCAAATAGCCTCATCCACGTTGTTGAGGTGGTCCAGAAGGACGCGTATGGCGTTTACCCAGTCTTTGGCGCTCTCTAGGCCTGAGCAGCTTCCTCATACCTGGATCACACAGCACACTAGGAATGTGTTGACTGAACATTGCTGCCCTCATTAGTGGTCTCAAAAATATAATTTGGCCAAACCTGTTATTGTTCTATTAATGTTCATGTAGATGTATTTACAGTAAGACATCAAATTGGTCCAGTGGGTGTCCCCTTTGTGCTTTGGGTCACCGAATTCAGGGGACTCAGAGGTCTCAGGGGCCAGATGTTGCTGGATGCAGACGCACAAATAGTTTTTTCAAATATTTACTGTATTTTTTATGAATTAAACTAAACTCTGTTTCAATTGTTGAGTGATTACTAAAATTTGGACTAGTCTGTGTTTAAAATTATTTCAAAGTAGGAGCCTACTGGTACAGTAATGGGATTTTGTTATTGTTTTCTGTATGATTTTAGGTTTATTTGAGTTTGTTTTTTGTTGAGCATTTGTGTTGTTTTAATGTCTCTTTCCTTGTATCGTGGCTTTGAGTTTCTGGCTATTTCCATTTTATTCTGAATAATTTTAGTTATTTAATGTCCTGATTTTCTATTGTTTGTGCCTTTAAATCATATTGTCAAGTTTATTGGGTTCATTCCTGTAACCTGTGTTCATTTCCAATGTTTCCTGTTTTATTTTGAAGATTCTGTTCCCGTCCTCCTATTGTATTAATAAGTCAGTGTAGGTCTGTGTCTCACTGTCACATGTTTCTTGATGCTTTCTCTCCGTTAGTTTCCAAGTCTTTTTTTTCTGTAGTGTCCCTGTGTGTTGGACTCCTGGTTTAGACACAGTTTGGCTTCTGGATCTTGGGATTTTGCGTCACCCTTGTGGATTTGTTTGACATTATGGTTATGACCCATGCCCGTCTTTGACTATATTGGTATTTCCCAGTAAATATCTGAAATGACCTGTTAAGTTTGTGCTGTCTGCATTTGGGCCCAAACCCAGTTCCCAGTGTTTCTGTCACCTACATGCAGTGTACCTCCTTTTCTTTGGTGGATCTTTGGAGAGGAGACATATGGGAGCAGCTCTTTTACCTTTGCCCTTAATGTAGGATGAACATAAAGTAAAACTGTATAAAAGAGAGAAACTTGCAGGTCTGAGTATTTTGGTGTTTGTCTCACCAGTTCTTGCAACTCATGTAGACCAACGCAGCCTTGTCATAATATTATCCTTTCTCATATAGCTGAGCGGTTTCAGAGAATTGCTTTAGGGAAAATAAAAACCACAGAAGAAGGTGTGGACAACAAGACATTAATTGACACACAAATGCTTGCTCCAAAAAGACACACATCAGGTAATACTGTATATCACCAGCCATATTAACATACAATTTAGAGACCAGGTCGACTTTCTACGTTCAAAATCTCCAGTATGGCTCCACATTCATTCTTCAGGACTCTGCTAGGATGTTGCATTGCCTGAGCAACTCCTCTCCTGATGTCCCCTATACGGATGGACATCCTGGCTATTCCTGCTTGACATGTCTTGTCAAGCTCCTGGAGCTGCGCGGCAAGGAGGAGAAAGAGGGAGGGTGAGCCATGGAAGGTGATTTCAAATTTGAACCATAAGCATATTTCTGCCACCCACAAGCTGTGCCATTCTCTGCTAGGAAGTGCAAGACATTAAACATAGACTAGACCTGCTATATGAAATAAATACGATTAGAAATAGATTTGTAGGCCAAAAATCAAAAGAACCTCAACACAAATAACTACATTGTTTGAATACAGGCAGATCCCCTTCACAGCACTACAAAACTATGTAGATTGTGAAATTATTGATAGAAATAATTTAGGAAGAAAAGCTAGAGGCCAAATGATAAATACAATAAAACAAATTTAATTTTCATTCTGACAGTTTCAAATTTGTTATACTGCAAAAGGTTGAAATATAAACAGATCGCACTTTATGATTGCAGGTCATCCCATTTTCATAGTGTGCCAGCGCATTCATGTGGTCTCCACCACAAAGAGACAGGGAGGTTTAGATGCTGTGTAGATGGTTCAGCAATACAGAATACTGAAGGGTGTGTGTGTGTGTGTGTACATACATAGACTCCGGATGGACAGCGTATTCTTTGGAGATTAAAGGAATCTGGTCTTCTGCAAACCAGTATAAGGCTACTATAAGAGCATTGTCCCATTGGAATAGGTCTTTCGTCATCTAAGCACACACACACACACACACACACACACACCTAAAAACATGGCCAAATGTCCTGCCAATTATTTCATTTCATCTATGCCCTGGAGAGAGAGAGAGATACACATTCAGCATAAATCAATAAAACAAAGATACCCGTATGAGTCGTGATTTCCAAAATACACTATTTAGTTGGACTTCCAAAGCTTTTATTCAGGTTTAAAGTCTAAAGTTTTTCTTAGGTATTATTCCCCGACAACTGTCATTTACATTTTCAATATCTTCTTTAAAAAGACAAGCAACATGGACTCAAGCGTGGAATGTACCAAATTACTACAATATTTTAACAGTCAACTGAGAACACACTACAGTTGTTACATGCAAACACAAGAAGAGTCACCAGAGAGCAAAAGAGTACCTAATAACCAAAGGATGAGTTTACTCACTTGTAAAAAACGAATGCGGGACAGGCATTGAATGTGGCCGAAGCCAAAAAAAAAAGAAAAATTCCTTGGGTTCTTTTATATACTTTTATATACAACTTTCAATTTTGAACTGAAATGGATAAAAAAAAAACAAAAAAAAAAAACTCACTTTGTTTGTTTCAGTTTGTTTAGACTGAATCTGGATTTTCACTTATCAGAGAGGAGGGTTGAAACGTGCATTGTACCAGGATGCCTTGCAGTGACAGGACTTTGCCCACGTTGCCAATCATGCGGTACACCTGGATTGCCAGCTCGACCTCCATGTGGACCAGGCAGGCTTTAACCAACTCCTCCCAGTCTGTCTTTGTACCTGCACGCTTGCATAGATTCCAGGTTTCACAGAACCTGGACAGGAAAACACCCACACATATTTTTAAATACTTAGTCCATTACATTAATCTAAAGTTCTACATCATCAAATTCCTCTTTTACTGGAGTTTGTTATATGACCAGAAGAAAGAACATTGTTTTTCATAAAATGGATTGAAGCCTGCACGCTAGTTTAGGAGTTCACCTCGAACTGCACAACTTTGTACACACGATAAACACGCCTCATTTTCAGCTACGTAACACCCTCCCTACGGTATGTATACTGCAAACAATTCCAAACTACCTTTTTGCCTTTCTGCCTTTCTGCCTGTCAGTGCCTCCGCAGAATCTGTTTGGGTATTACTCCCTGTTCTTTAAGCCCCACCACCACCACCACAGCACCCACCTGCAGAGTCCGACCAAAATTTCTGTGCAAACCTCTGTGGGGATTGATGAAGTTGGAGCCTACACGCCACCCTTGAATAACTATATATACAAACATTTCAATACGCCAAAATTGAAAAAATATTTATAACAATTATTTCAATACACAAACACGAGTTGCCTCACTGAACTGTATGAACATGTAAAACAAACCCATCACTTTGCACATAATAACTTTTTTATGTGATAGTGTCTTCCTTCTGCTTTGATAATTCAAACTATCTGTGTGCTGATTTGGAACAACTTCCTTCTGACACATTAGAAAATTAAAAAAGATTTTTCTTCCCCACTCCGTGCTTGTGACTGACACACAAATGCATGTTGAAAGAATTATATTCACTGATTGAGCAATCAGTGCATTCCTGAGCCATAAATATAATTAAAAACAAAGCCACCATAAAACTACAATAGGATCATAAAAACTAAACACTAGAAAGTACTCAGTTCACTGAAGTCCTTTCTAACTTCACCAAATTAAAGTATTTACTTACAGTGGGCTATTGAACTGGTTTATGATGCATTTGTTTTTAGATTTTCTTTGCTGTCATTTCCTCCCCCTATTAGTCTATACCAAATCGTGTATATCACAAAAGAGACATTTAAAAGAAAAATGTCTATTGTCTGGTCTGTTGCTTTTATCCTCTTTTTGCTGTTTGTAAAGCACTTTGGTCAACTCTTGCTGTTTTTAATTGTGCTATACCATCTTAGTGCTGGAACTAAAATACTCTGGACTGACAAGTCAGTGAAGAATGTCAGATGATGCAGATATTGGACAGACATTATCAGTGTCCCCTGCATGTCAGACCTCTGGTACATGATGGCCTGGGCGAGCTGCTCGCTCAGCTCTGGGGA
>KV751341.1:6168262-6216040 GCA_001698575.1 Mola mola | reverse complement strand
GGCTGTCATTGTCATTAGGAATTTAATCACTAATAATGTTATTTATGTGGCACATGCACCTGACTGCCAGAAACCAGCGGAAAATTGTAACAAGATGATCACAGTTACTCACTTGTATTGTCAGTGGTTTTAATTTTGTGGCTGATCAATGTATACCTCTACATCCTAACTCACAAAATGAAAAGCTACAGTCATACGTATACAATTAACTGTATAAAATTACCTGTAAATAAATAACCAAAAAATAATAGTAATAATAGGACAGCTTCAGGGCCTTTAAATAAATGCATCAACATTGGATTCTTCTCTGTAGCAGTGAATCAAAAAGAATACTGAAGGTGAAATTGACCCTAACACCCCTCTCAAAATATCAATAGCAGTACCGGCTCCTGCTTTGCCAGAAAAGGCTCTGGGACAACACCCTGGAAAAAACTCACAAGCCATAAATCATTCATCATCAGAAAAGAAATACCCAGAGAAAATGGCAGAGTGCCAACCTTTTCCTGATGGGCAACAACACAGCAGTTCACACTATTTAGAAATACAAACTTGCATCACTGAGATTTCCAACATTGTAGTCAAAGTTGAAGACTAAATGCTACTAATAATACCATTATCCTTCTAACTCTGTTTGTCTCTCTTCCTAGAACATGACTTGAAGATGAGCTGTCCTCAGGCTGAGGAGGAAGAGAAGGACTGTCCTCCACCAGAGGAATTGGAGTGTAAAATCTGCTACCAACGATACAATGCCTACAACCGCAAGCCTAAAATTCTGGACTGCCTGCACCGGGTCTGTACCTGCTGTCTCACTAAGATCCTGGACATTGCTGATGGGGCAGGTTTCATCTCTTGCCCCTTTTGCCGACATCAAACCTCCATTACAGAGTATGAGGTTTCAGGTCTGCCTGATGATGCTAATATCATGTCCCACTTGGCAATGCGGGATAAATCGTGGAGTTCTGACAACAATGGGGAGGTGGTCCTGACCCCAAAGAGTTTCTCCTCTTCCAGCCCTTCTCAGGACTCCTCCAACTGCCTGGTCATCACTATAATGGAAGTGCAGAGGGAATCAGAGCATTCTCCTACCCGAAATGCCAACTCTGAGATCTATGCTGAGCACAGCCTGGACTCGGTATCGATGGGCTCCAATGGGCCAGCAGATCAGGATGCCATGTCCAAGTTCTGTAATCATGTCCCACGCATCCTGTTGTGGCTGCTTGGTTTCTTATACTTTGGCTCACTGCCTCTAGGAATTTACTTGTTGGTGATACAGAGAGTGACACTGGGTATTGTATGTGTTAGCTTGGTGCCATCAAGCCTAACTGTTTGCCTGGTCTATGGGTTCTGCCAGTGTCTGTGTCAGGGCATGTGTGATTGCTCCTCTAGGAGCTGATAGTGTACTATCCAAGAACTGGCTCCAAGGAAGAGATAAGTTGAAGCAAACAAATATTTGACATGTTTTGTTGATAAATAAGAGGCCCACATGTCAAGATGCATCCTACATAAGCTTCAAGCCAACCAGCAAGTTATTTTCATGGAAATAATGGACTAGTAAAAATGCCTAAGAAGAGTTGGTCAGTTCTTTTGTTAAGCCAACGTGAGCAGAGTCCTGGAGAAACTTTCTCATGTTGAGACATGTTTTTGCTGTACATGTATTTCTTTAACCATCATTTGTTCTGTGTTGTGTGTATGACTCCAACATAACATTTAAAGCAGTCCTTTAATCTTTGAGTTACATAATGACAGCACTGAGAGAGACCTGGGCCCTCATTTATCAACACTGTGTACCAAAAACATCTGCATGCAGTCAGTTTTCTTTAAAGTGGTATTTGACCAAGTTTACCTTTTCCTTTGGATAGTACATGTCAAATCAAACATACTGTTACATCCAGAGATACCCCTATGCTGGAGGTACTGGACCATCTCTCCTTTCAAAGGGTCCAATCCTAAACCCTATGGGTATTACTCTTATAGGTGTCTTCTGAGAACTGATTAAGCTGGTGGCAAGGAGACATGCGTAGCTGATAAACTGCCTACTTCCAGATGTCTACCCTGCTTCTTCTAGTATAACACCAGACTGAGTAGCCCTAGTGTCCAATCCTTATACCAGCAACTTCTGATAAAAGCAGCTCTCCTCTAAGTGGTCAGTGCACTTGTACTTATAGTGTACACCTTTTTTATGACAACATTTTGCAACAAAAAATGAGTGCTAGAGATGAAACACCATATACCAAATAACAAGGGCACTTACGTAATGAACCACATGAGCAACTGTAGTTTACGCACTGTGTATTTACTTGTTAATTAATTACAAGTTAACTAACAATTGTATAACATAACTGGATAACTGCCAGCTTCCAATAACACAAAGAGAGTCAGAGAATGTTTTGAAACAATGATGGACAGTACACAATTTTACAAATATTCTCAAACAAAACTATTATTTAGGGTTAACTAAGTGTTTATCAAGCCAGAAGCCAAAAAATCACATAAAAGTAACTTGAGTAATACTTGATTAAGAGTAAAGATGTCTAACTTGAAAATGACTTAGTGAAAAGTTGTAGTCAACCTTAAGATAATTACTTATGTCAAAGTCTTTCAGTCTGTAAGTATAGCTCACACTGTATCAAATGTACTTAAATATCAAATGTATCTGGTGTTAGAGTGTACTGTACACATGTATAGCGATAATAGAATCAGTGCTCATAATATCAGTGCTTGTCCAAAACAATAAATTTAAATGTGTACGTTCGCCTTTGTTTAAGCAATCACTGCAACTTTAAGAGGGTTAAACCCAGCTTGGATTTCCAGTGTATTGATAGAGAGGTCACAGGAAGCCAATAAGACATGACTAGTTGTTAAGCTTTACCTGTCTTGATAAGAAAGAGCACACCAGTCGTTTGATCTTGCATGAATATGTATAGTCCAATTCTGATGATTATAAATTATAAACTATCAACTGTACTTAGTCCGATATCAATGTAGTGAAGTAAAATCACTGCATCTACTTACGTTCTTCTTTCTTACTTTACTTTATTTATTTTCATTAGTCTACACCACTAGTCGTAACATCTTGACATCATCAAGGCTGCAAAGTTATTGGAATTATGACTTCCAGTGACTTTCCATTGTCTTTGTTTAGTTGAACAATACAAAAGATATCACAGGCAAATACTGTCTATTCCATAATTCCACAAGCATTACAGTCAGGTATAAATAGAATTGACTTCATTATCTGTAATTAAATAAAAGTGTAAACTGGCTGGGATCTTTCAACAGAAAAAGTAAGCAATAGCTCTGGACATACACGTAGCTGGGCTGAATTGATATATTAGACATAAATCAGACTCAGATCTGTTTTTTGATCTCTATGTATTTAATTTCAAATTTGTTCAAGCTATGGTTAATATCTATGAGAATCTTTGTTTCCTTAATGTTGTAAGTCATGGAGAATATACTGTTATACTGTGGTCTTTTCAATTGTGTGCAAATTATATATGTAGCATTTTGATTTTCCTCTTGCGTGTAACGGCTTTGCACAGAGGCTAAAATTAATGTAAAAGAAGAAGAAAAAAAAAATTGATTTACTTTCCTGTAGCTATAAACTTCTCCTAAAAGCAGTTCCTTCAGCTTTGTGACCAAAACATCAATCTTACTGCATCAAGAGTTTGTCTGTAGGAAAACCTAAATAACTGCAGTCAGATCCAGCAGCATTTCCATCAGCACAAAGAAAGCTTTACAACTCACATATTTCGTAATTCATGCTGTAAATGATGTAAGTTTCACATTACTTTCATTTCTTTATGCATATGTTATCATTTCTGTTTTTCTTGAACTCACTCTACATTTTACTCCTGCGTCTATCCAGAACCTTTTCTGAACATTGTTGATAACTGGGGGCCTTCCTTGGATTACTGTTAGTTATTCACTGTTAAACTTCAGGAAATGTAGCATTTTGGGGAAAGAAATGATTTTGTGCTCAAACCTTCTTCTATAATCTAAGTCCTGTTTGTTCTCTGTTGTTTGGGTCCTGTAGATTTTTTCCTTACAATTTCTTTGTCACCTTATTTCTTCCACTGTTTCTCAACCTGTCTCTGTACCCACTCTGTCTATGATCTGCAGCTGTCAGCTTGGTATCACACCACTGATTAAGAAACTACTAGACTATGAAATAAATTAAAAAGTATTTTTAATAGCTTGTGTTTTTTTGTCTCCATTGATTGGGTCTTCTTTGTCAAGTATCAGAACAATATCATAGCATATTAATCTTGCATAGTCTGCCTAATCAAACTCAAAGAGAGAGTATACTGCTGTACTCAACTCAATAAAATCACAAAAGTGAGAACTTAACAGTACAGACAAAAGGGGGCATTTGGTTCAATTTCCAAATCATTACAAGTTTGATGAGACACAGCTCACGATTACCAGCAGGTGCCAATATAATATTCAAAGAAATATTTTTTGCAATTTCTTTCGCTATTATTGATAATAACTCACGATGATAGTGTTTCCGAGCTGATTAAGATCAATCTGTCTCTAACTATTTCAGTGGAATGATGGTCAAAGTTGCACAACAAAAAACCCATTTAATTCTGAGACTTGTTTATATAGTACTATACCAGCTGGGTTAGAAAAAAAAAAAAACAAGAAATGGGAGTTGATAGGGGACTGAAGTTCAGACAGTAAAGATTATATTTTATCTGAGTAGACATAGCTGTTCAGTAGAGTGCTTGTCAGTGGAGCATTTTTCCTGCCAGTTGTATTATTTGACCTGCCTTCCATCTATCACAGTGAAAATAAAACCTCTCCTGTGAAAAAAGAGTTACCATATTGCTCCAGATATAGCAATGACGTAGCTATTAAATAAAACGTGGTTACTCGGGATAATCCACATCAATTTTCATGAGTAATCTTTCTAGGAAAAATAACAGTGTCGAAGTTGCAAAGTTAAGTCACATCATTCAAATTTTGCTTTACAACCATGTCTACCCTGACTCAAATAATACAAGTATTGACTGATAGAGCACTTAGTCATCTTACAATGACAATTGATCGCAATATCAGCAGAACAGCTAGCTTGTGGTGGCCGATCAGATGAAGTGCATTGCAGTGTGCACAACATGAGGCGCACCACATTGGCTTTTAGGGCTTTTGGTGGACAAGTAAATGTTAGGGTAAGAGGTATTCTTTTTCCAATTGTTGCTAGGCATAAAGTCATATTGCTTCAGGTCTCCAGAAACAGCTAACACAATTTGGTCCTCCAAAAATGTTATTTCCAAGAAATTGAAAATATATCTAATTGAATATGAGCCTTCATTTTTCTTCATTCTTTTGAGTCTATATTTAATTGAATAGGAAAAAATGCAAATAAGATTTTTTTTTTTTAAAGTAGCTCTAGCTGTCACAAAAAGTCAATGAGATACAATGAGCTATCATTGCCATTCATTTCTTGTCTTCTTTCATCTCAAACACAAAATACAACACATAAGAAGCTTAAGAGTGAGAGGTCCCAACATATGACAATAGAAGGAAAATTTTCAAAGGGAAAAACAATTATTGTACGCTGGCATGCAGCATGGGTAATGCAACCATGTGACCTGGCTATATTTATACATGCACTTACTAAAATATTCAACATTCTCAGGTGTTTCAAGAAGATGAAGGGGCATGAATTTTAAATACATATGAATAATGCACTCATAAACTGCCCTCTCATCATTGGATAAATTTAACTTACAAACCCTATATTTTCATTTCATAGTAATGGCAAATTGCAAAATGCAATCATTTCATATAAAGGTTGATGAGAAACATAGGAGAGCTGAAGTCAAGTTTTTACCTGACCAGCAAAATGAATGCAATGTGTAAAATTTAGCATTTCAGGTTGATGAGAAAAGTGGCTAAAATGTATAATTTAAATACTTTTCCAAGAGTTTTGAAAACTGAAGAAAGGGATCTCTACATGCTATACATATTCAACTGTTATTTTTACATCCTCTGCAAACATCTCTCTTGTCCTGTTCTCCCTGCTCAGCCTGTTCTTGTATGGTTCTTGTTGGTCTCCCCCTAATCTGCAAGACCTCCCAGTGTCACAGAGAAACACAGAATTCATTATTTTTCACATGATATATTTAGTGCAAACAGTATATTTTAGAAAACATTTTAAAAGTGTACATAACCCTTTTCAAATTGTGTCTATGAGGCAAAAAAATTACACAACAAAATAACAATTTGTAACAGGTGTCGACAGTTGGTTTGCCACATAACCGACCAAACAATATCACAAGAAAACATGAAATAATAAAATGATTATCCAGGCTGAATTGTGTCTCTGTATCTAGGCTTTATCTTAGCAAAAATATAGAAAACAACGTCATAGGCCTTGTCATAGGCCAGGTCATGTTGTCAGCCATGTCATACTAACGTGTTGGGAATATTTAAAATTTAGGGAAAATATCATAATGGGTAAACTGTGTGATCATTTTCAAAGTGATTTTTGGCTACAAAACATGCAGTTTTTTTGCATGAAGGTGTTGATTATATTCTGTAAATGGTGTATTGGTCCTTAAACGGGCTGGAATAAATGCTGGAGCTGTGGTCGTGGATTTAATGAGCCCAATTGTATACATCTGTGATGAAGTTTGTCCCCACATTACCCATTTTGTTTTAGAAAAACTATTTTTTTAAACTTAACCTTATTGTTTTGAATAATCAGTTATGACATACATGATAATCTTAAGGCAGTCAAAGGATGTTACAGACATCCAATCACTTACATTTAAAATGTTAAAAAAAAATGATGCCAAATCAGAGCATACAGAATGTTTCTACTCGTTTTTCTTGAGGTCCTCGTGTTGTGTTAAGTTGCTGAAAAACTGTAACAAAAAGTATCAACCCAAAAACTGCTGCTGCTTAATTAACTTGAAAATGGGAATGGCCATCTGATACTTTCCTTTATACACTCTTAACTTCCAACGTATTAATGGGCTCCTAATAAACACATGATGCTTCCTAGAGATTTATGAAAAGAGAAAAATGGTTCACTTCTCTGAGCTCAGTCCTAAATTAATACTGGTCCAGTCCTCTGTAAATGCTGTTTGATGGTAGTAGATGGCGGTGAATGAATGATAACAATATGAGTCTGAGATCGCTGTGCATTCTAATTGTCATCAATTAAATGCACCTGTGTTCAACGTTCGTAGCTCATAGCTGCCCATACCATAGAGCCATCAGCACCATGGACCGCTCTTTACAACACTGACATCAGAGAAACCAGCTGCAATCTGAATGACACAGTGTAAACTGGAATTTGTCTGTAAAGAGAACACTTCTCCAAAGTGCAACCCGCCATCGAAGGTGAGCATTTGCTCAGTCATGTCGGTTACCAATGTACTGCAGACAGGTCAATCAATACCTTATTAAGGCAGACAAGCACTAAGCTGAGCTTTTCTGAGACAGTTTCTGACTGTGCAAAAATGTTGCCTCACCTGATGCGGTGGTCCTGGGCTCGTGTGGTTGCCTGTTGGATGTATTGCCAAATCCTCTGAAACGATGTTGGAGGCGGCTTCTCGTGGTAAAATTGATATTCAGTTCACAGGCATTTTAACAAATGAATAAACCACATTTTAGAGCAAATTAGCCTTTAGTTTGCATATACGAAATTAGGGCTCAGCGATTAAAGAATCTTGATAGATAGAATTGCGATTAAAATTTAGGGTCATAACAATGATGTCTGCTTGATATCACATGGCAGAAGCAAGCACAACAATAGCCAGTCAGAGTATTTCATTTATGACTTGAAACTAGTATATGCCTAATTCCAGTTGCGAATGTAGTTTGAGTTTGAGTTTGAGTCGCAGACAGGGAAAGAAAAATAGACTGAAATTTGGACAAGAGGGAGGAAATGAATGGAAGTGGGGCTGTGGGCAACGAAAGCGAGGGTGAACCTGAAAGTGGTATCCTCCTAAACTGAGGACATTGTTGATAAAAAAAAAAAAAAAAAGGTTAGACAACGTTAATTATGGTTTGGATTTCTGAAAAGTAATGAGCTGCTGATTAAGTCAGTCTGCAAAATATGTCAGTGGTTGGTGCAAAGCAGGACAGGAAATGCAAAATGTGAGCTTATGTTGGCCCCCACTCCATACACACAGCCAACAGATAGTAGGCCGAGTTCATCTAAGGTTACCAGTGCTAGCGTTAGCAGGTACCATCCATCCATCCATCCATCCATTATCTACCGCTTATCCTGTTAGGGGTGGTGGTGGGGGCTGGAGCCTATCTCAGCATCATCGGGCTAAAGCAGGGTACACCCTGAACAAGTCGCCCCTTCATCGCAGGGGTAACATATAGAGAAAAACAACCATCCACACTCACATTCACACCAACGGGCAATTTAGAATGACCAATTAACCTAACCCCGAGTTTGCATGTTTTTGGACTGTGGGAGGGAGCTGGAGTTCCTGCAGAGAACCCACGCAGACACAGGAGAATATGCAAACTCCACACAGAAAGGCCCTGGTTGGAGAATCGAACCCAGGACCTTCCCACTGTGCCGCCTGTGGCAGGTACCAAAATAACCAAAATAACCAAAATACCAATCAATCTCTTCATCTTTTGCCTCAGTATGAAAAGCATTCAAAAAGGAGCAAAAATAGAACAGGCACTGTTTCTTATGGTATGGAGAATTGCTTATTAAGTTTTTTTAATACTCTTTTAATAAGATGTTTACAGAATATAATATTAGTAGTATTGATAATGTAGCCATAACTGACTTTTCACAGTCTCACTATTCGTTATCCGCTATTCACTAGTAACAGTTTGCACTTATTTATTCCGCAGATATGAAGAAGAAAAGCATAATTATAAGCAGAATGTATGAGGGAAAAAGGCATGCTCATAATTTTCTTTTGCCAGTAGTGGGCCCTGCTGCTTACTTGAACATGGGAAAGCATTTCATACAATGGGAATGTGTAATATGAATCCTTTGTCTATGTAAAAAACTTAAAGAAAAAGTGTGCTCAATATTGGAAAGGGCACGTAATACATTTTCTTCAGTTAAAAAACTGTATTCTAATTAACCCTCTGGTTTCTTCAGTGTTCAGGTAGGATGCTTTTCGAACTCGCAACATCAACAAAATATACATCATGATAAATATCGATATCGATCAATATGGAAAAATATATCATGATCACATTTTTTGGGAATAGTAGCCTGTCTTGTCCCTTTAAATTAATAAAAAGTTAATAATATAACAGTATTTAGAGTAGCTGGCAAAACCCCCCAAAGATCTTGAAAAGTAACTCTAAGTTTTATAAAAAAAAAAAAAAAAAAAAAAAGTCACATTTTTAGTTCTACTGTGGAACATATACAGTATGTGGTGGGATGGCAGCTGGGCAGCCAGAGTCACATCAGGGACCATAAAAATGCACAAATGAAAGCATCAAGGCACTTGACCGGCCTGTACAGAGCATTAGACATCTACTAAGAGGTACACTGAGACATAGTGATGTGAAGCCTGTGTCGCTTAATTATTGATCTGCAGAATGCAAATCAATAAGGAGAAGTAATACTGTGGTACTAATGACTGATTTAAAACAGAACCAGTTTTAAACAACGGAAGTGCCTCAATACTTTACCAGGCTTTAACTGGTCACTTGGGCTTCGCCCCACTGATCATGTACCATGCATGAAGGCAGCAGCTAATAAACAGTATAGGCTGTAATAGTTTAAATTTACTACAAGATCTACTGAATAAGGAAAGGTATTCAGACCAAAATTGAGCCCAACACTAAAATACACACAAGCTACAATTACTTTGGAGAGTACTTAAACAGTTGCTTCCTTTACAAATCAATAGTCAACAGACCAATCATTAGATGAACACCATGTATAGCTGCAGCAAACCTGCAGCAGAAGCAGAATTCCGAGTCAACTCAACAAGACTCAGTCTTAGTTTATTTCCAGTTTAGCTGACAGGGAGAGAGAGAGTAGACAATTGAAGTACAACATAAAGTAGGAAATTATGTTCTTCCACACATCCAACATTTACAGCTCTCCTCTGTCCGATCGCTACCAACAAACTCGTAAACACTTCATTCTCTCTGGGCTGTTGCTATAGAGACACTAATAAAACTGTCAGAACCGGCGAGATATTTTTTTCCCTGCGGTGACAGCTGGAAAAAACACAGACCACTGGTTCTAAAGCAAAGCACTATTACTGCCAGACACATATATTGTTGGCATTTATCATAACCACTAACATTAGCTCAGCTTGTTTTCTGATAATTGAAGATTCAAAGGTCTGACTAAAATCTTTAGATTTAAAAGATATGGCAAAAGATGGTAGATGGTATAAAGCAATGTCCTACAGTGATGAAATGGTAAGGATTTTTGCTACTTGCTTAAGATAGAAGCCTGATGGCTTTCCAGATAAAGTTGAATCAACAAACAAACTTGCCAACAACTGACTCAGAGAGATGAAATCATCCTCCATTGCAAAGTTTCTCTGTGGATATTATCATATTCAGTAGACATCGCCTAACATTTAAAGTAAAAAGTAAAGTAAAAAGGCTTCAGTAAGAAAGGGGACATGATCGAAGTTTGTATGCTTGCATATATAGAAAGGTCCTGTCCATTGCCACAGATGTGAGAAAGTGAGCACCAGAACTACACACAACATCACTGTATCCACTGTGTGAGGTGTTACTTCTAAGAGATGGCAAAATTAAGTCCTAATGACCCTATGAGCTCATCCTAAAAGATGACAGTCTGAGAGAAACAAGTGTGCTCTTCAAATCATTCTTTCTGAGTGTTACAGACTGATAGCAAACACTTTACCAAGTGTAGTGGAGTGAGCTGATCAATAGCAAGCAGATTGGAGGGCATAATTAAATGAACACGCTACACTGGCAATTACTTGACAAAGACCATGTTTGGAACAGAATGTACAAATCCTCTCAGCTTTTTCTGGCTAATGCCACAGTTCTCTATGAAGCACTGAAAGAAAGACCAATCTCCAATGAATATCAAAGAACAAAATTTACATTTTGAAAATTCTGGCAAATAATCCTCAACATAAAATTGGACATTCGGAGAGTTGGTTGTAGTGTGAATGTGATATATTGAGTAAAGTGACTTACTTTGATCTCTTCCTGTAGTTTTCCAAATCGAACTGTGCCATTCACAATCCTGTTGATAAAACCCTGCTTTTCCCGCTGAAGAACTGAAGCCTAAGGAAGTAGAGAGGGAAGACGGGAGGTTACTGATCTAAGAGAGAAATTTGGAACAGGATTATGGGAAAAGAAAAAGAAAAACTGTGTGACCAAATTATAGTAGTAATGTGTGACTAACAAAACATTAGAATCTAATTCAATAAAAGGTTTAAACTGTAAATGTGCAGGAAACTAAAGCTAAAAGTAAACATTGGCAAATCTGAAAGAAGAGCTACTATAGGCACTCATTAACAAATTATTAATCAAAACAATAATAGAACATTTATCATTACAAAAAAATACAAATAATATTGAGTTAAGATAACAAGTGAATCTAAATGTCATCAAAATGTGTAACACAAAATACAACAACAGAGACCTCCGACTATTGAGCAAAAGAAGTAATACCTCGAACAAGAATGGAACAGAATTCAACTTTCAAACTAACGCTTCACAAACACTTACTGTGTGTTGTTAAAGAGAAGGTAATATAACACAGCGGTAAACATCAAATTCAGAATTAGCATACATTTATAGAAAACAGTTTGTCAGATTGAACATGAATCATCTTATCTATTTACTGTATTTAATTACATAAAAAATAGAGATGACTCAGACGTGATGAGCAATAGCTTCGTTAATCTGGTCAAGCAAACGACCACTTGGCAGAAGTTAATGAAAACTGAAGACTCACTCTTCAGCCTGTGCTTGTGCTGCATTAAAATTTTCAAATGACACTCCAAAACGCTACGAGCTGTTAAAATAAATCTTGCCTAGCTCAAAGTATTTGCATTTGCCTACTTGCATGGACCATGTTTCTCCCCTCAAATATCATCCCTGCATCTCAGTGCTGACACGGAAACAGTTAATGAGGTGATGGGGAGACTTCATGTCTTTGACAACTAAGTCACAAGATTCAAAGTTGCAAAACCTCAAAACGGCAGTGTGTTGCATCTGTTGATTCACAGTAATTAGCCACATGCTGCAAAGCTGCTCTTTTTGACTCCTCAATATACTGTATGTAGCAGTTTTATCAGATATTTGTCTGCCTTGTCGTTGTTACATTTGATTGATTCTGTTCAAGGTGCCAGCCATCTCCTACTTTAGTTGCCAACAACCTAAAGGTTAAATAAACACTGCAGTTCCAAAAATACCATTCATTTTGCCCTATTTTGTTCATTTGTATTTTGCAGTTTCTGAACATATATACTATACTGTATATAAAGACAAACTTAAACATTTTTACATTTTTTTACAGAAATTAACTATGTGTAGGTGTGTGGGTGTGAGCTTCAAAACTAAAATGTGTAATAGCCAGTCTTTCTGCATTGTCAAAAGCAGAACATGATATCATAAATAATCATGTGTACCATATGTAACAACATTATTAGTAGCATTAGTTGTACCATCTGTATTAGATGCTCTCTTTCTCTTGAGACGTGCTCCACCACAGAAAGGACAGCTTCCATATAATGTCGAGTCTTTTCTTCTTTCAAAATGTACTCTTCCCTCTGTCGCTTCAATACACTCATTCTCCTCTCAGCCTTTCTATGTGATGGAGAAAATGAGAGAACAGGTACAAGAGAATTAAAGGCTGTAGGGGAAGCAATGAAGGGAAAGGTGAAGGAGAAAAACTGGAGGACAAACTGAGGGAAACTCAGACTCAAACTGGGAAAGATATTTAGGAAAAAAACATTTGTGGGTAATGGAGAAGAACAAGACAAAGAGAATGGTTAAAAACTTAGGGAATAGGAAAGGCACAATTAACTGGAAGATACCTTGCCAGCTTGTTGCCAGCGAAAATGCTGTTGGTTAATTAAACACCTTTTCACAATCTTAACACTTCAGATTGAGTTCAGGTCTACAGGGAGCAGAGGAAAGGTCCAGGAATGACATTTCTGAACTGCTGCAATCACTGACAAAAAAATAAATTGTGCACTGAGAACATGACCTGATCTGAACCACATCTATATGAGACGTCTAAAGCAGTAAGAAAACTATACTGGCAACGTCATCTTATGTCTGTTAAGTGTATTTATATTTGTGTAGAATAGGCATTTGACCCGGACATACATACGCGCACCAGACGGATGGACAACTCGAAAACATAACTCTGGCCCATTTATATTTTAATAACATGGATGCCAATCCCAGAACTGATATATTAATTATTTATTTTCTAGAGCAATTTCAGGTGAGCGTGATAGGTCTACACTCTACTGACTCCACATTAAACAGGTCCAATTTAATGTGGACCTGTTAAATATTCATATATATACTGTATACAATATCAAATGAGTAGTCTTTTCGTAGGAATGCAGGGTAAAGGCACTTCGACAATGACTTCACTTTATAGACCTGCAAGATCTGTCCACTTACATGTTTAGGTTCTGAGCTGCCCTGTTGGTGCATCAAAGTTAACACAGTTTATACTCCACCTGTGTCCGTAAACAATGGGTGTTAGGGGGTTTTAAACAATCCCATTTTGTGCATTTAAAGTTCCCCTCCAACTAGTAATTAAAACCTTAAAATCTCATTTTTTTAAAATTACATTATTTCAATCATGGTCTCAAATGTCTTGGATATACAGTAATTCTGCACCTTTGCCTCATATATGCCTTGAGCATCTATGAATGCGCTACTTTAGTCTCACCCTTTCTCCACTCATGTTCTCCCCCTCATCTGCAGCTGGAGCAAGCCGGCCTGTCATCTTCTGACTAATAAACTAGTTTACTATAAACTGCGGTGGCAAGTTCTAACACTGGAATTATTAAGCCATACATGTTTGAACCAGATATGGATTCCCAGAAAGAAGAGGAAGCGATATGTATACAAGGCCACCCAGAAGTTGATGGATCACTATTTTAAATTTGTTTACCCAACATTAAGCTCCACCCCACAAGTCATCAGGATTGGTTCCTTGGAGTTTCCACGTAGAAGAGACTATCATTGGTGGACTGCAGAATGAATGCAGAAATCCCCAGCCATGATGTTGACTGCTTATTTTGTCATTATGTGTGTCATTATACATATGTGAACAATTGAAAGACTTGATGTTCATGGCAGGCATTCTTTAAAATAATACCAAAATGACAAAAAAAAGTTGGATTCTTAAAACAAAGCCATCATTGACTTTTAAACAGATCTATGTCTTAAACTGCTTTGATAATTATGATTTTTGAATTATGGACAAGAAAACTAGGCAGACAGGCGTGTCATAGGCTTCATGTGTAAGATACAATTAAATAAAGAAAGCAGTATATTTATTACCTGTTGGCTTGTTTTTTGAGCTCTAGTTCAGACTCCAATCTCTTTAAATCAGCAGTCAGGTTGGCTTTGTCCAGAGCTAGAGTCCTATTCTCCTCCTGAAGACTCGATAATTTGCGAAGGAGCTTTTCCATCTCACTCTTATTCCTACTCTCCTCCTGCTCAAGTTGCCTGAGAGTCAAGAGAAGATTGTATATAAAGACAAGATCTAGTACTCGGTGAACACTTTACAACAAAGCAAATCCCATCAGTATATGTTGCAGTGTACCAACCTATCAAGTACAGATTCAGGCTGGGCTCAAAATGCAAGGACGGAGCCAATAAAAAGTCAACATCGTTTAATCAGAACACTGGGTTGGTACACGTAAGGCTGACTCCCAGGCAAAAGTATCCCAAAATGGCAGACTAAACACTCAGGTCGTAAGGGGTTGATCCATCCATCCAAGTTGCCAGTTCATCGCAGGGCTGACTTAAATAGAGACAAACAACCATTCACACTCACATTCACACCTATGGGCAATTTATGATTACAGAGAAACACTGGGCACTAGTGTGTGAGACACTAGGCGAGAAACACGACAAGAAGATGAGGATGAAACAAAGACAGTATCAAAATAAAACCAAAAGTAAAACTAACAGACATGACTAATGGGACCTGACATAACCTGCAGAAATTTGGCTGAAAACCTTTATTCTTTATACAACTTGTTCAATTTACTTGTTAAATAATTCCAGGTAAAACCCCAACTTCCCTTCCACCCTCTTTAAAAAACAACGACCGTAATTAAAGCTATGAATCTGCTCTACCACAGATTATTCATCATATCTCATTGCCCCTCCCAATGGGAAATTATGGGAAAAATGTAGTGCTTAGGGTGCTCCACTTGTTTGTTCTTTCTTTTGCCTTGGTCTTCTTTTATCTGCTGCTAATCAGTGGTAAGATAAATTCATTATGAACCAGTTGACACTGATCTGAGGTGAAATTTTGGCAAAGCTGTCAGTGTCAGGATCTGGTAGTGTTAAGTATCTGTTTGTTACAGTCTTTCTGTGTTTCCTTTTTTTTTTTTTGAAGTTTTGTTTTTATCTTATTCCCCATGTCCTGTCAAGTCATGTCCCTCTGGTGTGTGTGATTGCCTCTCCTCCCTAACGTGTTTCACCTGTGTCTAATTGTCTAACCCTTTCTTGTGTATTTAAATCCTGTGTCCCTCTCCTCCTGTGCCAGATTGTCTTTTCTTTATCAGAGAGCAGTCCAGTGTTATTTCCTTGTGAGTACCTCGGTGTGATCCCGTTTGTTTCTTGATTACTAAGTTTGCTTGTCTCCTTAAACTGTACCTCTGCTTGTTAGTTTGATTTCCTGGTGTCAACCCATTTCCTGATTAAACAGCTTTGATTAAGAACCTCCCTTCTTGTCTCTGCATTCTGAATCTTCCAGAGTCTGTACCTGATAGTCAGATGGTAGAGATGATGAGCCCTGGCATTTAGCATTTTGAAACAAGAAAGTACAGTTAGTATGTTCTACTCTTTCCTAACACAAAGGAAGTGTGTGTGTGTGTGTGTGTTGCTAATAAAAGCTGTTTAATATTTAATGTGGAACTCTTCTCTTTCTTGTTCTTTCTAAAATAAAGAAAAAAAGTGGCTCCCAGATCAAAGATGTTATCTATAACGATTAATTCATCTTAAAGACAAAGAAACATTTGATTAAAAAATAAAACACTGTATTGGTACCGTCTGAGTTTCCCAGTTATGTTGAAGTGTTCGTCAAAGGTGACGTCATCCTTCAGGCGGGCCTGCAAAGCTTGTATTTCCCTCATATTTTTCTGTGCCTCCTCCCTGCTCACATCTAGGTCCTCTTGCAAACTATTCTTTTCCGCCTCTAACAACATCAGTTGCTTCCACACCTTGGCAACTAAAGACAGCATAGGCGACAGGTGGGGAAATGAAATCAAAATGAATGCAGCAGAGAAAAAGATGCAGAATGATGCTAAAGGTTTTTTGTTTTAAGTTTTGATGACATTTTTTCTTCAATTTCAACCATGGATGGCTTTCTTTTATATCAACCTCTATGACTTCCTTTGTGATTTCACCATCACAATTTGGGCCCTATTTTCATGGTGACACTAAGAGAAGCGCTGTCAGAGCTCCAACTGGGAAAATGACCATTCAATTTGCTTTGCTTGTATGTGTGATATTTTTCATTATTCTTTCTCCTTGTAACATCTTTATTTGAATAAACATCTATTTCAGACTGATTACACCAGTGTGGCTGGCTGAGAGTGTATTTATTAAACTGCACACCCTCCCATCTATATTTATGCAGCCTGTTTACACTTTGTGCCACTGTACATTAATGAACTAAAATATCAGGTGTGGTCATAGACACCCACACAGTTTGTGCACACAGGAGACATCAATCTGTGTTTGTCGCTGCACTTGGCAAGATGAAACCCTGAGCCTGTACCTTCAGAATGATGTCTGCTCTTCCTGGCCTTGGCCTTTACATGCTGCGCCTCCAGCTGATCAATCAGAACCTGGTTCTCCTGCAAAACCAGAAAGGCCTGCTGTTGTAGCTGGTGACTGTAGAGAGAGCCAGAGAGAACATAAAGCTGCTATGTTAACATAATGTGAAAAAAGTATGTTAAACAAAATCAGAAAAAAAAAAGAAAACACAATATCACCCAAGCTGGTGCTGAGTGGCTTTTACCTTTGTAAAAACTGAATAATGAGCCTTGAGTTTTCAGGTATTCCATATATTAGTGTTTCCAAATACAATTTGTTGTATATTGCCTTGTCTTTTCTTGTCAGCTGTGTTTTGGTGTCCTGCTGTTTTGATGCAATCTTACAAAGTTTCATGAAATCTTTTTAATAATTCTTATAATAAATTACATCATTATTACCACCTAGTTCTTTTTCAAATCCCAGCATTAGTAAATAAAAACATGTTTTATAGATGCTTGCTTGTCCTTAGGTGTGCCTTGACCCCAAACAAGTTTGAAAAAGCTGGTTGAAATATTGTAAAATATGTATGCAGGTGTACAATATTGTATTGAAACTATTGTAATAGTAATAGTGTCATTTTTCCAAAAAACATATTTGTATATTGATAGATTCTAGGTTTATTAATCATGGGTGACGTGTTATGATAATATAGTACGCTGTAGTAGTGTTTTAGTTCCCTGCCCGTTGCAGCTGATGGTCTGAGGTGTGATCTGGTGGTCTTGCAGGAATACGGTGCTGTAAATCATTGTTCAGAATTCAGTAATTTGCTCTTGATAAGAACACTTGTCAAAGGCGCAACAGGCCCTAGACGACTAAATAAGCTTTGAACTATTAGTTGATAACTAATATTAGCTTGTCGGTTTAAAATAGATGTAAGCACATTAAACTGCTGGTGTTTAACGTATGTTGTCAGTGCTACTAGCAATAAGCAGTAAGTTTGTAGGTTTCAGCAATAACACAAACTAGTGTCACAATAAAATGGAGAGCAGTAATGGGAATCATATAGGAATAGGCAACATGTATGGATAGTTCACTCTTCGTGTTTATGTAATAGACCAAGTGACAGGGAAGTACTGGAGCAGAAGGGAGTGAAAGTGGTATCTAATTTTCACTCAGTAGAATGACTGTCTAACAAGTCAACACACAATGCTAAACCAATACACAATGAGTCTATTTAGCCTTACCAGTCCTTCTGTCTGACCCCTCCGACCTTTGCAATTTCATCATGCAGTCCCTCATTTTCTTTGATCACTTCCTCTACATGAGCACGCAACCTCTTCACCTCCTCCTGCACAACGAAAAGACACATAAAGGCCACTGGTTTCAAGGGTGCAAGATGAGTATTGCACTCCTGGTTCTAATGATGTTCCCTGAAACTTACATCTTCTATCAATGATCACATACAACAAGTAGCAACTTATGTGCACAATATCTTAAGCTCGTTCTCGCTCCTTAATTTGTCACTGAATGTCTATTTATCTGGTGTCAGCACAAGACATAAGTGTAGAAAAACTTTCATCTCAAACTTTATTTCATTTGACCAGTTTTAACAGTTATTAACAAGCTATAAGAGAGTTTCAATATCATAAAGCCATTACATTCATGGTTTCTTTAAACTCAGATGTATTACCTTATCATAACATGTAAAGAATATGCCAAATTACTGAATAGAAACAATATTAAAATGAAAAGCAAATACACATGCGTTTGTGCATGCACACCTGCATGTCTGACTTTTAACTTTAACAAACTTCTATTAAATAATTAAATAAAATTTATTAATTATGCTTCAAGAAGCACCAAGTTTGTTAATCCAAATTTATTGCAATATTCATGGCAGCAATGTGCTGTTTCTGACTACAAAAGCACACGTAGAACTTTACTGAACAATGACATTAAAGATGATTGAGTGGATAATGAGAAGAAGGTCACACACGTGAATAAAATCTGGCTAAAAACACAGACTTTTCTCCGTTAATGAAGTGGTGCAAGAAAGGGGGGGTGAAATGCAGCAAAGGGCCTGGGACTGCTGAGGAAAGGACTCTCACACACACAAACACACACACGCACACACATTACCTCAATGGTTTGCAGAAGTGTATCCTTCTCATTCATTCTGTCTTCATAGGCCAACAACAGAGGAGATAAATATTTCATGTCAAGCTACAACAGAATAAAAGATAATTTAAAAAATTTGCATTAAATTATATTCTGTATGAAAGTTCCACTGCTGTTTCCAATGATACCACTAGGATAACAGGGAAAATTACAATAACATGTCAGGGCTCATAACCGGAATTGACTGACTGATTGACTGATCATCTTGCCTAATGCTCACAGACATCATAAGAGTTGTACTGTAGGTCTCACTGACATCAGCTATGCTCTAATGTACCTCATGATGGCGTCTCTAGTGTTCTACTGCACTTCACAGTAATGTCAGTGTTCAATTGGAGCTCTCAGTGTTCTACTATAGTGCTCTGATAGGTCATTATTATTCTACTAATCTATTCTATTATTCTAATAACATAACTAGTGTTTTATTGTAGCTTTGACAACATTTTGCTTCTCGTTGACGTGGCTAGTTGTACTCTAGCGCTCTGTGACAGTTATGTTCTAAAGTACTGACAAAGATCACTGGTGATCTACAGCACCAGTACTGTGGTGTGCTATTGTAGCACTCATGTCCAACTTTACCTCTAACAGATACCCCTTTTTTTCTACTAGACCTCATTGACATCTATATTTCTACTGTAATTAACAGTTAAGATAATAAACATAACCTATGTTCTACCAGACCCAAGCTTCCAAAACATACTTCATGAGATAGAAAAGCAAGGGTTGTCACTGCAAGCCACCCATCAGCTGTCACTAATGAGGGCTAGCAGCAACTGACAAAGAAAACTGGTGGAGATAAGAGCAATAGATCTCTTGGTGTGAAGGCACAGCATGAGGAAGCCATAATTAATAAGACAGGCCAGTATTTATCTGCAGTGTAAAACATACAACCCAGAATGGAGATATAGCCAAAGACAGGAAAAGGAAAGTCTGGCTGATTTGTATCTTAAAGGCTTAGTTAAGAAGGTGTTTTTTTCAGTCTTAAAAGCTGTGAATATAAAGTGACAGTGTTTGCTTCTGGTGCTGATGATAAAAGAATTACAGTAGGGGATACAAAAAACTGAAATTTGTTCTGATAATGAACCAAGCTTAGGAAGTGAACACAAGAACAAACAGAACTGTGTTCCTATACCTCTGGAAAACTGAGTTGAAATAAGATGGGCTGACATACTGTATAAGAAATAAATTCCTGGCACAATTCTGTTACTCATCCACAGGTTAGCTTTAGCGCTCTAACAAAATTCTCTTGAGCAAGTTATTAGTCCTTTACTAATTTACATTACCCTAATTGGAGCAGGTTCTTTGCGGTCTCATTCAGTTGATTCAGATTTAAAACTGGCAGTATTGCCCACAATACTTTGCACCAAAGCCATTTAATAAACATAAATATACAGTCATAATGTACAAGACGAGATTTTGCTCAAAAGGCAGAGGTGCTTTCTTGTAGACTGTCATACCTCCTGTTTGGAGAGGGGTTTGAAACAGGTTTGGTATCGGCTCAGCTCCACATTGAGACGATGAACCGTCAATTTGAGGGCGTCGTTTTCATCCACCAGCTCCTGGGCATGTTGCCTTAACTTCTGCAGCTCTGCCTCGCTGCCTGCAAGCACAATAAGTAAGATTTTACATATTTAAAAGACATTAAATCATGTTCTTAACATACAGTAAGGTAAAAAGAAATCAGTTACAATGTAAGAAATGCAAAGTAAGGAATAAAGAGGAGTGTTGAAACCGGGTATAAAAAATACTACAGTGTATGGGCAGGATGGCCTATGGGGATCTTTTTTTTTTTACATAGATTTGGCTGTTCCTATGATCTGCTGGCTGTCTCTCTATGTTAGAAAGGGAAACAGAATTTCACAATCAAAGTTTCACTACCAGAAAACAGCAGTACTTTTCCATGCTGCTTCTTCCTGCGCAGTAGGAGGTCAACAATTGAAACCACCTGTGGAGCCTCCGCCACGTCCCTGATTTTACTGCACATCCATCTGTCTGATGTGATTCACTGTTTCATGGCCTCATTTCCTTCATGTCTTTGCCATCACTCATCCATTCACTCTCTCATTCTCTCTCCCTCCCTTTATTCTCTTTCTCTCTGTCCTGCTGTATATTTGCAGGGGTTCCTTTAGTCTACCTGGAGAGGTCCTCAGGTTTGAGGAGGCTTGTCTGTGACTGATGTCCTCCTCCAGCCGTTGCAGTCTTTCCATCAGTAGTTTTTGTTCATCTGCCATCGTTGCATTCCTCTCAGACTGGACACATAGAGCGTCCTCCTGAACCTCACTGTATGTCTTGCTGTGCTCTGCGGAGAGTCTTGGGAGGCGTCTTCGGTTTTTGGCTTTGCTGGGTTGGCTGGGGAGACCAGTGGCTAGCATGGCTGAAATAAGGAAAGAAGATTTTTCAATGGCAGTAAATTTAGACATTAAGGTGGAATTGTAATGCACCCACAAAAACATCGGTCTCGGTGACAATACATCAAGAAGTACTGCAAGCAAGTATGTTATATGACCGTTATATTTGCAGTAAAATTTAGGTGTGTACAATTAGTAAGTAATTTGGGCTATGTTTTGCACAATATACAATAACAGACTAAGAGTTAATAAACACTGTTAGCATTAACAGTACAACAAAGGGTATAGCATAAAATAGCATGATAAAACACAAAACAAACACATATGCAGAAGTCCAAATACGAACACAACCATCTCACGAACAGCCAGAGGGGGAAGAAAAGAATAAATAAAAGATGAGATAATCTGTCCCCTTGGTTATCTAAAAACCTAAACAATGTGTAGAAGGTAACATTTTGTAATTTCAACTCATTTTACAATCAAATAACACCAATGTCTTTCAAAATTAAAGTAAGATATCTCGTAACCTTAAAACAAAAACTTGTAGATAAAAACTCAGGGACATGTAAACCAACCTAAAAGTAAAATCTAATTCTATAAATGTCTGCATCAAAGAGCAGATTTCCAATTCACTTGCAATCTGAAAAGCAGCTGAAAGCTGTAAAAAGGGGAGAACAGCCTATGTACTGTACAGGAGACGCCATCAAAAAAACAGACCATTATAAATGCTTGGCTACTACAGAAAATAGAGCTGAATACATCTTTCTTATACAACATGCTGGTTAAATATACATTTTTCTGTTGCAAAGATAGGTGTCATGAAAAGCTGACAAAAAGTCAAGTACTAAATACAATACTACAATACAATAACAATACAATTATAATTAGATTATACTATATTGTAATAATCCAGTATCAAGTACTAACATGACTTATCCAGTTAAATGATTACTGCATTTAACTTAGGTATCTACTGTAGATCTAGAGAAAAAAAAAAAAATCATCAATGTTTAAAACTGTTCTCACAGCTAATCATTAAAATCATTCCTTGATTTAATGTAATGTGTGACTGGCCCAAGGCAGCTATAATCTGTTCAGACTGTGGTGTGAAGTAGAATCCATTGGTATGTGATTAATACCAATATCAGTTACTGCATTAATAAAAAAAAGCCCTACATTTAAGCTGAAAAATAGTCCCGAATATTGTTGAATTGTTTAGTAAGCTTAACATGCTTATTTTGCCCGGTAGCAAGTTTATCACTGTACATACAGTTTGTGGACATGAAAGCACTAAATCTGCAGCTGACTGTATAATTTGGAATGCAACACGCGGAAGGAAGACTCTTTCAAGTTCAATTTACAGAGAGAAGAACTATGAAAATCAGGTCAAGTAATCAGCAAAAAAAAAATCTATGTCTAGTCAAAGTCTAATGTTGTTGAAGAGCTTTTTGTTTGCTACTGGAGTTGCATGTCTGAGTTAATGAGTCATAATTAAAGTAGCAGCATTTCAACGTCTCTGTTTACCACTGGCGGATGCAAAGTGCTACTAATGTCATTTTACTGACAACCAATACAATAAAGTGTTATCAAGCTGCCAAATTTACTGTAATCCCAGCATATGTAATGTTTGAAGATAAATGTAATGTGTGTGTTGAAAGTTTTATGCTGCACGGAATGTATTGAGGCCAGTCTGAGCAGTAAATATTTCAAACCAAATTGTTAAATGTACAATCGAGGCTCCTTAATCATTAGATCTATGGAAATCCATATGACTTAAGGTATTTTATTAGGCTGTACAATTAGGCTAAACATCGATGTATGTTGAAGGAACTATGGATTGGTAAATATCAAAACACTAGGCATTTTGTCCTATTTTTATGCAGAGTTAAGACAGATTGTAGTAACAGTGGACATAAAAAGTCTCACACCCCTGTTCTAATGGCACGTTTGTGTTGTATAATGAAACCAATATTAATCATGTCAGAAGCCTTTCTACCTTTATTTTGAATTATAAACCTATAAATCAAAGTATAAAACCATAAGGATTATTTTAGGGGAGAAAAAAATGTACAATAACCTGGCTGCACTCCTTTTATAATCGTGAATTTGGCAGTGTTCAGAGTGTACCAATCACATTTAAACTAATGTTAAATACTAATTAAATAATAAACAATGACGTTAAATACAAATAAAAAGTCATTAGCCCCCGATAATATAGCTATACATATCAGATTTTCCTGGCTTCTTCTTCATAACATCTAAATTGAAAGAGCACTAGTACACATCCCAGAGGTCTTTTGACTGTGTCTTGACAGGTAAAAGCTGATTTTGTTACACAATGTGACCTCCATGGATCATAAGTTTTCAGGCACGACCCATGAATGATCAGTCAGATTTGGGTTTGGGTCATTTTGAAGCCATGTTGATGCTTCAAGCTCTTTGCCACATTCCTTTGTCAGTTCCTGAGCATTTTTTGTGGTATCCCAGCATGCATTGCCCTGTTGGGGGGCCCACTCTCATTGGGGTGTGCAGGTGCCATGGGGCGCATTTTTGGACTTCAAGAGTGTTCGTGGATTCGCAGATGGTTTTTGTTTTTGTTAAGTGGCATCAACTGGATCAAGGGTTTCACAGCAAAATTTTGCCCTGAAGCAAGGTGGTCAATGTTGTTCAATTTGTCTGCTACAGCTGATTAGTATAAATACACTTTTGAGCTGCATGATTGGTGGGAATTTTTGCATCAGAATGTTCATTTTTGCTACAAGAAAAGAAATCAAATCATCATAATGTGACATAGGGTGGGTTTTTCCAACATAAACATGTTTTCTTACATCTGGAGATCATTGTTTCTAGCCCAGGGCATTATGCTAACGCGAATCGTTACCATGCTGTTATGTCACATATTTTACCTTTATTAAATAATTGCAGCGTCTTGTGATTTAGATATTGCCCTGAGCCATAACGTTTCTGATTTTGATTATTTTGTAACTAGTTTTGCAGCCCTACTAATGTGTACTATCTGCTAATACCAGTGTCCAGCCATCTCCCATTAGTAAAGTACCTGGAGAGGGTTCTCTTCTGCCAGACATCTGTTTGGGCAGGGGTGCACTGGTCTGGAGGAAAGGCATACAGAACAAAAAGAGAGGGAGTTAGACAGATGTCAGACATTAAGTGTTTTGAAAAGGTTTCGAAAGCCACGCTTTTTCTGGGACAATTGTTTTTATGGCCATTGTCATCCCTTGGATACTAAGATTTTGTCAGGTCGTTTATTCTTGTGAATCCTCAGAGACACATTATGAATGAGTCACAGTGGTGGGTTCACTGTAAGAATGAGTCATGGTTGAAACGGATGAGCATGATTGAAATACATGAATTTGTCTTTTACATAAAAATAAGTATAAGTCTATTGGCTACAGAGTTCTATTATCACACTATTCAAAATATTGTATTATACAGAAAGGCATGTTTCAGATTTTTAGCTCCCCACTGTCTTGTCTAATCGACTCAAGCACTCTTTCATCATCACCACGTTATGTTGCACATACGTTAATTTGGATTAATTTCTAACTGGGAATTAATCAAAATAAATGTTTTAATTGTAAATAAATCGCTGACCAGTGTACGGATGCACATTTTACTTTCATCAGAAATGTTACATTTTTTCCTATAATCTTCCCAACTACCTCCTGACAACGGTGATCCATATGGTAATGAGTTTAGTTTTAGCTTCGAGTACATATAAACTGGTAAATTAATATGTTCATCAACAAGAACATGTAGAGTGAATTCTCACACTATCTTCAACCTACATACAGTAAACGATAAAAGAAGCTGAATGACGTCATTCTATTAAAATCCACTGCATAGTGGATAGTATATACTATATTTGGTGTTATTCACATTATATTATGGTGAAACTAATAAAGAAATCATGTATTGTCCTGCGCATTTGTGTTTGGGAGGAGAGCTGGGCTAATACTGTAGAGTCGACTGGAACAAGAACCAGTGTACAAAACACAAACACGAACAGAGCAACACGGCCCCTGCACAACTGCGCCTCCCAGTGGATCAGATTGATATCACATCCCCCAATTGCAGGAAACTTCACAACCTGAACCAAGTGGGGAAAAAAAATAAATCAAAGAGAAAATAGTCAGGCTCCCTAAATACACATTTAGAATGCACACCAAAAGCAGATGTTCTGACTTCTCATAGCAGGAGAGGCACCGGTATTACATTATAAATCACAAAGCCAGCAGGGCCTTGAAACATGTTCACCTAAAAGCAATGAATTTTGTTATTAAGGCTATTATAATTATAAATATGAAGGTCTGCTCTCCTCTGCTGGCCACTAAGCAACTTCAGGTGGGGGTGAACTGGTTTGCTGACTGACATCATGTATTTATTTCGGAAATAATGTTTCTCTATTGCTTTCGATGACATAAGAAAACCACGAGAACTTGTGTCGCAGTGCTTCTGACACACTGTTAGATCTTCCTGTAGAATCTCACCTTTACTGGTTTCACTGGCAGGGCGTAGACAGGTTCTGTGACCGAACAGCTCTCCTGTCCGTCCAGAGTCTGGTAAACATGTTCTTCCCTGTCCTCTTCACTCTCTACCTCCTCTTCCTTGATTTCCAGTTCCTCCTCTGAGTGCTCAGGGGAGGACGGGTGCAGATGGTTACCTAAATCCACCGACCATCTGTCTCTGAGGAAGGTAAGAAAGTAATATATCAAAGTAACAGCAGGGGA
The DNA here is from genome assembly GCA_001698575.1 of Mola mola. NCBI lineage: Eukaryota > Metazoa > Chordata > Actinopteri > Tetraodontiformes > Molidae > Mola > Mola mola. The sequence continues at coordinate 6,189,852 of KV751341.1, read as the reverse complement.
AAGTTTTCTATATTTTATTTATTACTATTTTCTTATAGAGCAGAGTAAAAGTAGGACAAATCGTCCACCATCCTGGCCTATTTTCCACCGCGACACACTTGACAAGCACAGCCCCAGGTCAGGTTTAGACTTGGAGTCCCCTCTTGCGGTGACAATCATTTGTCACACAGCTCGTGATAGTCTGGCCGTCTTTGCTGCCGGGAGTTCACCTGGCATGAAGCGCTGCCCTGATATTTGGTTTGGATATGAAGGACGCTGATTGGCCGCTCTCACAGAAAGACCTTGGCCTGGCTGGGGGGATGGCCCACGGCTGCCCAGTGAGTGAAGAAGACAGGATCGCTGCTGCTAAGGCTGATCTGCAGATGGAAGCATAAGCACAGGAAAATGTCTTTCATTTCAAAATTTCTAGTGATGTGATATTTCACATCTGTTTCCCTTTTTGGGAAAGTTTGTGGATTTGTACTGAACCCACTGTGTGAAAAATATTTTTAATTCTTGGGCTGCCATCATTAATCAATTGATCAATTGGTCAATAAAACTCATCATTTTCATACATTTTATGGAATAAACAATGAATGGATCAATTATATAAAAAAATAATAATCAGCATATTGATAAACAAAAAGATAAAGACACTTAATCCTGTCACTCCACAGTGAATTGCACCATTGAAGAAAACATTGCTTTAATGCACAAAATAACCCTACAATTTACAGTTGATCAAATTAAAAGAGAAAACTTTCTCTATCAATTCAATCTGTGGCGCAGAAAGAAAGATGTAACACAAGGATTAGTGATGAATAAATCAGTAGGCAACAGACCTTGAGAGCTTCTACAGGGTGAGACCAGAATTAAAATATTGCCTTAGGACAGCATAAATTCTGAATATGTTGGTGTATACGTGGGTAAAATGGTAAAATGAGAAACATGCAAGATTCGGCTGGTTAATAATCTGTTCTAAAATAGCATTTTCAACATTTAACTGAAGGAGAGATTTGCAGAATATATTGATCGTTATTGCCCAAAGGTTTACCCGCGAAAGGTAGCACGGCACTGCGGAAGAAGGAAAGAAGAGGCCTTGGCAACTGTACACAACCCCTGACGTTCACTCGTGCAGAATGATAATGGAAATGGAAATAGGAAATCGCGTCAGAGGAACCAGTACAATGAAAGGATCCCGGAGGATGGAGGCGGTGGAGAGGTCAGGTACCTGGTTCTCTCAGGTGAGGGGTTTGGGCTGCGTGGGGGTGGAGTACGAGGCACAGCAGGCTTGGGAGCAATGGAGGCAGCAGGGATCAAACCATGAGCTATATGCTTCTACATGACACACGGAGGAAGGTTAGGGAGAAGGTTAGCGTCATAACACAAAAACAAGGACACTTCTGGTGTTATGACAGGGGTTGAGGAGGTTTTAGCAGGTACATTTTTAAGAAGAGGGATTGAGGACAGACAAAGAGATCTTATATATAGTGTATATATGTGTGATGGGTTGACTCTGGAATCACAAGATGATATATCAGCAAGACATCAAACTGAAAAAAAAACTGTTTACAGCAGCAACATGAGAAACATTTTGTTGTGTATTGGCCAACAAAAGACGCACTAACGTTACAAAATTTGTGTTATCAAACGTCCACGTCATTGTTATTAGAAAAATACTTCAGTTAGCTTTTACAAACATGTAGTAAATAAGTTAATTGACTATGAACTTTGCTAACTAACTAGATTGCTTTCAAAGGCAACAAGGTTAATGTTGGCTAAAATTTAGCAAGCCAGAAAAAGAAACTTACAAATTCCTTGTCTTTCTCCCTCCTGAAGTTGAACTTCAACATTGTGGAAAACAGGTTTTCACCCTTTCTTTCTCTAACTAGCTAGCTACTGTCTTAATTCAGACAAAGAGCTCGTTTAGCCATCATTCTTTCAGTCCACTACTATTAAGAACGTTTACTTATCAATGCTTTGTTTCAAATTATTTTGTCCTCATCTGACCTCAAACTGATTAACAAAACAAGCCAGATGAAATCCGCAGGCTGGCTGCTCGCAGTCCTCGTTTCTAGACGCTTCACCACAAGACGGGACCATGTATCAAGAACAGTGCTGATTGGCCCAAAGCGATGCGAGAAGCCAATCAGCGAATTAAATAATTCCCCTAGCAACGACGTCCATCTGCAGTCAGACCAACAGGGGGCAATGTTGCTCCGTTTAACGCCCAGGTGTCAAGCGGTGTCTTGTTTTTATGAGAATTCTTACTTTCTTTCTCTCTTTAAAGCATCTACACCATGCATGCACTTACTGTTGAGTTTAACGTTTACAAGATCATATTTTGCAATTACATCAACCTCTTGATTACCAACCACGAGGTCGGTTGTAAACAAATACATTAAAAAAATATTTCGTTTATTTTGACCATTAACATCTGAACCTTTGATGTGTTTCATCAATGCTGCGTTTTTCCCTTGGAAGTAAGGAAAATATATCATATTTCCAAAAATCAAGGCAATTTGGCTCATGTAATATCCATTTTCTAATGTAAAAAAGCCCATCAAAATATTGAAGATAATCTGAATTTTAAAGTAATCTCACCTAGACTGTGAACGTTATGGGTGAAGAAAGACGTGATTGGTTATACCTGATCACATGGCATCTCCATAATGGTGGATTACGATGTCGTGGGTATTGACTAAAGTGTGTGACAACTCACTGAAAACTGTGGTCAAACTTCATTCCACTCAATTCTCAATCTGTTTAGTAGTTTCAACTGCACCACAAATATTTACTGTATACATACATATATATTCTTAAAAAATAATGTTAAAAAAATGTTTTGGCCCCATTTTTTATTGAAATTTGAGTTGATACATACAACACACAAAGATTTACAAACAAAGCAATCACATCACAGTTGCTATGTAACACAACGTACAAAGAAAGAAGCATAAGTAACCTGGAACCTTAAGAACAGGTACCATGACACTGCATAAACACCAAGGCATTTAGGATTACTGTGCACTGTGAAATGCATGGAAAGACCAGTTAGGTCTACATCATCTGTGTCGATATTCATACCTCCGTTAGCACTTATTAATATTAATTAATTACTGCACATTATTGGTACACGCATATCGTGACATTTTCCTTCATGATTTAGTAAAAGTGGCACTTTAAAGACAAAATATTAGGTAAACAGACAGTCAAAAGTGTTACATTTCCACAGTGTTAATGGTAAAAAGCGCATTCAGTTTAAAAAAAAAAATCTATGGATAGACAAAGTGTAGAGATATACAAGTTCGTAAAAGTTCTAAGCAATGCTAGTAAAACACATTCATCCAAGAAACAAACCAAGAAATCCAACGTGCAAAAATTTACAACCTGACCATTCACAAACTACTTCAGAAACCTACAGCTTTACAGGTACATATATACATACATTTTTTGTATTTTCATTTCATAAATAATTTGATTATCAAATGTGTATAGGAATCTACTTTGTAGATAAAGAGATAGTCCAACACTGTAAAGTGTCAGTAAAATTTGGGATGTAACAAGGATTAAGACAGAGAGACATTAGAAAAAAATGTTTTGTTTTGTTTAGGTGACTAGCTGTCTGAGTACACTCTGCTCACACTCTTCCCTTATGGAGACAAAAGAGAAAAAAAAAAAATCAGCTTTAACTAATGTCAAGATTCACATTAACAGAGAGACACGCAGTCCGTGCTCTCTTAAAAGTACACATAGTGCCAGACAGTGCTGACAAAAGAGGGCAAGAATAGGATAAGATGAGTCAGGACATTAGATGGTACATCCTGGCATATCAGGGACATGGAAGAATTCTGGCCCGTGGTGTATGGTCCAGTAAAAAAAAACCTAAAACACCATTCCATTCACACTACTTCCCAAACTAGACACTCAATGGAAAAAATAATCTGTAAAAGCTGTCTTACCAATAAAAAAATGTGACAATAGAACATAACCAAGGTATACGGATGTTTTTTAGCAGCTTAAAGAACATGTCATTCATTCATTTTTCCCAGACAAATAAATGAGTGTACAGGACTTTTCCCTCTATCACTGTTCAGAAAACTGCAACAAAGTTCATAACTTCAGCATACAAATGTAGGAAATATACGTATTCAAAAACCAAAAATTGATCCAAAGTCTGAAAAAAGCACGGTGGCAATGAGTGACATATACAGTATGAAACTTTTACTGAGAGACACAGAGAACATTACTGCAACAGTGCACAGCTACATCAGTACACAATGGAACTAACAGGGGACTGCTGAAGCCACAATAAAATCTTTGCAGTCAATTAGTAACCTAGATTGGGTGTGTTTGTACAACTTTGTTTTTGTCCTCCAAATCGTCTAAAGCATTTTCTTCAAGAAAGCATACTGAAATGACAGTGTGAAGCCTGTCTCAGTGCTCTGTGTTTATATATAGACTGGAATGATAACTGCTGCGTTTTCTCCACAGGCCTGTCATACTGCGCTGTACACATACGGACTTGGTACAGAATGATTGCTCATTATGTTTGGTGTGAAGCTCAGTTTTCTTTACACTCTGAACTGCGCTGGGAAGGTGCCCATGTACCAACAAAGGCACCTAAATACAGTGTTTGGCGCAGCCAGATTCCAAGGTAGCTGGCACGAGTTTCATCATGACACTGGGAACATACAAGCTACATACACTGCCCAGTATTCCAGCTGAAACACTGTTTACTATAGCATATCGACAGCAAGTCCAGTATGGGTACAGCACAGCACTGTACATAGCTATACTAGCCTTATTATTCGCACTGCATGCTGCTAGCAGACAGTCTGCCACTAGCTCAGTAGAGGCTGCTGTCATTGTTGTAGGAGCTGGAGCTAGGGAAGGTGGGACAGGGTTTATTCCATGGAAGGGTCCCAGAGTGGTCAGCTGTGGGAAGGCTCAGGGTGCTGGCACTCTTCAGTTTGTTCTTCAGACCCCAGCTGATGAAGGATGGCTTCTTGGTTACATTGCGAGACTTGGGGTTCTTGTCATCTTCGTCATATGCCAGACATATCATGGAGTAGGTCTTCGGCAGGTTTCCGCAGAAAGTGGCACTCTTGGTAGGCTGGACAGAGAGAGTGACAATGGAATTTCTGACAGGCAGTGACTGTTTACTCAAAGACAGTCACAATCAATAAATGGGGTCAATGTTCACTTAGACAGTTCACACCAAAATCAAAAATATAAACTGTATGTAGTAGTACATAAAAAAAAAAAAAAAAAATAGAATATTGTGATTTTTTTCAACAGTTTTTTAAAAAAGTTAACATATGATATATTCTAAGCTCATTACACATAAACGAAAATGTTACAACATTTTACTATTTTAATGTTTGTAATTATAGTGTACAAAATGGCCCTCAAAAATAAAAAAAATAAAAAACACCTCAAAATATTAGAATTTTTCATTGTAACTGTATAAGTTATAAGCTTCAAAACTACAACAAAAAAAGGCTTGGAATAATGCCATTTATGTGTAATGAATATAGAATATATAAAAGTTTACCTTTTTGAATGAACTTACGAAAGAAATTAACTTTTAAGATGCACTTATTTGCTTACGTTTACTCTCTTGCCTGTAGTGTTTTTTATCCATTGGGATTGTTTTGGTCTGTGTTTGAGATATTGGCTGTGGAAAGGTCTGCCTTCTCCAGAAAATAAAAAAACAAGAAGGCACTTTGCTTGTAGTACTCAACAGCATCATGACCGGGTTACTCAAAATAATCCACAGACTTTGTGAGCACTTTTCACCTAGATTATCATATACCAGAGAAGGCAGACATCACTACAGCCAAGACCTCAGAAATGCAGAAATTAACATACAATACATACAAATTTCTGTTTAATTTTAGGGAGAAATATCCCTTTAAATGACATAAATACCCCACAACCATAACAGAACACTTGGGTTATATTTTGCAAGACATTGCTTATTCTGTCCCTGAAGTCACATTTTAAATACAGGTTGCTTGCATCCAAGGAGGCTTTTCAAAGGAAACTGCATATTACTTACCTTGAGAGGAAAAAGGAACAAACCTAAAACTTTCTTTATATTAGATGACTAAACAGCTCAAACCCTGCTGTCACCATCAATCAAGGAATCAACACCGCTAACATTTATCTCAACACGTCAGTAGTAAGTCTTACCACTGGAGGGTTGTTGTCCATCATGCTGACCACCTGGATGTCGATCCCCTCCTCGTTCACGTCCTTCAGCAGCCGCATCACCTCTGTCACACCCAGCCATTTGCAGTCTGTGTCACCCACAGCAACAATGTAGTCACCCTCTTTCAGCCCATCAGCCTGGTGGGAAAATGGGAGTTAAAGAAGAGGAGGGGGACTGAAATGTCCTGATCCTGCGCCTCCTACAATAAATATCATCAGCTGAATGCTTGTTCAAATGGCAACCAAGTCTGGTTCACTTAATTCCCTTCAACATGCTGGAGGCAGCAGGGATCATCAGAGAAAATACCAAGGTTTAGTGCCAAACACAGCTTTTGTTCAGCAGTCAAAATGCTTGGTCGAGTGTGAGTGTTACTTCATAGTTATGGGAAATCTGTTTCATGGACACTAGCTGAGCTATTTCAGTCTGATAACTTGATCTGCTGTGTTCTCCAGAGGTAGGCCAACAACTCCGCAGAATAAATCCTGGTGAATGCAGTATAAAAGTCATGAAGACTTTGCCCTAGTTAAACTCCTAATCTGAAGAAGAACAGCAGAGACTGTGGGGCCTAATAAGAGTCTGGTCTTTGACAGCGCCACTTAATTAGGTGTCAGACTGAAAAGGATTGACCAGTGTAAATACTGTCTGATCCTTAATTGAATTACTAAGAACAGCAGCCTTGGAAGTGAGTGGAGGTGCCTCCAAATGTTCTCTGAGTCTGAATCCCATTGGAGTTTCTAAGAATTTTAATTTGAACATATTTGATATTCAGTGTGTAAACATGTCTAATTTTTGAGCTACTTTCCCCCTATAAATGAAGCCATTCTCAGGATGATAATCCTACTGCAGGGACTGCAGCCTACTCATGTGACTTTTGTTTAGGTCTGACAAAAGACTAGAGAATGACCTTTGAAATATACTTTATATTCTTTATAATATACTCTAATATACCCTTATAATTGAATAAAAACATTCTCAAACGATGATACTGGTCATGTCAACACTGATGGATTACCTATGTTGAGAATATATCAACATTTGGCGACAAAATGGGAGATAAATCTTTCCTTATTCATATGTATCATATAGATTAACTCACGGCAGCTGGGCTGAGAGGGTCCAACGAAACCACTTGGACTGGTGTGTCTCCTTTCAGGGTGAAGCCCAGGTCTCTGTCTTCTGGGCTAATTTGGATTTTGCGAGGGGGTGTCCACCGCTGCTTGGCTGAGAAGACTGACAGTGGACCCTGAGCAGAGATATTCGGGTTAGGAACAGCTGTATAACAGGTATACCAACTCAAGATGAAAATATCATCAAAATCCTTTTTATTGTCAATGTACAAGTGTACAACGAGAACAACGAAATTATAGCTGGTCATTTTACAACAATGATGGAAGGTTCAACATGACTGAAGTCTACTTCTCTGACTCGAGTTATACAGTACACATACTATACATTAAAGTCATATCACCACAGAGCACTTTAAGGCCATGTTTACACGACAATGGCCAAACTAGAAACGAAAAGTCTTTCTTTTGCATTTTTTTGTAAGGCAGTGTTATGAAGACATTCTTCGTGCTGGATTTTGTTGGCATAACTTAATATCTTCTTTATCCACTGTACATGGATGGTGACAATATAAAAAAAGACCAATGGTATTCATCTACTAATCAGTGAAAGCTTGCATTTTAATACAGAAAAAAACATGACTTACTCGACTATCATTCTGTTCCATTTTAGACACAGAAACCTCACTTTTAACTTGTTGAGTGATTCATATGAAAAACATTCCTAACATACTTAACATATAATGTACGTCCACTTAAGTGATTGGCTGCAGATACACAGCAACTGTGTCATCACAGCTGCATGACACACCTATAGTTACATTTAAAATGTAATTATAATTCACTCTTAATTAGTAAATTAATAAAAATAAAAGTGCTTAAACTAAAATAACTTTACTTTAAACTTTTAACTTTACTTTAAACAACTTTACTAAAAAACCCATAATTTTTAAGAAGTTGTTATCTACATGTGAGATATTTCTTACATGTAAAATGACCATAAAGATTGAGCCATTAACATTTAGACTTTTAAGTTATTAACTTTAGCTAAATGATCACAAACATAACCTCCTGTTAAGACCGTTGCTGCTGTCCCCTATTAATACTCTTATCTGATGGGAAAATCTCTCCTGCAGATAATCCAATCGATCCAATGTAACACCGAGCAGATGCCTGTCGGCCCCTTCGTCTTTAATTTCCACCACAGTGATTGGACGGAGAGGTTTTGTGCTTTGTGATTTAAAAAGTCAATGTTGATGAGGTAGGATTTTACAACAGGACTTCATAGAGACCCATTACACCTGCTGCCTGGGAACATCAGCTCTGACCCTTCACCTCCTCACCCGTTATTTAAATAAAAGGATGCCCATACTCAAACTGAGGCTTCTTTTTTCCACCAACTATGCTAGATATAAAAAATGAATAATACTTAAGTGTGAGAGGATACCAGCACCCCCATCCAGCCACCAGTATGATAAGCCAAAATAATGACAATAGCATTCCATTCCATGGTTAGAGTTAGTTTTGCTTTTTGGTGCTTTGGGTGAAAGTCCAGGAAGCTTTGGAAACAAGACTGTGCCAAACCTTCCAGGAGATTCAGCCGTGGTTGACTGTATTCAGAAATAACAAAAAATTAACTCTGGGTGGTGAAAAAAAAAAAAAAAAAAAAAAAAAAAAAAAAAAAAAAAAAAAAAAAAAAAACAACAAAAAAACCAAAAACTTCCTAAGTCTTAAACTCAAATCCAGAGTCAATTTAATGCCACTTGATGAATTAAGCAACCACCATGTGGAAAAAAAGCAATGTGAGTGGAAGAATTTTAGTACCCACATACCAGTCTTTGGAAGAAGTCTGTGACTTTCACCTTTGTTGTTGCAGGAACCTCCATCTCTGCTTTGTGCTCTGTTTTAGCTGTTGAAAAGAAAGGAAGAAAAAAGCCAAAGACTTCAATCCTCAGTGTTTACTGTCATAACCACATTTCAATTGTCACCCTGTAGAGAGTTAGCAGTGTAAACATTACTAATCTGTATCTGGGAATACATGTCACTTATCTCATCTGATTGCAGCTGGTGTAGTACAACACAGTGGCCTTTTCACTAAGCTCACAAAGCAACACGCTGGCCTGCTTTGCATTGGTGTCATTTTGTTTGTTGTGAAAACACTAAGCTGACTGGCTAGTTTCTAAGTCAACCACAGGATGATGGCTGAATGCAGACTCAAATAATCTTTACAAATATTCAAACATTATCTTCGCTACACATGTTGAGCAGGGCTTCTTTATTGTTTGTGGTGACATCCTCTTAAAAACAGACTCACAGATGATGTCTGGGGCGTCAATGTAGTCTGTAAATTCTTCCTCATTTTCATTTTCACTGTACTTGTTGAGCGAGCGCTGGTGGCTGGCTTTCAAAATGTCCTGCAACACCTCCAGCTTGTTCAAGTGGTGGCACAAACCAAAAATCCTCAGAGCCTCCTCGTGACCCTGGATAGCCCGACGAATATGTGCCTTGCCTGGGAGAGGGAGGATGGGTAACAGGTAAGTATGAGGACGTGACATCAGAGACATCAGATCTTTACCATAGCAGCCATTTTGACACCTTTGCTTATCGGCAATTTCATGTTAATATGAAAGATCTATTGGGTTCTGCTGCGCTCCCTCTTACCAATACGTTGACGTTCATCTTTCTTTTTCAGAATGTCCAGGGGCGTGCGACCCTCAGGAAGGCGATCGTACACCTGCGACAAGGTCTTCTCCTGCTGGTCTTCATCATCACTGGGACCCACTGAACACATAATGTGAGTGAGTGTGAATATAAAATAATGTAAACAAAATGATTGAGGTCAATGCTGATGGGAATGACGCGATACCACGGTTACTTTAATTGTATAAATGAGGCAGGACACTGTATGCACTGTTAATACATATAGTGTTGCACATTTTAAACTACAGAATATCCATTCTAGCATGTTTTTACAGGGAGAATCAACCTAAACTGACTGTAAATACAATCAAAATGTAAATCCTCCCAAAAATTTTAATCCTTCCTCCGCTCCATCTTCTCATTCACAGGATTTAAACTTTATAGCATTTTTCTGAATAATCTCGTCCATAGAGACAGTATAAAGGTCTAATTTAGCAGTGTTTGTGGTTCATCTGTTTATTATAATGGCCTTCATTTTGTCCTGGTTCTTGGCCGAATCCCCTCTCTACAGTCCTATTCTCTTCAGTCACAAAGGAATCTGTTAATGAGCTACTGGACTCAGCACTGCTTTGCTCTGTTTTTGCCCAATTCAGTCCCATCCTATTCATGGCACTGGGTAACACGATGACTACACACTGTGAAGCTCAATACAATCTGCTGCATTTTGTTTGATTTCAGTTTAATCTCTCCTGAACTCAAATTGTAAATGTGTAGTAATAGAATCAAGTATAAAACACAGGACTGCAACAATTGTGATGTTCATTTACAGCAGAAGAAAATGTTGAATAACAGACAGACTACTAATCAAATGTTGTACCAAATGAGTAGTTGTGCCATCGATAGGATGTAAAAAAATAATGAAAAGCCTTGTAGAACTAAAGCAGTATGATAGCAGCAGCATGATAGATGGCAGGCTCTTTGTTCACTCACAACACCTATCTCTCAGTCTCGCACTTTATCTCTCTGACACTTGATTATGCAGACAGCATTAAGAGGCTTCAGAACGGTAATCCTACAGCAGTTTACAGTACACACACTCCAAATATCTTTCTTTATCTCTTCTACTCTCACTCTGTGCCCATCCTGCCAGTTCCAAGTTTGTAAGTGTGTGTGTGTGTGTGTGTGTGTGTGTGTGTGTGTTTGTGCCCACGTGTGTCTTAAATAGACATTATGTAATAGCAAAGTGGCTTGCTGTGTTTCAGTCCAGCCATTTGATATGAGCAAGCCTAAGGCCCATACACTACTTTAAGATAAGAATCAGATTTCTCAAAATGAAGCAGCTGAAGTCTTACAACACTGATCACAGAGCTGTTTTATACCTTTCAGATAACAGGACATCAACAACACAGAAAAGAAGACCAAAACCTTTACAACAGATGTACAGATGGAATTAAACTGATAAATTAAAAGCTGACATATATCCCAACAGTTTCAACTCACTCACGCAAATTCACTATGAAAGCTAGGTGTTTGTAAAAATAATAGAGACAACATTTAATTTGAGTTGCTATGGTCACACGATTCTAACACTTCTCTGCTACAGTATGTCTATAAAGAATACACTTGTCATCTTAGTGCTTAGAGAAAATTACTATGAACCGTAAACCAAAAAAGTGAATACTTACAGTACTTTACTGAGTTCTGAATTCAGTTCAACCTTGTAACCTTGTCATCTTTAACACATCAAAACGCTGTTAAAATTATTAATGTCTTCATGAACTGTTTACTTACATTGGTGGTCCAGGAGTGCTGAAGCTACAAAAAATTGGGCCATTGAACGGTAGTGGTTGGTTTTGACTTGCATGATGGTGGACCAGAACAACGGAACATTGTCTTTTATTGGTGTTTGGATCATGTACTGGTGGACTTGGTCATAGATTTCTGAGACCTGGCAAGAGATGGGGGGATAGTGTTACTGAAAGGGCATTAAAAGCATATGCAGGAATTGGACTTCGCGGCATTATTACATTTCAAACACCGAAAGTACGGTACATCCTCCTGAGTGCACAGCTACAGAAAGATGTGACGTGGGACTTGTGTAATTTAACTATGTTTCACCTTTGCAGCCTCCTGGGCCATTTTCATCAAGGAAGAGAACTGGTTTCGGATTCCTGGCAGTGCAAGCTTCTCAAACAAACACTCCTGAGCCTGAGCAAGCATCATCCGAATCAACATAGTGAGCATGGCTGGACTCATGTCGTAGCTGGGAGTGTGGGTGAAGGTCTCCTTCAGGTGGCTCAGTGTACCTGGGGAAAATTAGAGGTCAGCATAGCTAGAAACCAAACAATTCCATTAAAAAAAAAGTTAACAATTATGATGGTCATCTGGCAAAGCAATGACAAAGTAAAAACAAAGATGCTTCCATTTCTTTTTATATCTGTATATCAAACAGACCATTTTTGAGGGTAAAATACTTTTATGGTCCACAAAATGACAGATCACGCTCTTCAGCAGGCTGGTACATTGACCCTAATTACTGACACTCATACAGAATTAAGGGCGCTTAGTATTTCAGATCTTGAAATTTATTTTGTTTTTAACTGTTTCATTTATTATATTATCCAGAAAGGAATAAAAGCAGTGAGATCAAGGTGTGTGTGCTTTTTTAACATTCAGCCAAGTCACAAAACTTCTTAAATTAGTTTTCCATGTTCAATAGAAGCAAAAAGGCATTCTGCATTTCAAATGAGAACAACTGCAGCGCAGAGTTGTAGACAACTTAATAACAGAGTACTGCCTCGCTAGGTTTCATCTAAACTTGCTTTTGTAGGCTGGCTATGTAGACTGGCTCCTCCCATCCCCTCCCATCCTCTTTGTGTCCCTCAGTTTGAGACACCCCAGCAGTCCTTCAACAGCTGGCATGCCATCACATCACCTCCCAGCTCATCATTGGCTCATTACAATGGTGACTATACTCTTCATAACAGACACAATTATTTTACAAAGTACAAGTCTAAATGATAGACATCAAAGTAACATAACCAGAGTCATTGCCTGGTCAGAGCTGTAATTACACTGCAATTCTCTATGCATTGCCAAGTCATAATTCTGTCAAAACTGTTCCAAGCTTCCTGAAAGCTCAGACGGTTGAGAAACCAGTTCGTTTGCTTCTCTGGAGCCCAGCCAAAGGAGAAAAAGCTAGAAACATTCACTGTGCTGGTTCTCAGTCATGGAGCAAAGGTCAGAGGGTGGAGGCTGACACATATTCTAAAGGAACAAATGAATCATAAATCTTTCTTTCCCAATCTTGCTCCAACTCTGTTCTAGTCACAGTTAACAGAAAATAAGAAAACAATAAATACATAAAAATGAATAAGACAAAAACAAAAGAATGCTCTCCTTTAATATCTTGGAACAAGAAACACTACAAACTAATTTTTGTTGAGAAGAATTATCTGATTAAAGCAGCTTATCTTACCTGCAGCTATCTGAAAGGAAGAGACAGCCTCCTCCAAGCCGGTTATTGTCTGTCGGTCACAACGGGTGCCTATCTGAGAGTAGAGGGAAGCCACGTTGAAGAGGATGCTGGCCTTCTCCAGTGACAGGTTCTGTTGGCATACCGGCACTCCCGTGAAGGAGTCATACCTGTGAGAAAGAGGGGAATGGTGTCCTTGTTTATTTTTGTTAAGCCGTAATTAAATAAAAACCAAGTGTCTTATTAAAAATAAATTAATTCATGCAACACCAAAATGATGAAAACTTAATTATGACACACATTTGTTATTTGGAATTAAAGAACACATTTTTAGTATGTTGGGTTAGAATTAAGATGGTAAATACAACACAATAGAAATCTATTTTCCGCAATGTGTTAGAAAAACGTATTATTATGTCCTGTAGTTACACATTGCATCTGAGTTCTAAACCATCATAAAAATGCAATGAATGCATTGTTGTCATGATATGCTTGTTGTCATTGTTAACCTTTGAACATGTCCAATTTTCCCACCTTGACTGGAAAATAAAGTTATTCTATTCTGTTCTATTCAGCACCATCAGCTTAGACGACATCCGTTTCTTTGGTTTTCCGACAGTGTTTGATGACACCAAATTTCCTTGAAATGAATGAATGAATTTGCCACAAATCCCAGCAATCAAATTTAGCATTAGTAACTTATGTGATTGTTGTGATGTTCACAAACAGCAACTAACTAAAATGGCACAATATGCCTTGAAGGAAGCAGCAACATGACTAAGGTTTTGTTGTTTAAGCTCAAAGGCTTTGGAAAATCTGGCATGGGGGGGCTCAGCAGAAGTAGATTAAAGAGCAGTACAGCTTTCTTTTTAATCTCCTTTGATTGTAATGTTGCTGCAGCTGTAAACTCACTGCTGCCTTTCTGTCTTACTGTGAGGAAGATATCTATGTAATTTGTTTGCATTTTTTTTTGTGTTGAATTATCTCATGAGGAATTTCATTTTGATTTTTTTTATTATTCAAAAATTGCACAAAACTACTGGATGGATTACAATCAAACTTAGAGGGAAAGGGCAGAGGAAGAACCCGTGAAAGTTTTGTCTGGATAAATCGGTGCATGCAGGAATTTTAATATACGAGGACTGTTCAGCCTTGGCAGAGATATACGATTGGATTAATACAAGAGCCATTGCAGTTACTATTATAAATGGTAAAATTAGAAATAATTGGTGTTTACCAAGTAAAGAAGATGCCAGTGTGGTGGGTTGGGGAGAAGAATCGGCTCTCCAATAGTGGAAGATGACTGAAGTACTTTGCCAGAAGTTCCACCCCAGCCTCATTTCGACTTGGTGTTTTGCAAGCCTAAGGTGTGAAAGAAATAGACAATGATTAAGTCTGCAATAATACTATAATACAATAACAGGATATGGATATCTTCACTTTAATAGATTGATATTAATAGATTGGTATCTGTCTCTCAAAACTGTGCCACTACAAGAATTCAGGACCATCCACTGACATCTGTACTAAGTAATCTGTTGATAGCAAGGTCTGTCAATAATAAAAAAAGAGCTGGGAAATTTTCTAATTTCTGATTTGTAATGCTTTAAGGACCACAATCTAAATGCAAAAAAGTCACAAGATGAGGGTCAGAAAATGTAGCTCAACTCCAAAAATTTTAAAATGATTTCACCATGCATTTTACAGCAGAAACTATCACGGACTGAAGGCACTGTGAGCGAGATCAATCTGAAACTACCACTTCTGGAGAGCAGCAGGTTAATTCAGATGAGATTATGAACGTAAATTACCTGTCGCAGATCCATCAGGTCAGCAATCTCATCTTCATAACTGTTCCCATCTTCACTGTAGTGCTCCAGGATGAAGTCCTGGCAAAACAAACACAGCCCAAAATCTCAACAAAATAATTTCTGGCCTAATTGTCAAGAGGGTGACCTGGAGATCTGCCACGTGACCCTTTTCATCAAATAAAGGCCTCTTTGTAACAGAAAACCACCAGTACCAAGCCAAGTAGTTTTTAAGAGCTATCTTTCTTTCAGTGCCAGCCTGAGACAGGAGACATGCAGTCATTAAGTCTGAGGTGTGACTACAGTAAATACAAAGAGCAGTATAATACCTTCTCAGCAATAATAGAGTCAGACAAATCACTTACAATGCCTGCTGGAAAACAATAAAAGGAGGCGGCCCACTGTAAATGTTCCGTCATTGCATTTACGGTGGAGCTTCCGCTGTTTGCATGCGACTAAATTATAACTTTGCTAATTCAATTACATATCTACTGACCTACTTTACAAGACAAATCTTTTTGTAGTCAGAGTATAGTTGCTGAATTTCTAAACACTATGTAGTAGCAGGTGATACAGGCACAGAATATGAGGTCCAAATACTTTAATTTTGCAGTAATTAAACTCTTAATGAAACACTGTCTACCAATATGGGTCATGTTTTTTTCCATACAAATAAATAGTATTGTAAAGTCTTTATCCACATTTTTCTTTTATTCTGTACCTCCTGGTTAGCTTTGAACTCAAGATTTACATTCTTTTGTTCATAGAGTCTGAAATTACGCCGTCACACCATTTGTTAGACTGCCTGAGACATATTTAAAAATACGTAAGTTTTGTTTAAATTATGAAGACAACCCTTAACCTCTTCACATGTCAATAGGACTTAACTTGGAAAGTCATTTAGCATGAAAGCTAACGTTTGAGTTTTTTTGTTTTACCTTCAAAACATCACTGCATCGTCTTGGGTCTCTCAAATTAATTGAAGCTATATTGCATATACATTACTTTTAGAAAATATTCAGGTTAAAATGCTTGCATTACAGGAAAAGCTCAACAACACATGACTTGTATTAAGTTGGGACTGGTGAAACTGTAGTCGTCGCTTTTGTACCTTGAATGAAGTGGAGAAATCAACGTCTTTTGTCTCCTTCAGACCCAGAGCAATCAGGGGGATGTTGGCTGTTTCCCTGCAAGCAAAACGCAAAGAATCTCATGGTCAGTATGATACACATGGAATAAAATATTACTGACGTTAGTGCTAATGTGATTTATAATTGATAGAGTAAGTTGGAAAAGTGGAGCACATAAATACCCAACATTAATCTACCAATACATTTATAATACAGAAAAAACAGGCTGTGAAGTGTGGTTTGAGACAACAAACCACAGACCAAGCCTTTTAGGAATATCAAACTGGTTAAAGGAATACCCTGATCACACCAAGGACTGCGCTGTCACTTGAAAAAATTAACATTTTAGTCTACTAATCTTTACTTAATCTCATGTGTAGTTTATTAAAGGGGAAGTCAGGAGGAGGCAGATGGTGCTGTAAGAGTTAGGATTTAAAGGTGAATTGGGCCCCTGTCCCAAACAACCTTGATGATTAATCACTCAGGAAGAGTAGCCCTGCTCTAGTAATATTAACAATTCTTTTCTCTACCTTCTCTCAAAGAACTCTTTACCTTGTGTTTTTTAGTAACAATTAAGTAACAGTAAATAGAGACTATCATAAAACATCAGTTTACCCAGTCCCTTTGATCTCAGCTGCAGCTATAATGGTTTAGAGTTTCTGGTCATCTGAACTTGGAGGTCCTTGGTGCTGACAGATGGAAAGCAGGTTCAGCTTGTTATCAGCACTGAGGACATAAAACCTGACAGATACCTGCGGCTGATCTGACAAGAGTCTAAAAAAACCAAAACCCTCCACCCTACTGAAAGAAGGAGAATGAAGTGTTGCTAAATAAATTACCACTTTAAAAACAAGCTGGGTTTAAAATAACAATGAGGGCACAAACTTCATTCCCAGCGTTAACAAGTCACAATGATGTTAGCAAGCTATTACTCAGGACTCAGAAGGATCAACAATGAAGACTTTTGACTGCACAGTATGTAAAAACAACAGTGCTCAGAAAACAACACCTCGTGCTCATTCATCACTTCATGATAAAGGAGCATTCCTCTGGTGTACAGGCTCTGTGAATCACAGAAACCCTCATCCATCAGTAACACTGACAGAACTAGATAAATACAGGCTGCTGCAACGTAATTCATTAGTATTTCAGATGAGATCACTCTGGCCTTTCCTCTGCTACACAGAGGGGACAGGATATATGTTCTGCAAGGAATATGAAAGCCATATGAAGCCAACTACTGCAATTGCAGTAACCCAAGGCAATGTTGATAGCCAGACACCAGCACAACTTAAACCGATCAGTATGAAAACTATGGATATAAATTCAGCATATAAAGTTAAAATCACAGTTTAAACACAAATTAATGTCTGTTTCAAAGGAATTCTTCAATTGTTAGCTTAGCATATACAGAAAGGCTGGAAACATTGGGAAACATCTAGCCTTGCTCTATCTGAAGGGATTAAAAAAAATCCACTTTCCACTGCCTTTAAAGTTCACTATATTTCGTTTGTTTAATCTGCACAAAAACTGAATTGTAAAAATGAAAGGTTGCAGTTTTGGTGGTATTTCTGGCTTGGCCATTTTCCTCTTTCAGTCATTGTAATAAGCTTCATTAATCAATCTTTCATTTTCTAGCAAAACAAAAAAAAAAAAAATTGTAAATATTATCAATTATCTGATTGTTTAAAGTACAAGCATCCAGTTGTAAGAGGTGGCAAAAGCTGACCATGTGTAAAGTGCACATTATTCTTTCCACTCCAACTCATGTAGCAAAGTTGAAGCAGACTGCGGTGCTGCGGTCTTTATCTGTTTTCAGGTGTCATCACGTCAACTCAGCTGATTAAGGAGTCCACAACAAAGCTCAGCTTATCCACCTGTCCAAAACATTACACAGAGGAACTGAACATTTCCTACAACATAAATCACAGACCTTTTAGTACTATGAAGGACTGCGCATAAATGTATACAATAAGCTCAATACTTGTTTTTGATAAGATTGTCATGAATACAGAAATTAGCAGCAATTCTTTCATTGAAAAAGGTCATGAAAATACAGCATATGCACCGGTCACATATACATTATGCATTACCTCATACCAAAACCAGCTGAATCTGGTTTAAGTGAAAATAACCACAGAAAGATGTTATTCAGAGAACTGCGGAATGGTGGGAAAAGCCTGGGAAGGCAAGTTGAGGACTTTGTTTTGGTACATAAGACTGAGGTTGTATTTCAGGCTGAGAGGAGGAGGCCTGCACTCCAGTGTGGCTGTCTAGCGTCGTCGCAGTGAGAAACCTGCTCAGAAATGACAGGAAAACACTTTCTCACCATATCCAATATTCCATTTTGCATGTAACCTGCAAAACTGTATGTATGGCCTTTTTTGGTTCTTACAATGTGAATATGACACACCAGTACACATTGGACTTTGCACAGGTTTATTTTTTTTTTTCCCCACATACAATGGTGAACAAGTGATTGTAGTTCAACAGCATGACTATTGTCTCTGGATGGAGACAGACAGACAACCGAATATTGTATTGAGAAGTAGGTGTTCCATCTTGATATTTGATAGCAAAAAAATTTATCTTTTATATGTTTTTCATGTTCAAAGAGAAGATGTTGTTTGATTAAGCTGGATATCAGCTAAATCAATGAGTGGAACATAAAACATTTAGGAAAAAAATGCTTTTTTAGATTCTCAGAGAGTTCAACCAACCAACCTACACAGTGAGTTCTGTTAGTCTAACAAGATGATTTATTAAAACCAGGTTAAAGACTTCTTAAAGCATTGAGTGTAGATGAAACTAATCTGGGGTGTGCCAAAGTCTAAATATTACATGACCTGTAGATTTATTTCAGAAATTGAAAGAAACTCCTATAGTCAGGTCTGTATCTAATTCAAAATCCCTAATAATCATTATTAGAAGGGGGAAAGAGCACTGGTGGCGGCAGGGTTATATGGAAAAAAAATTCAGTCTATGACACGCAGAAATGTTACCATAGTTACCACCATACAACACCAGATCTCCATACCCTTCACATCACTTCAGGGCTCTGTTGTGGTCAGTTGTCAATGGCAACATGGCATCCTTTACAAAAGTGTGTGTGTAAGTGTGTGCGTGAGTGTTGTGGTTTGCACATGCATGGCGATTTTGTATGTACTTGTGTGTTTACACTGTGTGTGGTAGATTTGGTGCACATTTATATGGATAAGTGGATTTCTCTGTATATGTGTAATTTGTCTTGTCTCACCTGTTTGTGTATTCATCTATGAGTGTATAAATAGATGATCCATGTTCTCAAGTACGTGATATGCATAGTTATTGCATTATTGTTATAGTTAGCTTCAAACCCATTTGGATGTTTTTACAGTAGGAGTCTTGCTATCATAAAGAAATGTAAAAGTGTTATCTATAAACTCTTAGCGGTGGAGGCTAATTTTCAAATAACATCAGTCACCACTGGTATAAACCTTTACACTTACATCGACGCCTTTGTGTCTTAATAATCTTTACGTGACACATGATTGAGACAATGTATGCATCTTTCGTGACTAACAAACTGTATTTTCACCCATACCCTATAAACTGTCCGACACAGTGGTGCAGTGGTTAGCACTGTCGCCTCACAGCAAGAAGGTCCTGGGTTCAATTCCAGGTCAGGGCGTTTCTGTGTGGAGTTTGCATGTTCTCCCTGTGTCTGCGTGGGTTCTCTGCGGGTACCTCGCAGAGGTACACACTTACACACACACTTCTGGAAGCCTCCCACAGTCCAAAAACATGCCAAACTTAAAGATTGGTCACTCTAAATTGCCCGTAGGTGTGAATGTGAGTGTGGATGATTGTTTGTGTCTATATGTCAGCCCTGCGATGAACTGGCGACTTGTCCTGCCTTCGCCCCAAGATGCTGAGATAGGCTCCAGCCCCCCCGCGACCCCTAAACAGGATAAGCGGTAGAAAATGAATGAATGAACTCTATAAACTTGGCCTGATTTAAGAAAGAAAACACCAGAGCCTCACTGTCACACATGCCCATGCACACCCAAGTATACTGACTGACGGAAGACTAGCTCATCCTAGTTTGCGTACAGGTTGTTCTAAACCAGCTGACCCAGTTAAACAACTCTCTTGAACTCCTCATGTGTACTATGTGGCATTAATATCCATCCTGAGTGTTTTGATTATAAGCAGACAGGTTTCAATGCACTTAAATACTGAGGATACATTTGGGATCTGATCATTCAAACCCCATTAGGAGTAGTTAGGTAGTTCGTTCAAGCAATATATAGGCAAATCTGTCTGGGGTCACACCGAAAGAACTACTCCACTGCAAAAGAAGACACAACAACAGGAAAAAGTGAACACACAGTTGGTGTGGTTATGATCTCATCCATTCGGTTCACTGTAGTACAAATTTTGTGTTGGGCCCTTTGACCTCCTAAACTCAGCAGTAGATGTTGTGAACAGTGATTTGACTGATTTCAGCAATGAATAACCAAAAATATATTAATTAATTTCTGTCTATGTTTAAAAAAAATGTGTTTATTCTAGTAATCTATAGGACTTTTTTTAAACTGAGCAGAAATAATCCCATCACAAGTGGTCTCTGACAACAAAATGCAGAGATACATAAGGCCCTGTGTGAACTAGCTGTCTATCTGCAAATGGGTGTGAACATTAAGTCTAAACAGTACATCTCATTTACTCCACACATTGCATTTTATCTGATCCTTGTAATGAAGTAACTTTTCAATGAGAGTGCAAAATGGCTAAATCACAAGAGTCCGAGCCAGATCAGTCTCTTGTCGGCTGTGTTCCTTTACTTGTGTATTCATAGCAATCTGAGGGTTTAGTTCTCCAGATTGAGGGCTTATATACACACTGACATCACCTTGACTCGAACCGACATCTGCAAGTTTAGGTAATTACAATGATCATTATAATCACACTTAGTTTAAGATTAATCTTAAACTTGCAAGGAATTTTGGGGAGGTTGGCTCAAGGGCAACATTGTTATTCCATAATATTATGGAATAAGGACTGGTACCACAATCATTTGAGTCCACAGCTCTGGCTGCTGTGCCTGCTTATTAACTTGTGATCAACTTAACAGACTAAGATAAGGTGGCCAAAGTCAGCCCTGAACAAATCTGATAATTACAAATTATAACATTCTTATGCATTCAGATGCATGAGTGCATGAGTTACATCAAACAAAACTGCACAAATTGATAGGTGTGTAACAAGCAAATCAACAAAAATCAAAAACAGCTT
>KV751341.1:6148264-6159232 GCA_001698575.1 Mola mola | reverse complement strand
ATTTTGCATAAAAACATCTTTATTTTCAGTAAGCTACTGAAAGAAACAATATTTGATCCCAGCTGTATTTGTGTTTTTCCTATACAAATCCTGACGAGGGAATCTAAGCATGCCTCCAAGTCGAGGGAGCTTGTCTGGTTTGTGAACCAGGACACATGTTGTCAATTTGTGTCTGTGGTCTGGCTTAAGGACAGCCTCAGGCCAGATGCTACGTCAATGCTCTCGTTGGCCGGGGCGGATGATGAGGAGAAACATGCCGATTCTGCTTTTTGTTCTGCCATCTTTCCGTGCTGCAGCCGTGCAGTCGGAGCTCAGCCAGCTGGAGGTGAAACAGTGGCTGGCTAGGAAGGAAACACTGAACCTCAGCAGCTCCCTGGAGCATCGTGAAGCCATGTAAATCATTAAATCATCTTTACCCAAGGCACAAAAGGGCATGAAAGATGGAAGCAAAGATCAGCTATGCTCAGCTTGGTTAAAGTATGACCTGAAAGTTTCCAAATGGCTAAAGATACTAATATTGTTATGGTCATCTGTATTAAAACTCAAGAATCTTGAGGGCTCAAAGATGACACACAGAGACGACATGTGGACAGAGCGACAACACTGGAGAAAGTTGTGCTTTGCAGTCTGTGACTGAGGTATTGGGCTCTGCAGTCTCCCATCGTGTCCTGCGGTAGCGTCAGAACCCGGCTCCCACTGACCTTTTTATAGACACAGGAAGTGCAGCACAGAGCCCAAATCCAGACAGCATTCAGAGGGGAATTTGAAGGGATTGAAAGATACAAAGGCCCTGATCAGAGGCCCATCCAAACAGGCTTTTCCATAAAAACACTCCAGATGAGGACACCCGTACCAATGTGGAGGAATGAGACACCATCGCAGACAGGGAACTCAGTAAATATACATCGGGTAATCACTCAAACACTGCCAAGTGCCATTCTCATAGCCACAAGCTCACAGTTAGACATTACACTTGCAGGTATGATGCACAGAAAACTGGTTAGAGAGATTTCCCTGCTGTTCCTGACTCCATGAATTCTATTATGTTTAATGATTACCAAGATACTATATATATGACAGCTAATTTACATGATGAAAATGCTTCTTTGGGAACAAAGGGGAAAAGAAAAACCTTATCTATGAAACAATTTGGATAAGGTCGCACCTACATTTACAGTTCATCTGTACAGTTCAGCTTATCTGATGCCATTATCCAGAACACATCCCATGTGTGCAACTAGTACAGTCAATCAACAATACATGGTCAAAGGTCAGAGTTCTATGGATCTTTAATGGATAGAGAGAGAAATAAGGGGGGGAAAAAAATAGCATGGATCTCTGTGTGTAAAACGTTTATCAAATTTATACCAGGTAAAAAGCAAGAACAAAACATGTCTGCCACATTAATCTAAGAGCAAAATGAGCCTAATCTGACCTACATTCACCAGAGACAACAAAAGTATCAATCACTCTCACACCTGTGACAACAGCAGGGAGCTGATTATGCTAATTCTGTGATGTTTGGTCACTGGGCTTTCAGCAGCCTCACTATCAGTAACTGCAGGCGGTAAAGCTATTCACACTCACACACACACACACAGCTGAAAATGTCAGTGCTGCTGTTGATGACACATCAGGAGCTACCGAATTCAACACTGAAACCAGCCTGTTTAAAAAAAACAAAATTAAATTGTCAATCTTTTTATGACTCTACTGAATGTTTTCTCTGTGTGCCCATATAAAGCTTGGATTTATTCCATGGTGACTGCATGCAACACCTTGTAAAATGTACTATTTTCTCCTGTATTTTAATACAATAGTGTAATTCTGTACTATGGCTAAATACACAAATCAGCAGCGATATTTGTTCTGTTCGGTCGGTGCCACGTTAATAATAAAAAAAAAAAGGAAAAGATATCGTCACTGCAAATAAAAACTAAAATTTCATAGGCTCATTTCAGAAAGAGTAAGCTACAATCAGCTTAGGACAATCAACTTTGTCCAGTTTTAACTGTAAAAAGTGTGCTGGCACTATTTTTTTGCCATCTAAAGTGTGGTGGCTCACCTTTTTGAAGTGGTTCCTGTCCCCTCCACTGTCTTTGATGCGGTTCGGTATAAGTGTGTCCGTCATCCTTACGGCTCGGCCCTGGTGAATCTCAAGCGAACTGAAAAGTTTAAATGTAAAATGACAGCTGCAGTTGAACAGGTGTGTCTCTCCTCTCTCTTCTTCCAGCACGTCCGCTCTGCGCCCTCTTTCCTCAACCAGCGACTTTTCCAGCTCAGACCAGAAACTCCGCCCGAAACTGGAAAAAAAAAACACAGTACGGGTGGTGCGTTCACAACCCCCTGAAAATGTCAAACGAAAACACTCAGTGGCCGACACCTGCTTCATTCTACGTTACACTGCAAGATATGTGGCATGAATAACAAGAGAGCCTTCAGAGAAAACTGCTCTTAATTGATACAAATGTTCAAATAATCCGTTTCAATAGGATTTAGATCTGTCTTTCAGGCACTAACACTGCTCTGTGTGGCACGCCGGTTACCCAAAGCTAAAAATAGCTTTTTAAAGGCACAATCTTATAGGTTTTCTTTCAAAATAATATTTTCTTTTTATGTTAAACGTTATCATCAAAGTGGTAAATAAAACTAAATGAATTAGGTTATAGAAAACCAGTGGGAAACAAAAATAATTGAAAAGGGCACCAGTGCACAAAAAGTCATACTTTTATTGTGAAATGGAAATAGTTGGAAGAGCACTTTAGAGGGTACTTCCCCCAAGCTGTGTCCACTCAGTGGGAATTCGAGCATTTATTCAATGCTGTAAGTGTACACAATAAAAGAATAGCCTGAAGAAACTAAAATCATGAGAGGAGTGAAATGGCACAGCCCATTCCCAGTATGTAAATGTTTTTAAGACAATTTATTATTTTATTTGTAAGACATTGTTCAATTTCCATCTGTAGCCTACTTTAAGCAAACAGGACATCGCTTTAAAAAACACAAAACAAAAAAAAAACATGCAAAATAAAAGCATTCCTTTAAAACAAACAGAACCTCATGACACCTAATTTTCCTGCAGGGTGACTTCAAATAGTATGCCTGTATGGGACATGATCATTTGACCTCATATGAAAGAGTTTTTTGAACCAGAGAGAACAAACATAATAGTACTCATCACTAACATTACATGAGTGACAGCTGTTACAGAAATAATAACCTCAGTGGATACAACAGGTTTATTGTTTGACGCTAAAATTGCAGCATTTAATATGCTCCAGAGCATATTTTTAAAAATTTTGCAGCCTTATTTAACTACAGTCTGTATTTTCCAAGAATATCGTATGTTTTCTATCGCTGTGAGGCAAAGTCACAAAGAAAATGTGTTTTAGAAAACTCCAGCATTAAAAGACATTCTATTTTTGATAATATAACAACTGACTGCTCAACCAGTGTTGTAGAAGCAGACTGACGAGCCATGTCCAACGTGTGTGACAAGAGACAGGTGGTTGGCAAGATACAAAGAGGTCAACACACATTACTACGAAGAGTTATAAAAATGCACACCCTCTGTGATCTTTAACCTACAGCTTTAATTTGTGACTGGCAATGGTGCTAAGATGAGCTGTTGATTCAGACTGTTTTTACCCCTAAGTATCTCATTATCTCAGCTAGTGCCTTGTTTAAATGTACTCAGCAGTAACTGGTGTAGCATGTTGAGCTTCTCAGTGTGGGATGTACCAACAGGAACTGACTGATTGTGTGTGGCTAGTTTTGCCAGTTTGTGAGAGAGCCGGTTGAATTCCTGTTTATGGAGGAGGCGGTTATTACTGTCAGTGTTTATTATGTTTATTATTGATCTCAACAGAAGCGGTATAGCCAAGGAACAAGAGGGAGTTCCTGTGACTGTAAAGTAGGCCAAAGCTGTGTCTCTGTGGACTTTTCTTCTTCTACAAGCCAGACAAGGGCCTTCAGAAATATTTTTATTATGAGCCCAGTTTCAAGATCTCTGTGGCTGAAATATTTTGTTTCATTAATAATAAACCTCATGAAACCATTGTCTATTTAAAAACCATTAAAAAAAAATGGGAAATATGACATATTTTGAATGTTCATATCAAATTAATACTAGGCAATAAATCCACTTATAGTTGTTTGTTCATTTACCACACTGTGTGTGAAGCTTGATTCAAGTAAATTGGAATTCATGTTTCAGAGTTTTGGGATTATGTGCAAAACACACAAAAAAGCTGTTTCATCAAAGCAGTTAATACTGGAGAGGAGGTGGAATTTCAAGTTGCGACTGACCATTCACACTATTCAGGTATTACACATTCCTCTGTAGTGCGCTTGTTGGATGTCACAACCCCAAACAAACCAGTCAGACCGGTTACATTGGTGACCAGCTCGAAAGACTAACTTTAGTTTCACTCTGACACAGATTTCTATCTTTGGGGAGGCAAGTGAAGAGAGTTTTTGTTATGTTGATCCTAATTTCTTTGTAAATTGTTTTACAGTAGAATAGGACTTATTGTTCATGGTCAGACAAAATACCAGGACAAATTTTAATTGACATGATGAGCTGAAAAATATATTGAGGGACAAAGTAATTTACCGGTATCACTAATTTATGTTTAAATAAATAAGTAGATTAAGTAATGAAGTTTTAATTGTGCTGGAATCTGCAGTGAATCTGTGATTATGACAGTGTGGCGCCAAAGAGAGGTAATAGAATACGATATATACATATTATAACAGTTATAATAATGTCAGAAAAGTTTGCTATCAACGTTTGATAGTTGACACGTCATTATCATCATTTCCTCTTTCAGAGCCGGAATGACTGCTGTTGTACTTAGCAATATTGACCACTAGGTGGAAGTATAAGTTAATATTTTAGCATTAACGTTGCCGTGGTGTTATCCCTTTCTGTAGGTTGGAGCAGTGTTGTAAAAAGTCGTCAAAACTCTCATTAAATCTTATTGAAAGAATTGATCTAGGAGTTTAGATTTAGGAGGACAGTTTGGATGTTTTTGGAAACCAGGTGGTTCTTTCAGAAAAGCAGCGGGAGAATTTTCATATGTCAATGACTTCACTGTCAGCTTTTTTGTGAGTTGCTTTGAGGGCACATGGAAGGTCGAACAAGTTGTGAGGTTGACTGTCAGCATTGTAAATTAAGTAATCTGCGCACTTTACTATGGCATGCTACTGATAGTGTTTGACAGTGTGTTGTTTTGTGTTTTCATGCGCTTATGTAGGCAGGATGACCAAGTGACTCAACATAGAGTGGTCTCTTATTTTGAACTATTAAGGCACACCTATACAATAATCATGTTTAATCAGCATCTTGAATGGCTAGATGGATGGGATATCTTTGCATAGAAGAAGAGCTCAATAGCATGCAAAAAATGAAATAAAACAAGGAAAAAAATGCTAAAATGCTAATCCAAAAAACTCTACAAGATACCAATAGTTGTTGCAGTAAGAAAACTGTGATGGCACATTTTGTGACCAATATGAGATAAAAATGTGAAAAATGTGAAAAGGCCCACACACACACACACAGGAGCTCCCTCAAGGTGTGATTTATTTAATTGGTCCAAAAGAAACATTTTTAGCTCATGATCCTCTCAAGAGCTCTTTGCATTTTGCTTTCAATTTTTTTCAGCCTATACCAATTACTGACAGTCCTCCTACATATCATAATAACCAAAAATTCCACATTTTTTATTCAAAGGGGAGTTCATATCCTGTAGTTAACACACTCCTAAGAGTAAGCCAAACAATGATGTAGTGAGCAAAATAGATGATTTAGTGTTTTATAGATCTCAAGAGATTTGTTGTGTAAAAACTCAAATCAGAGAGAATCGACTACTTAGATTAGATATATATCTTGCGTCACCAACATTGGTGAGAGTTTAATTGTTGATGATTAGATTTAAAGACAATTTTACAAACTCTAATCTTGTAAGGGGAAAAATTGGACATCTCACTGAGGTCACCTGTCATCTATTCTATTCTCTGACTTTAAGAGCTTGTGTTCTTGACGCCAGCTGCTCCTCCTCTCCTGCTGTCTCACCATTGGTGTTGATGAGTCTCACGGGTGTTAAGTCATTTGGTAGTTGATAATAACGATTGGAGTCATGTTTAGTTGCACAGTCATGAGTCATTAGGGTTAACAGCAGTGCGCTGAGCAAATACCCTTGTGTGTACAATCAGACACATTGTCTGATCCAGCAGGTCTGTGCCGGGTCCCTGTAACTATGGACTGTTATCGACAGACAACAGTACATAGGACGAAGGTTTAAGTGTCACAGATGTGTGTCATGTTCTTGTTGTCACTGATGGCCTGCAAGCAGTGAAACACGTACAGCAGTGTCATTTGTGTCCACTTTTTTTACCTTGAGGGCCTGGTGCAGATGAACGCTACTCTGAGGGAACATCTCTGGTTTTTAGCAGTGCACAGACCTCAGTGGACATCCTAGCAGGTATGGTACTGCTCTTAGTATACACCAAGATAGTTCTAATAGCAAATGCATATCTGTGGAAACTGTTGAAAAATTTATTTTCATATAAAAAACTTATTCCCTCTGTAATAAATTTTGGGCCATATCCCAGTGTAACAGAAGAGTCATATCTTTGATATCTTTGCTGATAACCTTGCTGATTGCACTGCCGGCTCACTACGTGTTTCACTTGATTTTATTTCCCCAGTTAAAAAGAAAAAAAAAGCTATTAAAAAAGAGAGTAGTAAACTCATAAGTTAAACCTGAAAACTCACAAACTTGAAAGGAAATGGTGTTCCACTAAACTGGAAGAGTCAAGCTAAACAACAGACATGTCCTAAAGACATTAAAAACTAGATGTCTCAGAACTTTTTATTGTTAAACTCTGACAAAACTGAAGTAATTGTGCTGGGCCCTAAACACATTAGAGACTCGTTATCCAACAACATAGTTAAACTGGATGGCATTGCATTGGCCTCTAGCACCACTGTCAGAAACCTGGGTGTTATCTTTGACCGGGTGTCTTTTAACTCACAAGTAACACAGATTTCAAGGACAAACTTCTTTCACTCTGTAACATTGCTATATTCCAGAACATTCTGTCTCAACAAGATGC
Source organism: Mola mola (assembly GCA_001698575.1). NCBI lineage: Eukaryota > Metazoa > Chordata > Actinopteri > Tetraodontiformes > Molidae > Mola > Mola mola. The sequence goes on along the minus strand of KV751341.1, from coordinate 6,152,110 downwards.
GGAAAAACTAGTTACCCAGACTCTTACACAAGACTCTTCAATTAATCCAGAATGCAGCAGCGCATGTACGGACAAGAACCAGCATCAGAGATCATATTTCCCCCGTACTGGCTTCTCTGCACTGGCTCCCTTTTAAATCCAGAATAGAATTTAAAATCCTTGTCCTCACCTACAAAGCTATTCATAGTCAGGCACCATCTTAAATCTTAAAGAGCTCATAGTACCCTATCACCCATCCAGAACCTTACGCTCCCAGGATGCAGGGTTACAGGTAATCCCCAGGATTTCGTAAAGTAGAAATGGAGTCAGATCTTTCAGCTATCAGGCTCCTCTCCTGTGGAACCATCTTCCAGTCTTGGTACGGGAGGCAGACACACTCTCTGATTTTAAGAGTAGGTTTGAAACCTTCCTTTTTAATAAAGCTTATAGTTAGTTCTGGCCTATCTAGCCCTTAGTTATGCTGCTATAGGCTTAGGTTGCCGGGAGAAGACTCCATGATACATCCAGCTCCTCTCATCTCCTCTCCCTCTGACTCTTCCCTGGAGTCTTTGTGCTTTATCATCCTCCAGGTTTTCTAGGTCGCAGTGGGAGTTGGTGCTGTGGTCCTGCCTGATGTCTACTGCCCACATTAGGACACAAGATCTTGTGACCTGGATCTTAGGCTGGATTTTCCAGCGCACATCTGTTGGTCTGCACCAACAGACTATACCTGCGTCTTTATCACTAGATTATCACTAGATTTCACATTTCCCTGGATTTATGGATTCCACATAGTCTTGGACCCAATGACTTCATCAGCAACTCTCAGATCTGGATACATGGATTACAACAACTCCTGGACCAATAGACTACACCTGCCTCTGGATCAATAGACTTCACATACCACTGGATTGATAGATTCCACATACTCTTGGACTTATAGATTTCATAAGCAACACACAAATATGGATACACTGACCACTAAGATTCTTGAACCAACAGACTACACCTGATTCTGGGTCAAGAGATTTCTCATAAATCTGGATTTATAGACTAATGAACTCATACATTCTTACTAATCTGTTATTGTCATGTTGTTGTGTTCTGTGGTTCTTCATGATGTTTTTTATTTTTCCTGTTTAGGGTTTTTTGAGTTTTTCCTCACCTGGTTTGAGGGCCTAATGGCAGAGGGTGTCACATCTGTACAATTTGTGAACAGCCAGTGAGACAATTTGTAATTTGTGACTTTTGGCTATAAAATTAAAATTTGATTTGATTTGATTTGATATTCACAGTCATGTAAAAAAACAAAACAACACACAAGTAGACATTAAGAAGGCTCAGGTTTCTCCTCCTTATGTTTTCACTTTCCTTGGCATCAGTTTCCAGTGGAATCAGAATCCTTAAGTACCACATCACCTCACATCTGTTCTCAACTCATTAAGCCCCATGCTGCAGTTCATCATCAATTTCAGTACATTAATGCAAGGGTGAGCAATCATCCCAGTTAGGACCACATGTGTGCTTTCTCTTTCAAGATGTTTTAGCAGAGGTGAACTACCAACATGCCATTGGAGCAGGGCTGGGACCGGGCCCGAGCGAATGGTTTGCGCCTTAGGCCAAGCCATAAACAAAGTCATATAATGCACATATATTATGTGAGAGCTTTTTAGTGGATGTCAAAATGTATTATTGTCTCGACCTTTGCTTTTCAAAGGGTAATTTGTAACATCATTCTAGTTCAGTGAGTAGTCATGTCTCTGTGTCATTGTTTGAGCTGTTTGTGAAATGTCACCAGACCAGAGATCTTACAGATCCAGTGATGGCAAGATTACAGCATTCCTGTTGAGGCAACTTCCCATCCTAGAAAAAAGTGTGTACATATATAACAATATAAAACATGCAAACTGGGGGTTAGGTTAATTGGTCACTCTAAATTGCCCGTAGGTGTGAATGTGAGTGTGGATGATGGTTGTCTCTATATGTCAGCCATGCGATGAACTGACGACTTGTCCAGGGTGTCCCCCGCCTTCGCCCGAAGATGCTGGGATAGGCTCCAGCTCCCCCTGCGACCCCTAAAAGGATAAGCGGTAGAAAATGGATGGATGGATGGATGGACATATACTGTATATATATAATATATATCAGACGTTGCCCGGGTCAACATCGTGTCAGGTGTTGAGAGGCAACCTGATGACAAGTGGGCTACTGGAAAAAGACATTCATGGAAATTTTCATGTGAAAAAGACAGCTTCTAAATCATTTAAGAAGGCATAGGAAAAATATGCCTGTAAGTATGAACATATATGCAACAGATCCATTTGTCCAGAATCTTTTTCACAAAAGCCAGGGAGCCCTTCAGCCACTGAAAATGATAGCAGGGAGCTAAAGAAGCCAAACACCACTCCTGTAACATCCGAGTGTGCTGAAATATGCAGAAACTTAGATACCCCTAGATCATTCTCCAAAATATGTATACATTAGCCAGAAAGAGGAGTAAAGTTGTATGCTGTTCACAATTAACAATTATAATATGAGGATATTGATTTACAGAAACCAGTAAAGGAGTTTTGAATGACAGTGCATGTATTTGGCAAAAGCCAACCATCAGCATTTGCTATTTACTGCCTCAGATGTGCTGCCATAAAAATGGAAAACTCTAGCGCTGATGCAAAGGAGTTCGTCACTTCTATGTGGACGATGGTGTTGCATCATTCTCAAGTGAAACAGTAGACATGGAGTCTAGGCTTTGGACTAAGTCACAGTAAAAGGCCACTTTAGAATGTGCAGTTTATCTTAAAGAGTATTAGGCATTGAACTAAAGCTTCTATTATGTTGAAGATGGCATAAATGTGGTAAACAAATATGTCATACAAACATTATGCACTTTATAATATATATACAGTATAAATAGTATATAAATTGCTAACTTGGCCAATTCAAAGCCAATTGCTAAAGTTAGCATCAAATGCGGCATTTACCAAGGAGATTGCCCTATCCCCCCTTCTGTTCTGCATTGGGCTGAACCACCTCAGCCAGATCATCGCAAAGAGTGGCACCAGGATCTACAGCAATGACATTGGAATGTCATTTGGGCTAGACAAGTGTAGCTGGTTGATATCAAAGAGAGGCAAGATGATCACAACTAAAGGGGTTCAATTACCAGAAGGGAACATAGCTGATGTTTAGGACAGCTACAAATACCTTGGAATCTCACAGGCAAATGGAAATCATGAAGAGGTCGCAAGGAAGTCAGCCACAGCCAAATACCCACGTTGAGTAATGTAGCTAATGTGGGAAGTCAGCTGAATGGTCAGAAGAAGATCCAAACCATCAACAACAATTCCCTGTCTCTAATCAGATACACCGCTGGTATAATAACCTGGCCAAAGGAGGATATAGGGGCCACAGATATCAAGACAAGGAAGCAGTGGGGGGGTTCACCCAAAGTCCAGCACCCTGAGGTTGTACACTAAGTGGAAAGAGGGAGGCCACGGATTAGTGAGTGTCAGAGCCACTATCCAATATGAAACAACAAAGATCCAGGAATACATCAGGAAGATGGCCCCAAATGATGACCTGCTAAGTGAATACATCAGGCAGCAGAAACCTTCTTGTTTAGTATAATTCTAATACTCCATCTGCCTCTTCTCCAGTTAAGCTCTTAGTTCACCCTCCTGCCTCACTCAGCTCTCAGTGTTCTTCAGACCAAGATCAGTCAAATTTCTGCACACCTTGCCTGCCCACTCCCCCACTTTCCTTCAGCTTTAGATTCAAGTGAAGATAATATTTCTTTAAACTGTGGAAAACATCTCTGATATTTGTTCTGTGGCTCAACTTACCAAATACTCAACATCATCCACCTCA
>KV751341.1:6110487-6136602 GCA_001698575.1 Mola mola | reverse complement strand
CCACCATTTTCATGACACAGTCCTTGATAAACGTACCTTCTGTGAAAGGTTTGCTATGTTTAGCGATTAACATGGCAACTTCGTAGCTTCCCCTGGTGACGGATTCATTTGACTCACAGGCCCGGGTGAAGAGTTGCTGTTGTGAGGCTAAAGCAGCTTGGAGTTGCTTCACTTTTTCTGCGCGCTCACTCCCTGTTAGCTTGTCGTATGCGTTAGCATGTTTTGTCTGGTAGTGTCTCTTTACATTGAATTCCTTAAACAAGGCAACAGTCTCTTGACAAATAGGCAAAAATTAGCGGCGGCCCTCACTGTCAACTTTCCTCTTTTTATTTACAGGCGCCATGGCAGAAATTAACGAGAAGGGTTTACAGCAAGGTCACAGAGCCAGATAGAGTTAGAGTGGTGCTGCCACCATGAGGTGAAAGGAGAAATTGCAGTTTGAACTTTTTACGATTTATTTATTCTGTTTGACAGTCCTAGCGGGCCATAAATAATACATTATAAAACCGAAGCTGCGGGCCGTATAAAATCTGACCGCGGGCCGTGATTGGCCCCTGGGCCGGCCTTTGGACATGCCTGGCCTAGCATTGGATTTCACCTTTTAGTCAATGCCGTTCAGTCAAAAAGGCTGTGACGTCATAATTAATATCGAACTTGATGGGGCGCTTTAATTCAGCAATCAGCTTCCAGATGTATTTTTGTCAGGAAAAGCAATTTTTCGAGTGAATCATGAAAATCTTAGCATTTGCCATTGTGGGTGTTTCTGTGGGACACGTGTTTTAGCCAGCTCATGTAACCGTAAGTAACATTATTAATGTCTATCATCTATTGTCCAAATAAGCCAGAAAAATGTGGAGTGTGTTTACATGCAATTGTGTGTGTTTAATATTTTGAAATACCAGAATAGTAAAGTGATAATCTGTGCTTCGTATTATATCATGCTGTTGAGCATTGCCTCATTTAGAAAAATAAATCTCAGTACCCACCAGTATCAAACTACAGCAGCGTCACGGTGAGACATCCTCACAAAAGATATTTGGTTCAAAACGCACAAAAAGTACATTTCTGTCGGGGAGTTAAGTTGTATTCAATCAACAACCTGCAGATATGTTAGTTAATTTTATTTGAATACTTTCGTTTTGTTATCCAGCTTGAGAACCACCCCTTCCCTCCTCCTTCAGTCCCTGAATACAACGATTCCCTGCCTCCATCAGTCTACCTGAGGCAAGGTGGGCTGAGCCACGTTGTTTGGCGCGCATGCGCACCTCGTCGCCCGTTCATCCGAGATATTACAAGGGCAACCCCGGGAGCGGAGACCGGTTCAGTTCTGGACGGGACCGAGGTGGCGAGGAAGCACACTGATAAGGCGGAGGCGATGGTGGACAAAGAGGAAAAGAAGAAGGATAAAGAGTCCTCAAAGAGCGACAGAGTCACTCTGAAGAAAGAAATTGGGTTGTTGAGCGCCTGCGCTATTATCATCGGTGAGTGCGTGACAGTGTTTAGGTCTTGAATTATGTTGTTGTTGGTGAGGGGGTGCTCAGACACGGAAGAAGTGAGCCAGGAGACACGCGCGGCTGTGGGGATGACTGCTGTAACGTGGCGGGGGCAATTTCTGCGCTGCTCGTGAAGTTACAGTGTCCTGGCACACAGTTAGAGGGAAAGGGGGTCAGGCTTTGTTTGGGTCGCTGTAAGGAAATAGAGAATGACTGAGATTTAGTTCTATCATTCACCAGATAGTCTGGATATGCCGCAATCAATAAAGTCAACCGAAACAATACCATCAAGCACTACATTTGGCAGAGACAGAACTCGCTTTTACGCACGGATGGTCCACACCTAATGATGTTCCGCGTGTGTTTGCGAGCCATGAAACTATTGCATCAATCGAGATGTTCGGAATATGGAAATGCCTACGTGGCTGGATGTCCTTATACTGAACTTGAACTGCTCGGAGACAGAGCACCGCGTGGTTCTGGAGGACAGTTGAGCACAAACACTCTGAACACCGCCGGGCTACATTCCCCCGTTGAGCTGGCGGTAGTCCCCTGGAATCGATTTATAGTAAAAATAGAAAAAAAAAAAAACAACTCTTGCTGCAGTACGGGGCAGTTAGATCGGATGAAAGCAGCAACAGAGTCTTTTTTATACAGGAAGCCGCGCTGCTGTAGTTTCCTGTCCGTTATGATACATGTAGTATGATACATTTTGATACAGTGTTGAAATATTCTCTACTTCAACACAGCGGTATAGTCACCAGGTTATCCAGTCTTTATTTCTGCAGACAAGAGGGAGCTATTAACTTAATGATATTATGTCTGTGTGAGTCCCTCTGTTCTACTATAACTCTATACTAACTATATGGTATACTACGAAATGCATGTTTTAGAGTAATAATAATATAATAATAACTTTATTTATACCAGAAATTCTTAAAACAATTTGTAACAGAGTTTCTAAACTGCTTTAACGGCTGGATCTGTCAGTGTGCATGGCTGCAAGGTCGCTGTGCAACACTGCCGCTTCCATTTAGGGCTCAGCAGTTCTTAGCTCAGAGGAGACGACATGCAGAAATCAACTGAAGAAAAACACTGAGTGTAAACAAAAGCACCTCATCTAAGATCTGTTTTACCACTCCCTGGTTTACCTGCGCCTTTTCCCCCAGGCCATGAACATGTCCTGTGTTACTGACAGTAACGCAGGGAGTCAACACTAGGGAAGCCTGTGGGGCTTTTGATAGAATTAAAAAGAACTGCCTTCAAGAGTAGACTGTCAGATTACATTTCCTTTTTTATTCTGTCCTACAAATAGCATGAGGACATGTAAATAGAACCGTAGTAGACAGAGGGCGATGTTTAGCTTGAATATAGTCCACTGTGAAGCATATTTAATTAAAATTACAATTTTTATTTCTATTTGAACCCAAAAAAGCCCAGTCACATGCAAATGTGAATGAAATAGATGTTATTCTAGCATTTAAATATTGTCCAATGATAAGCAGAATGTGTCTTTGAAAATGAAATGTAGAATGTTAATTTGGTTTTCATTTTCAAGTTATACAAAATTTCAATTGTCATTTTGATACCAGAAGAGCATGATGACATGCAACTGTATATGCAGTAAATCTGATGTTGAATTTGAGTGTACGCTGTCAGGAAGTTTGTCTTTAAAAATGATTCTAAAATGGTTCTAAAATGCCCATACAAGTATGGGGAAATGCAGAATTAAATTGGATTAATGCCTTTTCATTTAAATTTTCACTCCGATATCTTACATATATGTTGAAAATTGTAATGGTACTGTAGACTTCCATTTTAATTTTATTAAAGTCCCATGTAAGCAACCATACAAAACCCTCACTCTTATTGTTTTAATTTTTTTTCAAGACAAGCTTTTTTATTGAAATGAGAACTGTAATCTGAGGAGGAATTTTTGAGCTACAGTTCCGGGGAGCTGACAGGGTCAGTAGGACTTCACGCTCTTCGCTTTCATGCCAAACTTTATGACATAACAAACACAACACAGGCATTATGTAACAGCACTGCATCTCACCACGGCCTCTGCAATCAAGTCTGACAGTGATAAATGCTCTGTTCGGACCTCCTCCTCTTCCTCCGCATCATTAGGAAGCATTCAGAGCTGCTCTAAAAAGGGGGCCGCGATGGCGCACCTCATCGTGCTTTAACAGCTGCAACGTTCTCCAACGAGGAGTCAAGCATGTTCTGCTTGAACAGCTGCTATTTGCTAACTTTCCTATTTGTTAGTTTTTGTTGTATTCTTACATGTCGTAGGGGTGATGACATGAGGAGTGTCAGGCTGGGTTGGCCCATGTGACTTAATGTGTCTTAATATCGTGTGTGCCTTAGCAATGTGAGCCACCAGGGAATCTTTGATTATCCCTGACCAGGACCTCAATGAGCCATGTTTCCGCGGCACCACAAGGCCCAATTAGATTACGCAAATCTTTCTAGCAGAATAACTATGGTTATTACAGCCATTACAGGTACAAATTAAACAAGAAGTTAAATTATGCCACAGCTATAATGAGAGTTTATTTCCACTTGGGAACTAGTTACTAGATTGCTTTATGGTTTATTTTTTGGGGAGACAATTTGGACAAAATATTGTGCTATTTGAGCAGTTTTCCTAGAGACAAAACAAGGACTATATTCCTAAACAGAACCCCCCCCTTGTCATCACAGAATAATGTGCTTAAGAAAAAAACATTAACAGTGTTCAATATCATGATGACTTTTATAAGTAAATTTTGATGTAAACATGCTTTCTTCAGCTGTCATGTTACAACAATCCTCGCTCTTAGCACCTGTTTGACTCTAATTTGCATGCCAAGTGCATGTAATTAAAATATTTTTTTTGTTTGTTCTTTATCACACTTTCTGTTTGTTGTCTTTATATCACATAATGATGAAACATGCTGAAAAAACTTTTATTAAAAGCTTGCATCTGTAATAAGAGAATACTTTTGATATATAGTGTAATGTTATCAAAAGAATTGGTAATTTTCATGAAAGTGACTATAATCTAGTTTTATCGAAACATACCTCTGCACTTTCTCACAATTTTTCGTGTGCAGCAAACTCATAAAAACAGTTAAAGATTTTTTTTATCTTATGACCCTATTTTTATATCTTTGAAAATTCATTATTTGCGCACATTGGAGGTGTCCGCCTTTTTAGAGCAGCTCTTAATTCTTCCTAATGATGCCAAGGGACAGGAAGAGTTGATATGGTATAATTGTTGTCTTGTGGTTGTAAAGGGTTCATCACAATACAATAACATCATACTCTGAACTGACTATTTAAGATAATTTATTTGTCATTTCAAAATCATTATTTTTTTGCCCTGTCATAACATTTCTGAAGGGTTTTTGGGAGATATATGGTGACAGATATACTGTATATTGTGATTTTATTTTTAAGGGCATACCACTCAGCCTTAACGCACATGCTCTTTTCTTTATCCACAATTGGAGCAGCTTGCAGTTGTATGTCGGCTTCTGTGTGGTTTCTGCATCTGTGCTCTCACAGCAGTAAACTGTGCAGTGCAAATGAGAGAAACTCCACTTTTTTCAAATGCTGTTGTATGAAACATCATAATCTATTCATGTAACAAGAAGGTTTGCTGTTAAATTAACCTCTGATCTTTGTCTCTGTTCCTTTTAATTTTTAATGTGCTTGATTGTGGATCAGTATAAACAGACAAGCATAAAGTAACCTTAACTAAAACTTTGCTTATCTCCTCAGGGAACATCATTGGATCTGGGATCTTCATTTCACCTAAGGGTGTGCTGGAGCATGCAGGCTCAGTGGGGCTGTCTCTCATCGTCTGGGTTTGTGGAGGGGGGATCTGTACCCTTGGCTCCATGTGTTATGCAGAATTGGGTGTCACCATCCCAAAATCTGGAGGAGACTATTCATATGTGACAGAGATCTTCGGAGGGCTAGTAGGGTAAGTAATATTAGTTACCTTTTTTAAACATTAGTGCATCTAAACTGCAATGGCAGTGTTGTTGATTTCCAATTAATTGAACTCACTTGGTGTCCATTACACTGCAACAGTGTGTTCACAAGATGGTTTAATAGGACTGCCAGTCTGGAACCACTCTGAAGGTCTTGTGACACTCATGTAACATGTCAGCTGATCAAATAGCGGTCTGAGAAGGTCAGGTGTTCTCTCTAGTTTGTAGCCCTGTACAGTGTCAGCACTAGTTTAGTCCCGTGTTGCTTTAGCTCATTCATTCAACAAAACCCTTAAGGAATCCAGAGTACAAGAAATTATTTTTTAAAAATTCGCAAATTTAAAGCTGAACCCTAGACCTTACTCTTATTCCACTCAAAATTTACATATATTAATTGTAATTGGGAACAAAAATACTTTTTGTGTGCATTATGAATGCGGAAAGATTGTCTTTCCCACCACTCTGTTGGGTGACAGTGATGGGGATACAGTAGGTCATAAGAACATGAAAAAAATGTGTCTCTAAAACATCCTTGTAGAAATTTTTCTCTGTCAAACCACCATTGCAGCGTTCTTTTCCTTCAGGCATTGCATCTTTGTGATGTTGAAATGTTTGTAATGGGATCACAGAATTTTTTTTATTGACTTTCTTCCATGTCACACACTTTAGTAATGATTGGAAAATTACTTTTTTGTTAAAAAAGAATGTGAATTTCTACCAGACAATGAAAATAATACCCCCACCCTACATCTCATTAAACACTGTTAGTTTAAGTAATATCAGTGACATTGTCCTTAAAAGGGACTCCGGAGCCACAAAGAACTACAATCTCACCTTGCTATTTTTATTACTCCTTATATCTCCTAGAGTTTTATATATCGACCCAAAAATTATTGCTATGAAAATATTACTTATTTTATCAATTTTAATATGGAAACCAACTTTTCACTCCACGTTTCACAAATGTGGGATTGCCCTATCTGTGCTACAAACAATGATATAATAAAAGCAGTGAAAATATAAATATGCTGGCATGTTTTGTTACATATGTTACGTGTTAGCATGGCAGCAAATGCAGGCACGGAGAGTCATTGGATAAATTTCAATCCTTTATCTGAAACCCATTCAAAATAAATGTACAGTTCACAATATCACAATAATTTTGCCTAGGTCTTAAACAAAAAGGTTCACATTCAAACCACCACAAAACATGGTAACATTACCACAATAGCATGATGATGCATCTCACTGTCCTTTAGGGATGGCCATCACGATTAGCCTACCACACACACACACGCACGTAGTGTCTCTGTCACTGTCCCAAATGTTCGACGGTGTGAAAGTCATGGAAAACATCCGTACGAGGAGGCATCCATTCCCGAGAAAGTCCACGAGATTTGTGCAAAGAAAGGGATCCAAAAGTGAGAAGATATCCGGTCCAATGATGTCCACCGTGACGACGGAGTGCATCCAATGCGTGTGTCATTCCACCGAAGTAGCGTTCATCCAGAATGTTCTTCTCCCAGAATTCGCGCGCTATAGCGGGTAATCAAGAATGAGCCAATCACAAAGCATGTTGAGATGATCACTAGCCATTAACAAAATAAAATGCAGAGTCATGACAAAATAAAACAAAATAATGTAGAAATAACATAAATGTAGGTTCATCACACTTATTTATCTATTATGTGAAAATTGCATGTGGAAAGGCATTTTGCATTATGCACACATAGGAAATACTGTACATACTGTACTCATGCTCTAGTTGTGATGAGATATAGCTGAGTGATGGGGCTGCCTCAAAGTCGGCACTCCAGTGGTTTGGTGCTCTGCTCAACCATGAATATGAAATAAAGATGAAAGAGAGCAGTGACCTGTCAGTGTAGCAGGCAACACCACATCTGATGTTAAATGCTGCTCCCTACAATCCTCAGTTTAAAAAAGGTAATGAGGCCATGATATCTTGTATACTTTTATGTCTCTTGGTCCTGTAGTTTCTTGTTGTTATGGAGCGCTGTCCTCATCATGTATCCAACCACGCTGGCTGTCATCGCGCTCACCTTCTCCAATTACGTCCTGCAGCCAGCCTTCCAGTACTGCTTGCCTCCATACCTTGCCACCAGACTCCTTGCCACCATCTGTGTCTGTGAGTAACAAACAGCCCAAAGCCTACAGAAAATCCCCTTAGTCAGGATTCACACTTTTTCTTTTTTATTTGTTCTCTAATTGGTGCTTTGCTAGGTTGCCACAGAGTCTTTTTAAGTCATATTTTCAAGTAAACCATTCCAGAAACTGTCAGTTGATATATAAACATGACATTATTCACAATAAACACAATTCAGTGTTACAGGTTATGTACTTTAAAGCACACTGTTTAAATTCAATCTTTGAATATGTGAGGATAGGAGTTGTTCTGCTGCACAGAGTTTTTAACACAACCTGTAACAAATGCTGCATTAATCAAAGAAAGCAAATGTAGACGACATAGTATAGATGCCATCACTATTTGTATTAATTCTTTGATGGGGAAAACACAAGAAATAATTATTTTGGGTTTTTTTAACACATATGTATGTATAAATACGTAGTGTGAAGATAGACTGTAGAATCTAAATCTTAATCGTAATGTTCCTCAGAAGTACAACAAAGACTTCAGGAGTTACAGTACTCCTAAAATGTATGGAAAAACTGAAAAGAACACACATGTTTCTGATCAGTAGATTGTGCTGGTGAGGTCATTGGGAACAGGAGTCTGTGCAGTAGTGACTGCGTGGACAATCCTCGGTATTGGGTTCCTGCACATACACTGACTCAGTTGAAAGCACAGCTCAGGTTTCACACTGTTTTTACAGCAGCTTATTAAATGTATACTGAAAGATCACCTGTGATTACATTAGTGTCAAACCAAGTACCTGAAATTAAAGATGCTATCTTTCTGAAAAAAATGCTTTTGAGTCCAGTGTAAAGTACTTTGAGATTTTATTTTGACCCATGTGCTACTTGATACAATTGAGGGGGAGAGGATTATGAATACTGGAGACTGAAAATAAAGATGAACTTACTCCTAGTGTTAGAGAAATGTAGCTAAAATATCTGAAATGTGATCACTGCCATCCCATAGCGGTGATGTTAGAGTAAATACCATGAAGTGTTGTCATCTTTTCGTCACCCATACACATCTGCCTTATCACAAAAATTAAAACCAAACTGATTGTAAAAGTGAACACTTGAACAAGCATCAGGGTGATAAGAAGTACCTAAAATGACAGAAACTATATTAGGATAAATGTATATGAGGAGTACTTTGAGATTTTATTTGCCCAAGTCACCAGTTCTGTTCATAATTTTTATGGACAGAGTTTCTTGCTTTTGAAGTTGAAGTGGTCCAATTGGCTTTGTCAAACATTGACCCCCCAGTTCGCACTGGGACGGTTTGCGGTGTTGTTAAGGAGCAGGGCTGAAGAGCAGCACCTCTAAATCTGAGGCCATGGTTCTCAGCTTGAAAAGGATGGGCTGCCCACTCAAAGTCAGGGACGAGTTGCTGCCCTGAGAGGAGGAGTTCAAGTATCTCAGGTTCTTGTTCAGGAGTGTGGGGAAAATGGAGCTGGAGATTGAAAGACGGATCTGGATGGCATTGTCAGTGAGGCAGACACTATACCTTGTGGTCGATCTGCGTTCCTCCTACCCGCACCTCTGGTCACAAGCTCTGGGTATTGAAAGAACAGCTATCTTGGGAATACTTCGGGAGCCTGCCAGAGGATTTAGTGGAAGCTTCCCTGCTGAGACTGCTGCCCCTATGACCTGGATAAGCAGATGAAGATGAGACAAGATTTTCTCTGGCTTTTTGACTCACTGCAGCCCACCGCCATGGTGCAATAAAGATATTTTAGCTTTACTCTGTCACAGACATTGATTTTAACCGTCTAAACCTATCCGCACTGGATGTCTCAAGTATTAACAAAGTCAAATAGTGTAAATATCTTGGCTTGATCAATCATCAAGTACCGTTTTGAAAATGTTATCACCAAATAAACGTTTTTTATATGAAAACAGATCCAGCTTTCCTTTGAACTGTAGGAGAAGTGTAGTAGAGGCAGACAGTCTTTCTATCAGTCCTAGATTATTGACATATAATCTACAAAAATGGACTCAACCAATGCATTCTGTAAGAAAGTTGGCTGCACTTCTCTGGAACAGGTGTGCCCTGACGCAGAGCTCTGTCATCTGACCAGTCAGTGCTCTAACTAACATGACTTCCTCTGCCATGGCTTCAGCTTACATTGAATACTAATCTTCCTCTGTCTGAGTCGGTTAGCCGCTCTCTCTGTTGTCCAGAAAATGCTACTGCTACATATACTGCCTGTGCTGCCCCTAACAGCGCATTCCACCATTGCCCCTGCTATCAGATCTGGTCCACTGTGCCACTGAGGCTTGTAGGAAGTTCCACCAACCAGACGACTCTGCTATTCTCAAGTGTACCAACAAATTCAACACACTTGCTAATTGAACTGCAGTGTTTTAAAGAATTTCAGAGGCTAACATTGATTCAAATGTGATCAAAAATATTCTGCACTCACTGTCGCCTTTTGACTAAAGTGGGTTTGGGGTTAAACCAAACTAATGAACATATTTTTCTTGATCAGATAATAAAACATAAAAACTTGCTGTGTGCCTTTTTAGAAATGTGAAAGTAAAGATCACATAGTCGATCACATCTAGTTTTTATATTTCCTAGCTGATACCCTCTGAAAGTTAAACACCTCTACAGACTTCATATGGTATGACTTATTCTTTTGCCTCTTGTTAGCTTTAATAACTTAACAATCATGAAAGTATTGTGAGTAGGTGGCTGCGATGTGTGTGGTGGGCGTTCAAATGCATTCTGTGGGTCCATGGAGAAAAAAACAAAACATTTTCATTTTCCTCTCAGTTGTTGCATGATTCACTATCAAGAGAACAAAAATCAGCATGCGCATTTCTTTGTATAAACATTGAGGTAGCATGTCGAGGGCAGGATATGAGGCTGATTCATGGGTACACATTTTCAGGTGCTTATTATAAAGAGAATATTGCCAGCAGTCATGCACTGTTCTCAGCCTCAGTCATCATGACATCCCTCTTCTCAATATCAGTCTAGAGACCCTCTAGCGTCAGACATTCAGGTCATCTGACTGTCTGACCCAGAGTGACTCCCTGTGTGATGAACATCAGAGCAATCCAAGAGCAACACTACAAACAACCTATCTCGGGGGAAGGGTAAAAGGTCAGAGGGTACTGCAATTAAAGAAATATTGATGGACCATTGAATGGTGGCAGATCGTAAATCAATAAACCACATGCCTCAGCCAAGGCCCAAGAGTCCCCTAGAATTAAAAGTCCTGCTTTACCAGCAAACATGTTGGGTTCTTTCTTGGCCCATTCCTCTCCTCAAGTTTCATTGAAATCCATCCAGCAGCTTTTGCACCACCCTACTGACAAGGAAACAAACACTCATACACAAACAAAAAACATAATTTCCTTGCCAGAGGCAATAAGAGCAGAGAGGGAACACCTGTAGTCACTGGACCAACTAGGGCTAATGAGCTCAAAAGCAAGGAAAGCTACAAAACAATACAAGGTTTGATTTAATTGTTGTTTTAATAATTCTTTTACAGTTCAGTTTACTGAAAGCTGTTACTTTCATCTGATAATTCCATATGAAATGCTGTGCACTGCTCACAGCCTCTTATCTGATCTTCCTTGAAGAGTGGCATCACACCATTCTGTATTTAGATAGCTAGTGTCAACACAGACTGTGCATGTATCTGGTCTTACAGGCAGCCAGTCCGAGCTCGTCTAAACTGGACCTGCGTGCAAGTATGTGCATGTGTCTGCCTGGGGTTTGCATTTAAAGAGCACACTAGCTCACCTCCACTATTTTTGGCGACAGAATGTTATGACTGCTGCTTAGTTAGGCCAGGGGCCTACCCTGTGTGCCCTCAACCTGAGTGCTGTACAAGTTCACATGTGCCAGTATTGGTGTCAGACTATATAATGGTGCAAGCCTTTGTGGAATGCCACTAATGAGAGGGCGTGTCTACACCATTGTGTATTGTTTCACACTGGCTACTGTGATGCTCCTGTGACTGAGAGCCATGGAAACGGGAAATGGGCTGGGCACCTTGCATATCAATGATGGGGGAATCCATTGGCTGGCTGACATTCTGGATGGCTTTTCAATGACTGGATGTTCCTACTGGCTGCTTGCTGGCACCTCCCTACCTCCTGTCTGGTCCACAGCATCACATTTTAAACATGCAGGCACACTGAAAGTGAAGTCATGTAACTGCGATCATCAGTCATATTAGCTTCCATCTTTATGCCTGGAACCTTATCAGCACTTTGTTAATGTGGAAAGTGTCTCACAGCTCCTAGATAACAGATGGAGAAGTCATAATTCTCTGAGCCCACATTGTTGGTCAGTTCGGTTTGAGTCTGTCCACTGTACTAGTACATCTGCACCCTAAAACACCCAAAGCAGACGTGTGGAAGTGAGTCGTCACTGGGGTAAATGACATAGGGATTATGAACATGTGTGCGTGACACTGTGTGATTATTGACTGTGCCTTCACAGTCTATAGCCTTTACTGAGAGAAGATTGATTGCTATTTTCATTCCAAGGTCATGAATTGTTTTCGCCTATGGCCCAAACAGCTATATAGTATAGTGTATAAAGTACATAGTGTATAGGTATATGGTTTACAACCCTGCAGTAGTGTGCCTTATAAATTTACTACTTGACAAATTTAAGGACCACAAGCCATAAATTGACCCAGAATTGAAAAGTTGTCACAATCTGCCTGAACTGGAGTACAGTATTGCATTATTTTGGGAAATTGAAACGATTTGTCTCGCCTGTGAACGATGAAAGGTTAACTTTTTTCCTGTGCTTGGTGGAAAGTCTTTCTGAACTGTTCACTGAGATTAACAGGATTTAATGTCAGTCTGCACTCCTTATTGTGGCCTTCGTAATATGAACCCCTTTTCCTCTCTTCCCTGCCCACCCACCTCCCCAACTGAGTGTGATAAGTTACCCAGGTGTGTGTATGTGTGTGTGTGTGAGAGAGAGAGAGAGAGAACTGCATCAGTCCAGTTCTGAGCTGGTTGTTTTTTTCTAAGGATAGAAACACGGGAGAGCCAACAGCAGCTTGATCATGTGCCTGGTACAGCCGTTTCACCATATTTGCCCTGTACTCTACACCGTGCCAGTTTATTCTGTCAAATATTGACCACGTTTACTAGATATAAGTCAGCAATTTGTAAAAAAAAAAAGAAAAAGAAAACACATTTTCCAACAATGAATAATATAATGAATGTCTTACTTTTTAAAAAAATGTTAAAGCTTGTAACAGGTAACATCAACTTTTTAATGATTTTACATCATACCCATAAAACCAGACAACTGATGTTTTTTTTTTAAGCAGGACTGACATATGCCTTGCCTGTTCTCACAGCAAAAGCAGTATGTGTGTATATGTGTGTATATGTGTGTGTGTGTGTGTGTGTGTGTGTCAGCACCATCATTGTAATGCTACAGCAATGGTAGAAGGAGAAAAAAACAGTAATATGTTTCAGCCTCATCTAATGGATTTAATGAATGACTTCAGACACAACCCTTAAACAAGCCCATCAAATTTCTTATGATATATAATTTTCCTATTTTTCAAATAAAAATGCAATTCCCATTTTATTTCGGAGGCTGCAACCAAAAATTATTTTAGTTAAGTTTAGTTTATGAAACTGACTACTAATGAATTGAAAATTCTGATCATAATTACCCAAAGTAATATCTTCAAATATCCAACCAAGAGTTCAAAACCCAAAGAATTATTGTACTATAATAAAGGGAAAAAGAAAAGCAGCAAATCCTCATATTTATTTGACAACAAATGTTTGACATTTTTGCCTAAGAAAATGATTAAGACAAGTCATATTAAACCCAGAGAGCCCAAAGTGATGCAGGCACTGGTAGACTCTTTTGGGTAGCAGGAAAATGCTTTTTACTTTTTTACTTTAATATTTAGCTGCATGGAGCTTGTGCATTCGCTTTCAGATTGGGTTCCCTCGAAACCTTACAGCTTTGCAGCTCCATACAAATTTCAGATTATAAAAGTGGAAAATTATTTCTTTTCAAAATTTATTATTTTATTTTTATCATTTATTCTACATTTCTTTCCGTAGATTTAATGTGCTTTGATCAGAAGTTAAAAACTTGAACTCCTAAGCGCTCTTCACAGACATCACTATGTCCACTATGCTGTAAGTCATGTTGTTGTTCTGTAGGTGGAAAAAGAGGCCTTCTGAATAACATAGACATAGATGAGTACACAGCGCACAGTGGAATAAACACAGATCTCATACACAATTAAAATTTAAATGTGGCTGCATGAGCATCATTTATTTTTGGTATTCCTACATTTTAGATTCCTCAAATCCCCCAACCAGGCTGTCATATTGAATGCTGTACATAACCGTAATTAGTTTAATTGAAAGTTCATGGTCAGTCACCAGACTAACATCTACAGTTGCTTTGAAGATGGAAAATTGGGCTGAGGAGATGATCACATAAAGCACACATTGTTTTGATCCTTTCAACATCCTTGTTTTGTCGCTTAAAATGAAAGCAAAGGCCACTTGTTAACTTGTCAGCAGCTCTGGATAATTGGTAACCTAATGCTTCCAAGGAATGCATGACCAGATGCTACTCTGCAGATGCTATATCTCATCTATTAAAGAGGTAATGTAAATGAAAACCACAAAAAAAAAAAACAGGAAAAAGAAAGCAATGCTACTGTTATCATGTCTTAGATGTGTCTTCCGAGATGTATCTACACAAATGTCTGGAAAAACCCTGTCCCTATCTATTCTAATTTTAGTTCCTGAGAGCAGAAATGCACAAATCAGATTTATTTTCACTTACACAGTCATACACAGTATAGTGTATAGAGAGAGAAATCAGAATGTAAAACCATCCAGCAAATAGGTAAAATTGACTTGAAAATTGCAAAATGGAGTAAAAAATTAATAAACAGTATAATCAGTAATGATTTTCAATGTTATGTTGCATTTCAGCTAAATAAAAAAGAAGTTTTAATCAAACCAGGTTTTCATATTTGTTCTCGATGATGTTCTCATCTTATCTTTCTTTTCCTGCATTTTATTTATTCGTTCAAAACTGTTTGTTATTTGCATTTTTCAGTAAAAAGGGAGTGCATGAGAGCGTATATTGATTGATTTTTACATCTCTGTCAAAACCAATTTAATCTTCATCAGTAACATGGTGACAAAGAGAGTGTCTGTCTGAATGAGAGTGAAATACAAACAGATTAACAGTGAAGACTGGGTTCTTTTTAATCTGACTGTATTATGGTAGCTGTCAACACGACTTCACTAAATCTTGTGGATTTACTGTGGATAGACAAGACTGGAGTTGTTGCCACATCAGTGACTCCAGTGACCAGATCCTGGACCAGTGGGAGGCGTGGCTGAGGTGAAACCCCCCCACTGATAAATCTGCACGAAGCTGGGATCAGAATCCATTAAGGGTAAAAGCAGTAATTATCTTAGTATTCTAGTGCTGATGCAGCCCCTCAATAGAAGCGCTGATGGCAGGACACAGATTTACCTGCGCTGTCACATTCAAAGACCACTGGCACCTCCTTCCTGTCAGGGTTGACACTGGCAGGGGAGGAAGTACAGGAACACAGGAACGGAAATGCTTGTCACACCCCAAGGCTAACTGACTATAAAACACCACAGGGTTGTAGTGGAGAGAAAGCTGTGCCCGGTGCCACCAAAACATCCTGCCACAAATTAACATGTGTGTGTGCGCGTGTGTGTGTGTGTGTGTGTGCGCGCGCGTGTGTGTGTGTGTGTGTGTGTGTGTGACTGTGCCTGCGAGGTGAAGTAGTTTGTTCAGATATCTGTGGAGGGATGGAGAACTCTACATGGTGGTAGATGAAGTGGTTGATAACACCTCGTGCCAATGTATAGGGATTTACACTAAATAACATTTAGCTTAAATCACCAAAAACATGCAAAACTGGGGGTAGGTTAATTGGTCACTCTAAATAGTCCATAGGTGTGAATGTGAGTGTGGATGGTTGTTTGTATCTATATGTCAGCCCTGCGATGAACTGGTGACTTGTCCAGGGTGTACCTTGCCTTTGCCCCAAGATGCTGAGATAGGCTCCAGCCCCCCCCCCCCCCCGACCCCTAATGGGATAAGCGGTAGAAAATGGATGGATGGATGGACACATCTTCCCATGTGAGATGATAAGAAAACAGCGCATGCACAATGCAACTTTATAATGCAGTGCAACCCCTTACAACCACAAAGTGGCAAAGCTCACCAATATGAATAAGGAGTGCTGTGGTACGGAGAAGAATACATCAGTTTAAAAAGGCCCTCAGAAATTGACAGTGATACCAGAGTTAATTTTGGCAAGAACTTAAATATAACTTATAATACTGGAAAGCATTTGTCATGACCTAAAACTATGTGTTTAGGCTAAGAATGTCTTAATCACATATTATTATACTTATTTCAAATCATAAAAAAATGAACTCCTTCTTCACAGGTCGTATTTTCTTTGTGGATCTGTTATGATCTGCATGTTTAGTTGCAAAAAACAATCTCATTCAGTTTTGGCGTGTGATTAATTATAGCAAAGATAAGCAATTATATTAATAATTTACTCGACAAACAGACTTTTGTACACATGATTTAATCAGGGCCTGCTGTAAGCTCATTATTAAAGGAGCCTGGAAAGACAAATCCAAACACCAGGCTGGCCATTCGGAGACTTCCTAGCAGCCTGGCAAGCAGATTGACTTGCTTTGTCATGCCAGTGTTATTACTGTTAAATTAAATGGGTCAGTCAACACAGGGCAGCTACACTGTATCAGAACTGTGGATGATTTTTTCCCAGCGTGCCGTGGCCAACACGGTCTGAATCCACAAAGAATTTATAGTTATACTAGCATTAACTATAACAGTGTTGCAAGTACACAAAACTCATACTTGAGTTAAAGTCCTTACCTGAGTTGATAGCCTTAAAGTATAATTTTTGCTGTGGTTCAGCGTGTAATCTGCAAAATAAAGAGTAAGTAATCTAACAAATTTATTAAACAAGTATAGTTGAGTGACAGTACAGTGTTTGCTTCCATAATATAATGCAGAGGATCTTAAAGTTGCAGAGGTACTCAATAAAATTTAAATATTCAGATGCAAGTACTGCAAAATAGAAAGCAAATGTACTTAGTCATATTCCATCACTGCCCATACAGTATACATTTCGTAGACAGTTCTGTGTCGAGCGCAGCGGTCAGAGCCCGAAAACCAAACGTTAATACAGTGCCTTTTTTACATTTACACAATAATCTATTCCATGTCTGCTGACTGAACTGTAGTTAGGATACTCTGTTGGGGGGCATGGACAGGAGTACAAATACACAAAGTCTTTAGAATGTTTTCTCTCTCTCTGTCTTACTTGGACTGGCTCACTTCAGTCCATATTATGGTGGCAGTGACACAAACCTGAGAGTCAAGGTGAAGGTCAGTGGTGTGGGGAAGACAGGCACACGCACACAGGGGAAAGGGCAAATAGGAAGTGTTCAGTTCTACAAAACTTCTGCTCTGTCAGGAAAGATTCTCTCTTTTTTAACTTCCACTTGCTGACGAGAGGGGAAAGTGGAGTCAGTGAGATAGTGTAGGTGAAATTGAACGATCACCCCTGTACTTTAGTGTAGGAGGACTTGTAAAAACATTTATAGTACCATCCTGAAACTGACAAAGATGATTAATAAATTCTGTGCCAGCTCCAAATATACTATAGTAAAATACTTCTACAAGAGAGGTATATTGAGACTTAACCAAGGAAAACACATTACTCAAGTTAGAGCTCATCGACTGAACATTGAAAATAAACTAAAACCTACTGGATGCTCTTGTGAAACATGCATTCGACTAGTTAATAGTATGCTACTTTGCTCTGAAGATCAGGATTTAATAAAGTTTGGGTTTTTTTCTATAATACTGAAAGTTATTAATGTATTTGATGACTGTGACCAAACCCTCTGTAGGGGAATGATGGTTGTAAGTGTGTGTGTGTGCACACAGTATTCCTAACCTGGGTGAACTGCTCCAGTGTGCGCTGGGCAACAAGGATCCAGGACGTTTTCACTATCGGAAAGCTCCTTGCCCTGGTGCTTATCATAGTTGTAGGAATCGTCCAAATCTGTAAAGGTAAGCAGATACACTCACACCCACATTTTGGCGAGAGAAAATGTTAAACGAGATATTATTATCTGTGGTTTGATCTGGAATTGATTATGCACGCATAGATGTAATAATACTTAAATTGCTTGTCCACTGGTTTGGCACATTTACACGTGGCAAAAACAACAGCTTGGCAGCTTGATCCTTGGTAAAAAGAAGTAAAAACAAAACACCAACAAGTGGACAGTTAACATTTGCTCTGATTTTATTGCAGAATAATGACCCAAAAAAAGCTGTCCTAATGAAAACTATTATGACCACATTTATGTTTTAGCGAATTTGAAATTTGATTTGAACTGTAGAAACTAGAGCCATGAAATACTTGCACTAGGTCCTGATCTTGTTTCTCCATACTACCTCTCACCTTCTCCAGGTCACTATGATTCTCTTCAGCCCAGTGTGGCCTTTGAGTTCCGTCAGGACCCGTCGGTGGGACAAATTGCGCTTGCCTTTCTCCAGGCATCCTTCGCCTACAGTGGCTGGAATTTCCTCAACTACGTCACAGAAGAGGTCGTAGACCCACGCAAGTATGGCAGGCTCACACTTTGTGGTATAGGGTTCTAAAAGATACTGCTTACACTTGGTAATGTGAAACATAATGTAGACCTCGGCTGTTTTAGAGCTAAATTCAGTATATCCCTGGGTCCTTGAAAGTTCCTGTTTTTAACCATGCCTGTTATTGAAACTGAATTTGTTGCTAAGGTATGGGATTAAAGTCAAATGATGCAGATTACAGCAAACAATAAAGAGAGCATTATGCCAACCTTCAACTATGCTTGGAAAATTTAACTTCCAGGATTCATGTCTCACCAAGTATATTTACACAGACCAGCTTGTCTGTAGTGTATAAGTGAGAATATTGTGCACATTCAGGCTTCTCTCTAACTGCTCCTTGTCTTAAACTATGTCTGAGGGGGACTGGGCCATGAATGTCCATGAAATGTCCTTATATTAATAATTAATGAGGTGTGGGAATCCTGTATTTAACTTGTTTGAATTGATCATTGACATAATTAAGTATATTTCTTACATTTTGTTGTGCTAATGCTCTGTAATAACTGCTGAATATTAGCTATGCTTGATTTATTGCCATTACTTAAATCGTTATTCGTTTTAGGAACCTTCCTCGTGCCATCTACGTTTCCATTCCACTGGTGACTCTTGTCTACACTCTGACCAACATTGCCTACTTCTCCTCCATGACACCTGAGGAGCTGCTGGCTTCCAACGCCGTGGCAGTTGTGAGTAGCTCTCCAACTCAATGGATGCTGTCTTATTAAGGAGCATTTTCTGTTTAACAGTAGTATCAATTTCTTCTGGCTTTAAACATTTACTGAATGAGAATGCAAGTGTCTCCTGGTATAAGATAGACAATTACTAATACTAAACCTTTTTTATGATCCCAGGGGAAAAGAGAAACACTCATGACTTGAGTTTGTGAATGCTTTCGTTTGAAAAAGTATCCTGGGGTATTGACCAACAAGGTTGTTTGTATTACAACCAAAATAGACCTAAATCTATTGTATTGTTTGTTATCCACACGAGCCTCGTGTGCGTAACTTGATATGGTTATATGGAGTGTTCAGAACGCACGTTATCTTTCAGTGACATGAAGTTAATGCAAAGCCATATAAGTTATCATCTTCTTTAAAGAATATTATTCATCATAATATATTCATCATATTAGTATTATTCATATCACAGTAGGTAAATAGAGGATATAGAAACAGCCTCGACAAAGCCAGGATAAACACAAACAGGAAAAGAGAGTAACGCTTGTATTCTTGACACACAAACAGCAAGTGTCAACAAGCGAAAGACAAACTATATTTCACAAAAAGGAAAAAAAGACAAAAAGGAAGGCAACAGAGAGAGAAAGTAAAGGAAAGAAAGACATGTGGGGTTGGAGCACATGCACAGATAAGGGCCAGGGTGGATATGGGACATGTCAAGGCAGCTTTTCGCTTTCCTCATCCTGTCCCCTTTCTATTTGGAGTCAGATATAAGTTACTCAACAGTGCACAATCCACACCCTAGTATTACACATAAACCGGTTAAACCCAAACAAATAAGTATTTGGGTTTAACAGGGACCAGGTCCTAGGCTATTTGTAACCACTCCAGTTTTCTGAACCCTCCTAGTCTTCTAACTTCAGGACTCATTTCCAGAATCTGATATAAGGAAGGATAAATCATTACAGAGAGTAAGGGAGCCCACCAAACGGTGAAATAGATAAATGAGGGAATAGATTTATCAATAGATAGATTTCATGTCTTTATTCAGAAAAGACAGAGCAATTATAAGTCGATCAACCATCTGATCCATCAGGTGTTGTGTTGTTTCAGACTTTCGGTGAAAAGCTGCTGGGAATGTTTTCCTGGGTGATGCCGATCTCTGTTGCATTGTCCACTTTTGGCGGAATCAACGGATATCTGTTTACCTCCTCCAGGTAGAACACATATGCACGCACACGCACACTCACACACATTTTACTTTGTTGTGCACAACTTGCCTAACGATCATTTGTTATTCTTCCATGAAATATGTTTCAGGAGTTGGTCTTATGTATAGTAAACCTGAACATTTTTCCATCTGTAGATTGTGCTTCTCAGGGGCCAGAGAGGGTCACCTGCCTTATCTCCTGGCTATGATCCACCTAAAAAACTGTACTCCCATACCTGCCCTGCTGGTCTGCGTGAGTACTGCGCTCTCAGTGTTCTCTTCTAGCACACGCAGCAGAGACACAACAGATGTACTTAATAATTTTATGACAAAAGCATGGTGCTGGGCTGCATTCTTTTTGGCTACCTGACCTTTGAACCTACTTTGATCTCCCACAGTGCATTGCTACCATAGTCATCCTGTGCATTGGAGAGACACACAACCTGATCAACTATGTGTCCTTTATCAACTATCTGTCCTATGGAGTTACCATTGCTGGTCTCCTCTACCTCCGCAAGAAAAAACCCAACCTGGTCAGGCCCATCAAGGTACAGAGACAAAACAACCACAGAGCCCCTATAGGAACATGTATACATATTTTATGATTGAGGCCACATAAAAAGAAAAAGTGTAGTGTTAGCAATCCATATATTCCTTTCCTCACAAAAGTGCAGACAGTAATTTAGGCATAAACATACTGGACTCGACTATAGGGCTTGGTCCAGTTATTTCTTCATAATTATTACTGCACTCTCCCTATATACAGTATATACTGTATATATCATACAACTGTATGAAAATCTTACATGTGTAAATTGAAGACAACGTAAAATCATTAAATAACATACATCAGTTACAATCATTGAATATAACATAGTTTGGCTTCTCATTTTATGTGTTGACCTAGTTGGGAAAGGTAGGTGGCAGCAGTTGTTGATTCCCAAATGTCAAATTACTTTTGTATGACTCTATACACTTCATTTTAATCTTGATCAAACTAGTCTGCAGGGCTTGTTTCAAAAAAGTTGTAACTTAAATATAAGTAAACACCCAAGTTCTTACTGAGTCCACCAGACACATCTTGCTGAATATCACAGTAGACTAGAGTATTTAAACCAGTTTCAGTGACGACTTTCCTGAAGCTCACTGATAGCGATTTGTTTTTAATATTAGCTTCCTCAGGCATACACAAAAATTTTAGATAATGCCACATGTGACTTTGTAATAGTTTACGTACTCTACGATTGTCTAGGATGTAAATGATATTTGAGTGCCACCTGATTTTTCAAATATCATGACATGTCTGCATTTGTCAAAATTCCTAATATTATTTTTCAGATAAATTAGTATTATAATTGTATATTGTCTTTAACTTGGGTGCGGTGTTTGAGTTCATCCCAGTGAATGAAAGGTGACAATGGAGTTAGTTTCAGAAAGGTAAGGAGGACTGAGGGGGATTCTAAGTCTGTGTGTTCTGTGCAGGTAAGCCTGTTGATCCCCATCAGCTACATGATATTTTGGGCTGTGCTGCTCTGCTTCAGTCTGTACTCTGAACCAGTGGTGTGTGGCCTGGGAATGGTCATCATGTTGACTGGAGTCCCTGTATACTTTGTGGGTGTTTGGTGGAAGGACAAACCCAAATGGATCTACAGGCTAGTAGGTAAGTGTGTCTGTGCCAGCGTACAGAGTCTGATGACATTTAAAATAAAATGTTAGTGGTTCGTCTCTGTAACAAAAAGTCCTCCTGTTGTTTTCTGTTGCAGAGAGAGTCACATACATGGGCCAGAAGGTGTGCTACGTGGTGTTTCCTCAGGAAGACCCCACAGAGACTGAACTGCTCACCGCCGCCAAAGCCATCGACTGAGCTGTGCTGTTAGCAAGAACTTCCCCACATGAACATCTGTTCTTCCAGATGTTGTGCTATTTTGTTTGTAACTTAGTGAAAGGTTGAAAAGATGGTTTTGTCCATGATCTTGCACAGGTGCAGCCAGAGTGAGGCTGCGGTGAGGCACCAGTGTAAAAGAAAGCTATTGTTGCTGTATTTCGGGTAATAGCATGTTAAACCCCAAAGCTGTCTTATATGTATTTTATTTTTTGGCCCACCCGTTCTTTTCAACGATACCCTAAGTACTCTCTTTTGCAAAGACCTTTAGCTAATCTTTTACTCGCTCAAGGAATCTCAATTTGCTTTCATGTATTGTTCTTTAGTGACTTTAACTAAATCCTTGAGCTAATGTGCCTTATGAAGTGTATTTCTTAGTATAGTGTATTGGTTTGTGCGGGTGTTTTTAAAGTATAATTACTTTTATGACATAAATATGCAAGCAGTATCTGCAATTAGCAGTACTTCTCTGTTTCTGCTGCTACTTGCAGCTCTCTAAGTGAAACTGTTTGTCAGCTGTGAATGACATTGTGTTTATGGGTACGGTATTAGGCCTTTCTTGTTACTTTACACCCCTGTTCTCTTACTCTCTTGTTTTTACATTACTTGTCTCTCCTGAGAGATAGTCCAGCTGCCTTCATATTATTAGAGAGATTATCTTTATGACATAGCTCTTTTCCTTCAATTTTTACACAACGGGAGAGACAGGAGGATAATGGGGAAGTTTGTGGATCTCAGCAAGGTAAATAACTGAATGAATGGGCATGTTGACAGGCTGGATATCTGCCTCCTTTTTGGTCTGCAATCACTCCTCTGACCTTGTTTCTGGGATGGTTTTATGCCCGGTGATCAGTTTAACGGTGCCTTGCCGTTATTGTATTTCAAACCAGATGTTATAAGAGTACTTTCTATTTATGTGCTGCTGGATAACTGACTCGATAGAGGGATGGCAGTTTTGCTTAGTTATGCATGGGCCTTCCTCATCTTCCACAAAGACTTTCATGACTGGAATAACCAGTAACCTGGATTTACTATGATGCTTTTGATTATAAAGTTGGATTAATTATAATCCAGTTGACTTTCTATGGACTTTGAATAGCTGATGTACAACCAAATATGAAGTTGGCCCCAGATTATTATGATCAAAAGTCCGTAAAAATCAGATTTCTACGGAGTTTGATCAGTCTCAAAATTCCCAAATGCAAACGGAAGTTTTGACAAATGCATTTTGCTACATCGATTTCCTGTGCTGTGCTGTATCTGTGGCACAGCTACCTTATCACAGTATTCTAATTTAGTCAGAGGTTTGCTCAGAGGTATTTTTGTTTACATGTAATTGGATAATCTCTTACAGCACTTTTCTGTAAACTGTTTATATTGTACATATATAACAGAGCGCAGAATGTCTAGGCTTTTCGACATGATTAAACCAGCACCCTGGAGAATGGACTGAAGTTATCATATCTCCCTACACTTAAGATGACGTCTACATCTGCTATGTCCAAGTGCTGTTCTCTCAGTTGAGATCTGTAAATACTCTGTAAAGAAATAACATTTGCAAGAGACTACAAAGATCACATTCCTCAAAAATGTTGTGGTACATCTACGTGCTGTACATTTCATGGTTGTCCCTGTTTTGTAAAAGAGTGTTAAGTTGTACAAAAATAACAATTTAATTGCTTATTAAATACAGAAACTCTCAAAGAGGTTGTTTTTTTTTTAAGATCCCCCTTGATGAAAATCACTGCATTAACATGTGAAAATGTTGCTTTTTATGTTTTTTATGTAAGTAGTCAACATAATGGATGAAGATGAGATGCGTGTGTGTGTGTGTGTGTGTGTGTACACATAGCTCCTGTTCTTGGAATGTGTGGAGGAAAGACTCCAATACTAGAACTTGTCTCTGCGCAATATATTCTAGACTAATTTAAACGGAAGGAGACAGTGGGTATGTTCACTCCGGCTCCACGTTAGGGCAGAGAAGTGAATGGAGGCGGTGTGGGGCTAAAGACAGCCGATCATAGTGGGATGAGTTTGGGAGATCCTATCCTGGTTTTCTCTCTCCTAGGAACAGTTCGTTGAGTGGCAGCTGATGAGGATCATCACTCACCAGTCCCTGCATTTAGACCCGGTCCCTCATTTCACGTGTTTGTCGTTGCTCTGGCGAATTACGCTCCGTGTCACTTTTGCGACTCGGTGTGTTCTTACCAGTTGCTTTTACACATCTCCATCTCCTCAGCTCCTAGGAACACCTGCACTGCCAGCTGCCACTCGCTCTGGAACTGCTCCCTCGGAGAAACCTCAACTCCTCACCTTCTCACAAGAAAGCCCTCTGCACTAAAGTCTGTGTCTGACGTTTGGGTCCTTCTGCTCGCTAAAACCAGGACACATAGCTCCATCCCCACAACCTAGATCGGGCAAAGTTGTAGAATTACATCCAAGCTATTTTTAGGCAACGTGGCATTTTTTTCACGACAATAAATTCAAAATAGGCAGTTTAAGGCAAATTAGAAAAACAGTGTCAGGACTTTAATGTAACACGCCGACTTATCATCTAGCCTCGCATTATTATCCCCAAAAACAATCAGCTTTGACACAGTAAAATGTCAGCGTTCAGCTAAATGAGCCTCGTAAAACAGCGAGCACAGCTGTGCAATGGTGCCTAATGACTACAAAAAAAGGTCAAATAATGTACGTATTACGATAATCCTAATGCCAAATTGTCTGCGTCCATACTACTATTTCTATATTCAGTCAATGGTCCAGACCTCTGCCTCTAGTCCACAAGTAAACTCATTAGAAATGTTTGTAAAAGTAACGAGTCACTGTAGTTCAGATGTTACAATAAGCCTTTGAAAGGGGGTAATAAACTCTTTTCAAATCGGTTTGTTATCTTGGGGGTTTTAGAGACCTGGATTAGACTGGACAAGCTGTATAGAGCCGTTTTTTTTATGGTTGTTTATGGTTGCATCTCTTGGCGAGTGTCTGGGTTTTACTTGTGGAGTAATGTTAAGTCTCTAAAAATTATGTTCAACCCCAATTCCCATAAAGTTGGGACACTGCGTAAGATGTAAATAAAAAAAAGGGTGCAATGGTTTGCAAAACACATATTTTATTCAAACTAGAACATAGATAACATCTCAAATGTTTAAACTAAGGAAATATGCCATTTAAAAAAAAAAAATTATTTTCAATTTAATTGCAAAATGCTCCACTTTCTTTTCCAGCCTTTTGTTGCCCCTGTCCCAATTTTTTTAGACATGTTGCTGACATCAAATTCAAAATGAGCTACTATTTTTAATGAAACGGTAAATGGTGTCTCACTTTCAACATCTTTTATTTTGTCTATGTTCTATTGTGATTAAAATCGGGGTTTATGAGATTTGCAAATCATTGTGTTCTGTTTTTATTTACATTTTACAGTGTCCCAATTTTTTTAGAATCGGGTTTTCAAGTGAGTATAATCTATGCCTACTTAACCAGTTCATCAGATAACTTTGGTTGAGAATGGACACTGCATAAATAAAAGTGACTTGACTTCTCCAGTTGTTTAGGAGCATGTTGCAACACTGTTTGGCTGTATTTGGGACTACAATCCTAACTTGTGGTGAATAGACACTGTCTGAATATAAGTAAGTGGACTGCTCATTTAAAGGGATATTACACAAGTGAATAATGGCTCGTCAAGTACTACAGGAGGATATTAGTACTGGCCATATTATTTCGATCCAAAAGAAACATGAAATAATAGTATATATTTTGCATACTGAACAAGTTCAGTTAATGATAGTTTGAATTTATTCATTGCAGGCACAGATGACTAAGCAGAACTCTGGACTCAGCTTTCTTCACATTTTCATGAAGAAATAGAAGAAGAATAAAATATACAAATTTGGGTCTTCAAAGGAGAGAAATGCTTTCATAGAAACAGTGTAGTGTTTAGTGTATGTTGGCTTCAGCATTGTTATGGGAAAGAAGCTTCAAAATCAAACAAAA
>KV751341.1:6062315-6106036 GCA_001698575.1 Mola mola | reverse complement strand
TCCTCTTCCCCTCCCTCCTCCTCGCCCTATCATCCCTGCTTCTTTTTTCAATGCTTAACACTTCAACAGTAGAGTGGCCATCACTGTCCTCTATTTTCACAGAAGAAGACGAGGGCTCGGGGGGTGAGGTCACCTCCAGCCCCTGTGACTGAGGATGGCTTGTAGATGTCTGTGAAGGGGGTGATAAAGGGGATAAGGGCCCCAACGAGGAGTAACGTCTCAAGGAGACCCCCTTTAGGTTAACAGTGAGCTCCACAACCAGTTTTCTGGATTCCCGGGGGCGGCAGAGGGGCACAGAGACTCCCTGTGAAGTGTGAGGGGGTCCAGACTGGGTGGAAGAGTCACTCTGGACAGGGGTAGAGGGCTCAGAGGGAGAAGCTCTGCTGCTGTCCCTGCTGACAGGACTGTCCTCTGACTGTAGGGAGAGGGGTGAGGCAGGGCTCTCAGGCGTGCAGGGCTGCAGGGCCATGCTGGATAGGCAGCAGGAGCCTGGCCTACCCCCAACATCAACATCATCTCCAAACTCAGCAGCTGATCTGGCACCCACATGGTGCCCTTGTACACCTACAGTTCTGTAGCTTCGAAGCCCCAGTGTGACCTGTGTGGGCCCCGGGGGATAGAGAAGAGAGTCATGGCCTCTTATTCGCCCTCCACCGTGGAACAGGCGAGTCCACAGATGGCTGAGACGACGACGAGATGAGGAGGAGTTGCTGCGTCGTGTCGAGTGACGTCGGATCTGTCTGCGCATCGCCAGCCGCAGGTTCTGTAACACGGAGGCCTGGAGGAGACAGCGAGAATGAGCTGTGAGACTGCACCACCCCCACCCCCCCTGTCTAACAGGTTAGACAGTTGAGAAAATAATTATAAATAAATAAATTATATATAAATTATAAATAATTTGCAAAAGAGCAGATGTTGGTAAATTTCATCTTAAAGCTTCAAACCCAAAAAACAGACTTCTAGGGAGCACTGACTGTGGTGTTTTTACTCAAATTAAAACAAACAAGATATTAATTCATTTTTAATCTAAAAGGTCCCAATATCATGAAACTGTATTTTTATTGTGTTTTGTGTTTTTCAACTCAAGGGTGTAAATCAAATACACTTTAATGAATAACTTTAGCTGGTTTCCTAATGGGAGGGCTAAAATATTGCCTAACTCAATGTTAGATTCCCAAGTGAGATACTCAAACAAGTCTACAAAGTGCAGCTGTCATAGTCCACTCCTGGTTTTCCCCTCTACCAACCCACTCTACCTGCCCACCTACTTCTCCTAATCAAGATCATTAGACTCACCTGTTCCCCCCAGTCGGCTCTATCACCCAGCCTCCTTTTAACCAGCTCCTCCACACTCACACTCTGCCAGATTGTCGTTGCGTCATGCACTACCCTCCAGCACTCTTTTTTCCGGACGGATCTCCTGGTACCTGACCTGCCTTCTGCCCCTCACCACATCTCCTCGTCTCTGTCCCAGTAACCTGACCTGCCTTCTGTCTTTGGACTTTGCATCTGCCCGCTCCCTGTCTGCCTGCAGCCTGCCTGGACTCCCTCTCCGGAGACTCCTGCCCCATTTTGAACTTAGACTGTGCTCGCCGACCAGGCTTCCTGATGGTTGTCTGCTTGGACTCTTGAACATTAGCAATAAAGTTCTGAACTGTTCCGGTCTAGGTTTGTGCTGTTCTTGGGTCTGCTCTCACACCCGTTACAGCAGCAGTCTCACATAGAACTAAAAGTGTAAAGTGTATTATAACTATTACAATGAGATTATTATTTCAGAG
The DNA here is from genome assembly GCA_001698575.1 of Mola mola. NCBI lineage: Eukaryota > Metazoa > Chordata > Actinopteri > Tetraodontiformes > Molidae > Mola > Mola mola. The sequence goes on along the minus strand of KV751341.1, from coordinate 6,104,258 downwards.
CACATTTAAACTAAATACCTATATGATGCTCGAGTACCCAAAGTAATTTTAAAGAAAGAATCTAATCCAGACGATCCAAACATTGAGCCCGGTAGAACATCTGTATATTATTTCCTTTTTGCTCACAGCTTGCTAACAGCTAAGTGTGGTGCCGTCATGTAACCTTGTTCACGTGTGTGTGTGTGTGTGTGTGTGTGTGCATCGGAAGCTGACAGAGTGTTTGCGCTAAGATATGGAACCCTTAAAATTTGAGTTTGATTGGGCAGAATTTGTTTTTGTTTCTACCCTTTTTTTCAGTATTAATGCTAAGCTAACAGGCTGTTGGCAGAACCATTATTGATATTTAGAGTTAAAAACTATTTTCTGTTTTGGAAAAAACACATATTTTGAATGAGGAGGTTTACATGAAAAAGATGCTTCATGGCCTTAAAATATCTTCAATATAATTCTATACCTTTGAGTCATCTAGGTTGTGGAGATCTGTCACTTTATTAATTTAGCCCTGCCCCATCACAGCTCACCGCGGTGCCCCTCATCTGCAGCCATCTTCCGTCATCTTCATCTTCTATATCAAACTATTCTACTGCACAGTGGCATATTCTAACATTGGAGTAATTCAGCCATACACATTTGAACCAGACATGGATTCCCAGGAAGAAGAGGAGGAGTTACTTATACAAGATCGCCTACAAGCATGAGAATAATAAGTTTCTGGAATGTTAAGACCCACCCCCACAAGTCATCAGGATTGGTTCTGTAGGTTTTCTACAGCAACACAAAAATAACACATGGATATGTTGTCAAGATCAAGCACATAAAAGTACTTTTCCAAACTAGGCCTGTTTGTTGTGCCCAGACAGATATGTTTTTGCTCAGACTGATATTCATTCCAGGAGTCTGCAGCTCTGTATTACTATGTGTGGATATACTACCTGGGTGGGGTTATAGACTGGGAAATCCTCCACTGGAGGGATGAGACCCTGGGCGATTAACTGACCATATGATGGGGGAGCGTCTCTCTGAACGAACTCTGCCTCCATGCGAGTCATCTGAGTCTCAAAAGCTCTGCAAGGGGCACACAAAGAGGAGAGCAACAAAGCGAAACAGGCAATCAAGAAAAAAGTAACACTTCCCTAATGAAAGTTTTTCACTCCTACACTCATAAAGATACAACAGCAGACAATGTGATTTTTAGTACAACATGGGGAAGTAGTGATAAGTGCTTGGTAAAGCCTGAGATGTGTCTCCACCTGTACTCTCTGCTCCTGAGGGAGTGGAGTTTGAGGGCACAGCCAAGCGCGATGACTAGCAGGAGGCTGCAGACCAGACTGCCGATCAGGGCTGCTGTGATCACTTTCCTGGGCACAGCTGCCAGGCAGTCCCTCTCGTCGCTCCCGTCTAAGCAGTCCTCCTGGCCGTCACACCGCCATGTCTCGAAGATGCACAGGTTGGTCCCACAGTGGAAGTTTCCCGGCTGGCAGTCGTAGCAGTTCTTCTCGTCGGACCCATCCGGACACCTCTTCTGGTTGTTGCAGCGCTCTGAGGCTGGGTAACACACCCCAGTGCTGCCCTCACAGGGGAACTCACCATCGGGACACATAGGGCAAGACTCCTCGTCGCGGCCTGACGGGCAGTGCCAGTAGCCATCACAGCGTTGGTGTTCAGAGTAGCAGCCCTGGTCACTGCCACAGGGACGCTCACCGGGAAAACAGTAACCTTTGACCTGAGAGGACAGAAGAGAAATAACTGTATCGACAGACTCAAACAGAAACTCCTTCTCTTTCTACTAAACTCATCAGAAAAGTGTTGATTCCTCAGGGCAGGAAAAATGGTGAAAAGAATTCTGAAATTTGAAACAGATGGGAGATAAATGGAGGGTCAACACTAAATCTGAAAACAAAGCAGGAACATTTTGAAAGACAGGACGGGGTATTTCCAGTTGTCAGTACCTGGTATGTGGCATTGAAGCCATGTCCAGGGCTGTGACGCTGGGCCAGGTAGAGAACGCTCATCTGACCTCGACTCGACTCCAGTAGCGCTGGGCGCCTGTTGTTATGATATGAAAGCACCTGTAAGAGGTGCTCTGCATGCTGCAGCAAGCCATCGTAGACATGCAGCGTGTCTCTGGGCCCCAGGCGCAGGTCCAGCTGCAGCACGATGGGCTTGGGGTCCTGGGTGTCCAGCAACCAGGAACATCTCAACTCCACTGTGGCCCTCCTGTCAGGCAGGAAAAAGTCCGGGGAAGCAAAGGAGCCATAAAAGTTCACCAGGTGTTTGCCACAGGTGGTGTCAGGGCAGTCCAGCTCGTCAGTGCCGTCTGGACAGTCCTGGACCCCGTTGCAGTGCAGGGAGGCTGGCAGGCAGCGGGTGGACTGGGCCTCAGTGCACGGCAGGGAGCCAACGGGGCAGAGTCCAAGATGCGCCTCGGTGGGAGGAGGGGAGCAGCTGCGTTCATCGGTGGAATCGCCACATTCATCCTGACCGTTGCACTTCCAGGAACGAGGAAGACACTTCCCATTTCCACATAGGAATTCATCTGACTGGCAGCTGCTCTGACCCAGGTGACCTACAGAGGCGAGAAACACAACACGGACAGAATACAACTACAGAATACATATACAATCCAAGATCACACACAAACCCTGCAGTGAGTTAGTTTTCTTTAGCACAGTCAAATCAGTTAATCTCAACATGTTTTCATGTACATAAATCCTGATCCAGTGGTCATAGTTACAACTCGGTGGGCTGTACGGAAACTCAGACTAGCAGTACAGCATAAATTAGGAATGATTTGATGCTGTAAAACCAAAAGATTACAATCATTTTTATGTAATAAACACTTGTGGCACAGAGTGGCTTGCTCGAGTCAGGATGCGACAAGATTTCACTGTCACTCGGCCCCAAAAATCAAAACCTAAGCAAGTCAGGAGCTTTGTCTACTCGTAGTGGCTAAATTGACGCTCATATTGTCACAGTTTAACAAGGAAACAGTAAACAACAAGTCTACTGTACATCAGCCATTCTCAACCAGCGCCATCTAGTGGAGCCACAGAAACAGTGGTGTGGTAGTGCCATTAAAAACACCCAATGCAGTCGGAAGTTACAATGCCAGGAGGTGATCCACTGGAATGTTTGCAACAATCAGAAAGTGGCCTTGATTCAGAAAAAGCAAAAGCCAACATCAAACAATGTTTTTTGTGATAAGGTAAGATCTTTCAATAGCAGGATGTCATAGGACACAATTATAATGATAATAACACAATTATAATTATAAAAACTTAGTAATATGGTAAACTACGCCATGTAAATGTATTTTACGCTTATTTATGTTTTATATTTTTTTCAGATTTGGATTAAAGAAGCCAATTGTGCAATAGATACTGTTGAAAATCTCCCTTGTCCAGTTTACCTCTAATGTAGGAGAGGCGGAAGCCTTGAGCTTGCCCGCTGCTGATGGCCTGAGAGTGGAAATACAGCCAAACACGCCCTCTGGTGGAGAAGAAGGGCGGGGGCAGCACGGAACCACACAGCCGAGACTCTCCGTTCCACGAAGGAGTCAACACGAGCCAGTCTCCCGAACAACTTCCTGACTCTGCCACGTCGAAGTTACGGAAGCTGAGACAGAAAGTTGATTATTTCAGGTGCTCAGTCCACAACCGCTGCCATGTGTGTACCGTGTGTGTGTGTGTGTGTGTGTATGAGGGATTTTACCTGATGGTAATGACCTCTCCCTGACCTCCCTGGATATGCCAGCTGCAGTTGACTCCAGCAGGGTAGTTCAGAGGCCAGGAGGGACTGTAGATCACACCTCTCCTCTCAGTGTGGACCTCCACCCGCTCACTGCAGCCTCCTAGGTAAAAGTAAGACAGACATGCACATAAGATCTCGGTCTCCATGGTAATTTCTAGAGGTTCACATGCCGCCACCATAAAAAGCTCACAAATCTCTACTGGTAAGACTTGATAAATATTCTAGCATTAATGGGAGTCGACATATTTTATCTACACTCTGAAAAAATGTCAAATTTTTTACCCAGACCTTGTCTCTCGATCTGCGCAAACACTTTAAAAGAAAGCCTCAATGGGACAAAAAACCTTAATGCTGCTCAGAAGAGTTTTGTGCTGATCCCTTTGGGGGCTAAAACAGAAGCAGCAGCAGTCAAACTGACAATCAAGGCAACAACACTGCCAACACTCCGGTGTAGACGACCCTTTCACCTCTCTTTTAGAATCATGGTTTGGAAGATGGAGCACACTAATCTCTTCTATTCTAGTTTCCGTTGCGGTTGCGGCAGCCATACTCGCTATGTGCGGATGTTGTTGCATCCCCTGCATTAGAGGACCGCTTCAAAGGTTGACAGACACCTCTATGACCAAAGCGATGTACCAGAAGATTCAAACCAATGATGTCAATGATGACTATGATGACATGACTCATGTATAAAGAACTCGTACCTCACGCACACTGAAGTGAACCATATATGAAGTATATAATGAAAATCTGACGAAGTGTTATATACTGATACAACAGGGATGTACGCAGTGGAGCGATGCTAAGAAAAAGGATTGTGTGTAAAAATGTCAATATACTCCATGATGTCAGGTTCTTTTTAACACCCACATAGATGTGTTTTTACAATATGCTTTCTTATGAGATTCAATGAAAGGCAAATGTCAACATCATTGTGCTTGTTTTGTTGTGTAAACAGTTTAAACAGGAAGGAAATGATGGGAAAATACTGAACCGAACTGTTTCACAACCCTTTTTTTTAAATTACTGCATTCCCTGAGGAAATATTTGGCCTTGAGTGTAGAACTCGCAGGCGGCTTACAGGATCGGCTTCACAAGAGACAATGCCCAAGGACAACGATAACGGGAATTTACCGTGTGAAAATGTCTCTGCCGAAAGCAGCCTGTTCCTGTTCTCAAAGCTATCAGAAGCTTCCACTATCTGTCCTCAACCTTCACAAGGGCGTGACTTATTTGCTTGCCTGTATAAAAATCGTGTGTAAGCTGACTAAAGTCAGTCAACCATGTACTACTCATAGTGCTTACTTGATTCCTTGCCGCAAGTAAAAGCTTTCAGGGAGACTCCAGTGACTCTGTCATGATTAATAGAGAATTTTCTTAACACTGCCACCCCACTGTCACTCATGGGAGTAACACACAGTGTAAGAGAGGACCAGAGGAGCACAGACCTCAGTGGAGAGAGATGGCAATGAATCCCATCGCTTCAGAGACATTAGGATCTAGGAAGATGACCACTTAAAGCCAGAGGGGAGCCATTAAAGAGTTCAATTGTAACGGAATTGGTTTTTGATTCTCTCCTTCCTATACAGAGGACCTCGACTGTAAAGCTGAGTGTTCAATTGTCTTGTCACAGTAGGAATGAAACGTGCCGTCTAACAAGCCTCTTCAGTAACAAGACATGAGCAGAGAGAACGTTAGCTGAATTCCTCAATAAAGATGATCCGAATGGTCACAGTGCAGAGTGTGTGTGCGTACACGTATTTATTTTTCAACCTACTGGGAACCTTGTCCAGCATGAACACTGACTATGTCAGGACCAGTTTTCCTTGAGGGGACCAAAGACTTATCCTAATAAGAGATGGGCATTTCAATTAAAAAAAAAAGGGTATTCACTGGATATCATTTGAACATTCTGTGCGCATTGATTTATGTATGCTATGTTTTTTAGTGATGCAGTGCTTCTCAGAATAAAGCTTGACTTGACAACAGAGTAAACGTCTACTTCAGGGAGACATACAGAGGGTCGATATAGGCTGAACTATAATACTTCCTTCCCAATAAAAACACACAGAGGAATGTTTAAAGCCAAATGGTCTTGACTGCTCAGGCAAAACCAACACAAGGGTTAACAAAAGACACCAAATAAGTGGACATGAAAGGCTAATTAATTAGTTCTTGACTGTCAGATTGAGGAGTAGGAAAAACCCTCACCTTTGACGACGTCGATCGGCACCGTGTTATTAGCTATTATCTTTGTGATAAGTGCCCTTCCTCGCTCAATCTATCAAATTTACTGCGTCTTTTGACAAAGTTAGCCTTTGATTGTTGTTCAGCTGATAGGCCACCTCCATCTGTTGGGTATTTCCCTCTCAAAGGGGGTGAGTCATTAACTTGCCATATCCAAGCTCCATCCGTTGTTTTGAATTCCACCATGTTTCCACCTGCGCCTGTTAACTACACAGTAGTACCAGAGCCTCATTTCTGTCATCCTGGTTTAGGGGTTGAGGTTAAGTTAAGTTACGATTAGGCTGGGATAACATAAGGCTGCCACCAATCAATTTAACACACCTGCTGTACATCTGCCTGCCGCTTTAAAGACCCCCTCTGATGAAAATCATGTTGTGTACTTATGTACTACAACTCATATCAGGACTGAAATAAGCAGTCAACATCGCAGTTGAAGATTTCTGCTTTCGTTCTGCAATCCCCTCAATGACAGTCTCCAAAAAACTAATTCCGACAGCCCGGGTCTTCTATGCAGACAAAGGAAGGAACCAATCCTGATGACTTATTGGGGTGGGGCTTAATGTTGTAGAAGTTGAGTTATTTTTCATATGGATAGCTTCTTTATTACCTTAATGCAAAAGAGTATCGATATCAGTATCGCTTATTGGTTTTATCTTAAATATGGGAATTTGGGGACATTTAGGTTTTGGCTCAGAATTCAATCCATAGTGTGTGTGTATGTAAATAAATACTGACAAGGGAGAGTGTGTGTGAAACTTGTTCTGCAGGTGTATTACCTCATGCTCTCTCTCTCACACGCTAAAATGAGTGTTTTGGCAGCCCTTTCCTTCATCCTCATGCCAGTTAAGTGCAGTGATATGGTAATAGAGGGGGGAGGGGAGAGGGGGTGTGAGTGGCTGCAGAGGAGCAGTGATGTAATGCTGATAGCAGCATCCATGTTTCCACACAAGCCCTGATCACTTACCCGCCGCAGATCAATACCCCGCGGAACTGTTCAGGGTGACGGTCATCATCATAACCCCCCCACCTCCCATCACGCCAGTGAACCCACCTCTTTTTCCCCCCCTTTTTTTTTATGAATCAGGGCACTGAATGAGGGTGACACTGAAGCAGCGCTGGTGTTCGGGCGTGAGCATCACGATTCGCTCACGCCCGGACGGCCAAAAGCTTTGTTCACTCCAGATTTTCTTCCCATCATCTTGGGTAATAAATAAAACCTGCAGCAGTGAACGCGCACTGTTGGGTCTCACCTGCAGAGAGCGGAGCGGAGCGGAACCACAGCAGCAGCCCGAGCAGCAGCTCCGTCCGTCCCATGTTCCGCAGGGACATCTGGGAAGACGCCGGACACGGTCTGATCCACGGCGGTGTCCTCCTGCATCTGTTTCAGCCCGCAAACACCGTGTGCACGCCACAAAAGTCTCTACCGTGGAGAGGCATTGTGTCCTGAACACCGAGCAGAGGTAGCGGGGTCAAGCGAGCTACTGCAAGCTAAGCGACTTCCGGTTAGATTCTTCAACATAAGAGTCGTGTGCGATAGCTAATGAACTGCTCACAAGTCTGCAAAATAGTTAAGAAGGTGATTTTAAACGCGATTTTAATGGATCTACAGTTCTGTGTTAAAATATTAGGCCACCACCAGCTTTGTTGTTGTACCAAAGACCATCCATATTTATGTCTCAGTCTCTTAATTAACATGCAAAAAATAAATAAATACAGGAAATATGTGCACAATATGAAAATGTTCAGTTAGTATATAGTGTGACCTCCCTCTGCACTCAGTGCAGTGCAGATCTTTTGACGTTTTATCAATGAATCTTCTGGAAGCTTATACCGGGCTTCTTTCATTGCTTCGTAGAGTTCTTTAGATTTCAACTGTCTTATATTTCTGTCCAGGGGATTTGACACTGCCTTTATAATATTCTGGTCTGGACTTCGTGGAGGTCAGTCCATGGCTATCCGTGTTCTCTCAGCTTTGGCTAGTAGCTCCTTGTTCCCCTTCTGAAAAATTGGTTTCTTGGCTGCTACCTTTCCAAAAAGACCATTGATGATAGAGCTTCTTTAAATTGTAGAAGGTTGACTTGGTATCCTGATGAAGCTGCCAAACATTGAGCCAGGTCCTTACTGGCCATCAAAGAAGAAACTTCTCATCACATTTCAAAATATATACTTGGCCTTCCACTCCACACTCTGTCCTTGACTTCTCCTGATTCTTCACATTTCATTATAGCAGCTTAAATATCACATCTTTAGGATCCAGTTTTTTAGTTCCTTTCCCTTTGGGAGTGGCCTCACTGATGCAGTAAATCTCATCTCATGCCCAAAATATTTCATGACGTGCTAATGGGGAGAGAGAGCAGGGTGGGGAGCTCACACATTTGCTGATACAAGGGGCTGACGGTGATAGACTGAATATTAGGTCCGGTGTTGACTGGACAGTGACACATCATTCAGTTCCAGCAACCCAGGTCAAAATCTGCTCCTGTGAAACTGATTTCTAAATGATGGAAAATCATTTGTTTTCATATTTAATTCATCTTGTTATATGCACTTATCTTGCTTAATGTGTTTACAATGTGCCATCTGCACCTTTTTGTATTTTCACACCTAAAGAAATTTTAACCAGGGGTTCCCAAACTTTTACATGCTGCTATGCCTGATTTCATTGAAATGCTATTATAGTTTTAATCCCCAGATCAGTGATCCCACTTTTACTTTGTTGCTGGAAGAACCAGAGCACTCACTAAAAAATTACATAATTTCTTCATATTTGACCCCTTTTGTTTTGCCGGTGCTCTCTTTCTCTCTCCGTGGTCACCAAAGTTTCCCGTATCCGATTTATTTGCCAACAATTTTTTTCCTTTTAACATTTGATATCACCACTATAATTTCACACCGACTGCTCTCACTCGCTACAAGAAAAGCTGATCAAGTATGAAATAATCCAGATACCTAGGTCTTGTTTTTCATTTATTACATTATATTGCTTCAAAACACTTAAACCAGCCTGGACAAGCTCTTTTTAACTTCAAAGATCAGATTTTTTTTAAATGGCAGTATTTTTAACCTTTCTAGACTGATATGTTACATACACGGTTGAGACTTAGGCTTATATGAGTATGAGTTGTCTTATATGAGTCATCAGCAGCGACTGTATAAAGTATATACTTTGCATACATGAAAGTATTAATTAACTTTTTATTTAAGTGACCTTTGTCTTTGAAATGAGATGGATCAGATAGAATAAGACCTTAGTTTTCTTTTATTAACAAATTAAATTGATCATCATATGATATTCAAGGCCAGGCTGTGGGAGAAATAAGAAAAGTCCAGCTCCACTTACTGTGACAGCAGAGGCCTCCAAACAGAGCAGAGAGTTGTATCTGCATGTGTACAAGTCTTCAGAAAAGCTTTTCTATCAGTCATAAAACTCTTTGTACTGATCAACAAATCACAGGAAGCATCTGTGAGCTCGCTCAGCCTTGGTATCCGAATACAATCAACACGCCCTCCACACATGATGTTTTGTCACTCCACCACCAGCAAGGTGTTCATGCACTTAACAAAAGTTTTGTTTTTAGTTAGTTAGTTTTTTCCTTTTCTGTGTTTTTTAAATTGGTGGTATTTGTTTCAGATATTCGGTCAAGGTTTTATTTTTCCTTTCAGGGTTTTATTTAAGACTGCTAGACTGCTAAAACAAAGTACAAAAAGTAGATAGAGGAAAATTTCAAGAAAAACAACCCTCGCTCCATGTGGCAAGGCATCCACAGACAGACAGGCTGAGAACACACTGCTGATACCATCAGAGCATGACCAGCCCCTCACCCTCCAGCAACACCAGGTACTGCCCCCATAATCCCTGTGCCCGAAACCTCTGCCATCACAGGGTTGAATGATTACCGACCTGTTGCCCTGATGCCGGTGATCATGAAACGCATGGAGACACTGGTGACACTGGCCTCGACCAACATCAGTTCGCTTACAGTTCCAACAGATCCACAGACGACGGCATCTCCATCGCCCTCAACCACCTGGAAAGCCCTAACACGTACATCAGGGTGCTGTTCGTTGACTTCAGCTCGGCATTTTTTCCGACCGATCAACAAACTGAACGTGCTGCGACTCGGAACCCCCCTCTGTCTTTGGCTTAAGGACTTCTTGATGAACAGACCCGGGCAAGTCAGGATGGGCACCTCCACATCCTCCATCATCATCCTCAACACTAGTGTTCCTCAGGGCTGCGTCCTGAGTCCAGTCCTGTTCGTGCTGTACACCCACAACTATGTCGCCACCCATGGCTCCAACTCCCTGATCAAGTTTAATGACAACACAAACGTTGTAGGAATGATCAGCAGCAACGACGAGGCACCGTACAGAGAGGAGATCCAGACGCTGGCAGCCGGTGCAGTGACAACCACCTCAACCTCAACACAAGGAAGACCAAAGAAATCATAATTGATTTACGGAATTCGAGAATCACACTGCACTCAGGCCTGAGCATCGACAGGGAACAGGTTGAGCAGGTAACAGACTTCAAGCTCCTCGGACTGCACATCTCGGAGGACCTGGGCTGGACTGTGAACACCAGCCACATCATCAAAAAAGCCCAGCAGCATCCCTTCCTCCTAAGAACGCTGAGGAGGAACAAACTCCGTCCACCTCTGCTGAGGAACTTTTATCGGTGCACAATAGAGAGTGTCCCGACCGATGGATGCACAGTGTGGTACCCCAGCTGCACCGCAGCAGAGAGAAAACAGCTGCAGCGGGTTATCAAGATGACTGAGTGGAACGTTGGCTCCCCAATCCTGCGCCCGGGCGAGATTTACTCTAGCCGTCTCCTCCGACGGGCCACAAACATCCTGAATGACCCCACCCACCCAGGACACTCTGTTTACGAGTCTCCCTTCTGGCAGGCTCACAGCCATGCGAGCCTGCACACACAGACTAAAACACAGCTTCTTCCCCATGGCTGTGAAAAGACTCCTGCAAGCACCACGAACACTTCAATGTGCAATAATGTGGCCACTGCAATAACTGCTCTTCTTGCACATTTTTCCACAGTATTTTACCTGCACCTAGCCACGCATTACTGCAACTGACACGTTGTACATATGCTGATCTTATTTTTACACAGATTTATTTATTCTATTTTATCTGTATCCTTTATAATTGACTATACAAGCTGCTACAAGAGATTTCTGCTAAACAACGTTACGTTGTGTCTCACAGTTCAATGACAATAAAGCTTTTTTTTCTATATTCCTGGTCGTTCGCCTCTGATACATAACCAGCAATGGCTGCATCATCGGAGAACTTCTGCAGATGACGGTTCACACTATTGTGTCTGAAGTGTGATGTGTAGAGGGTGAAGAGGAAAGGGGAGAGCACTGTACCCTGAGTGGCCCCCTTGTTGCAGACCACCACATACTGTGGTTTATACCATCTTCTCCTCTCTCGACGCTTAAATCCCGCTCTTCTGCCTCTCCTCCTCCTCTGTTTATCTGCTGGGATCTCTGATTTCTCCGCGTAGAGGAGTTGATTGTTGCGCAGAGCTGATAGCTGATCACAAGTGTAAACAATGGAGCCGTGGCTGAATGGGTCTCCCAATGTGATCTTGAGAAGTCCTAAAAAGAATAAAATGAAAACTACGAATGTCCACAGTTTGCAAACTAACAAAAAGTGGATGGTGAACACAAAACACTAGAAAAACACTGGAAAGACAGAAAAGATTACAGAGCTGCTGTGATGAACTGCTACTCACGCGGCATCATCTTCTTGAAGTTATATTATAAAGATAATATAGTTCTCCTAGAGTAATCACTAAGCCTTCGTTCGTGGACCATGCACCAAAGCCCACAAATTCTAAGGCTTGTGTACAATTTGTGCTTGTTGCTGTGGAAACACACTCAACTCACTTTGCTGATCCAAGATGAATGTCCTAACTGTCAAAAGTCAAAATCTCTACATGACCAGACGAGATTTTAAACCTTTTAAACCTTTTATATGCTCCTGGATTGATTTGACTGACTTCAGCATCCAGGCTAAAATCCAATTGACACAAAGCCTTTGCTGTTCTATAGCGAGCCTCTGGAACGAGCTGGACCTCATGGCTAAGGAAATCAGGCTATCCGAGTCAGCGTGCTCCTTTCAATGTCGACTCCAGACTTACTTTCACCGGCACGCATTTCCAGTCTTTTATTATTCATCTTTATGCTTTATGTTATTTCCGTTGCATGTTGTTTCTTTATTATCTAAAAACTTCGTCTTTGGAAATAATAACGTTATAATCAATCGTGGTCTTAGACGACTGACTGGTCTTATTTTGAAGACAAAACCCTCCGACTTCCGCTCCTATTGCAGCCCACTTGTTCGACTTGAGGGATGTGACAGGACAAAGTGGTCCATATTATTCTTTGTTTACAGGTTTTTCTTCCTCCGGTGATTAATGTAATATGTAATAAAGACTACAGACTTCGTCTCAAGGCTTAGAATTTTTAGTAAACGCCATTTACTTGTTAAAATGAGGAGTGAATCGAAGAAACGACTGCTGCTTTATTTTCTTCACCTCGTCCCACCAATGCAGTCCGCCGGATTCTTGGTTATTCCGCCCCCATGTGATTAATGATAGTACTGCAAGTTTCTTTCACTGTCATCCGGTACACTACATGTAAAATTAGATGTTTGCTTTTCCTCAGGTGTTAAGAAGAGCGTTTTTAGATTGTATAGACTATATACACTACACAAATGTTCTACTGGGTACAGAGATGTGATTGGTACTCAACTAGAAATTAAGAAGAAATTTAAACAAAAGGCACCGCTGGGATTCGAACCCAGGATCTCCTGTTTACTAGACAGGCGCTTTAACCAACTAAGCCACGGCGCCCGTGCCAAAATCGGTCAGTACAGGGATTTATATATTTGTATCATTAGCCATTAATTTTTATTCAATTAAATAAGGTGGCACACAATCGTTTGGTTATCCAATAAGTTTCACTGATGAGCCTCACACCTCCTTTCATAACTCAAAATTTCATGACACCAAAGTAATGGCAAAAAAGACTAGCGTAGGGATGTGATGATCATCTAGCGCTGCAGCAGCAGACAGTAATGAATTGTTTGCAAGTGTCTTCACTTAGTCAGATAGTACCGATATATGACCGCAATCATTCCCAGGAGCCTGATAGAAAATAATTGTCAAAGCCGACAGTATCGGTGGGATTAGCCCCTCAATGATTTCTTGGAAAGAACAGTTGATTTATTTTCTAGTGTGATATTCAAGTCTCTAGGCAACACAAATTCCATGCTTCTCCATTACATTTGACAATTGATTTTGGAATGGCCTTTGCCCGAAAATGCTTAGATAGGCTCCACCCGCCCCCGCAACCCCTAACAGGATAAGCGGTAGAAAATGGATGGATGGACGGATGTCCAAACCAATCTGTCGCTGGATACAGGCGACGGTTTCAGTCTCAGAATATTTTGTTTTCCTCAGTCCGTCGTCCTTCTGTGATCTGTGAGAATGAATCCCAACTAACCAAGGAACAAGGCATCACACTTTATGTGGTATTTCAACAGTTTATTCAACGTCATAGACATTTTCTTAGGAAGTGTGCTGCTTTGATTGATGTTTTCAGTGCGGGAACCAAAGCTTTTTACATGCACATGGTCTCAGCACAGATACAGACTATACATTTGTCATTTCACTTGTCGTTTTTCTTTTTTAAAAATCACACAGCTTTGAATACAGCAGCTGATGAAGCTTACGTATAACCAGTTCAATGATATACACAAAAAACAATTTTCGGTTTTAATTAAAATACAAAGGAAAAAAATGAGTAAAAACCTACAAAGAATAGGAAGCCGTAAAAATCAAACAATTTCTACAAATGGAGCTGAGTGGATGAATCCATGAGTACATGAGTCCAAAGATCTGCATGTCACATTGTCCAGCTGCTTTGTCTGTGTATGCGCATCAGTTAGTTTTTTAAATTATTGTAAATACTACAAAAACAAAATGCAAGTCACACACTCAGCAAACAAGGAACATTTCTTTTCTTCAGTTGGTCTGGAGTTCCCTTTAGTGGAGAAGGGATTTTAAGGGTGACACAAGTAGATGGGTAAGGGGTCCAACCTTGAACTCCAGATAATAGTCCTACATGGTTTGGTATTCACTGAGGCAAACATGTTTTGATATATCTTAAATACTTAACATGAATTCTACCTGAAGATGCTGTTTAAAGTGTCTAAATCCATTTCAAGTGCAGTGCAAAATGTTGTGATGGGTTGCCCCAGTGAGAGTTCCTCAGACAAAGACCAAAATAACCCCAGCGCACAAGTCACGATCAATTCAACGTGCCATGGTTCCAGTTTGATTGATCTGTGTCTAAGGAATTACCAAAGCCTGTTCAGACTGACCCACATCCTTTCCCACTCATTCATGTGCCCCCCCAAGTAGTACATTGTTGTATGCGTGTTTATATGGGAGAGTAGGAGACTACTGGTGGGCACACTGCACCCCTGGCCCATGGTGGCCGCCCTCTTCATCAGAACTGTCATTGTAAGCCTCCCTGCGGCCACCCGTTGACGAGCTCTGGCTCACGTCATAATCCTGCAGGTCCACTTCCTCTGTGTCACCAGTGATAATGGGCGGCTCTGATCGTGAGGGCAGCATGTCCTCCAGCTCCTACACATTGGAGGGGGAAAAACATTATAAAGCACTTTGAACAGGCTTTGTGACGGCACTGTTGTGGGACCATGAGTTGAATTCTTTGAAAGAAATTTTGCTTTTATTGACTATCCAGCGTGGATACATAGTTTTCCATAAGTAACCCATTTATGGAAATTATACATTTATAAACAATATTGAATTAGAGAACATTTGTTTATAACATTATTACTAATGTTTAATACGAAGTAGTTTATGATCAACTTATATTTTCAGTTTAATAGCAAATGTTGCTGAGTCACTTTGAAATTTATAGTTCTACACTCATTACTTTGATTTCATATGTCATTAAAAATACATGATTGCCATGAAAAAAGACAATGGTAATCTAAATTTGATCTAACATTTTTCACTATAATGTGCCAAACAACAACAGAATTTAAAGATGAGTGATAAATGTCATACCACAAGCTTCTCAGGGCTGATCCAGTTGTTTTGTGGGAACTGGACATCGAACTTGACATACAGATCGCCTTTCTCAAAGGGGTTTCGGTACTGTGGCATGCCTTCGCCTCGCACCACCCTGACAGAACCTGGAAAAGAATGAGCATGTCCCCAAAAAAAATATCACTATTTAATTTTATGGAATGTCTTGCTTTCAACAAACTCCAAATGTTCACAACACACACTGTGTTACAGCTTATTCCTTAGCTTTCTGTACAGGGGCACTGTTAATAACCACATATAGGGAACAATAAACAGTCTTCTCAGAGTTTCCACTGAGGAGGGTGACAACCTCACTGTGTAATGTGTCCATGTGTCACACACCAACATCCAGCACCACTGGAGCAGTATAGCTCCTTGTTTGTATTTACATATTTAGGTTTTACTTTACTATATCTACATCTTCCAAATACATTTGACTGATGACAATGTTAATAAAAATATATAGATACGAGTTATTTTCAAAAGTGTTAACCTGGTTCAATGACTTTGCCAGCAGGGTACTTCACAACGATCTGCCTTCCGTCTAAATGTTTGAGCATAAACTGGAAGCCGCACAGTGCCTCCACCAGCCCGAGCTTGTAGTTCATGAACAGGTCGTTGCCTTCTCTCTTGTATGTCTGGAAAAGTCAGAGAAAAGGATGGTTTATGCCAACAGAATGAGTGTCTAAAACATAACCGCTGATACGCAATCAACAGCCAACCCACGTACGGGTTTAGCAAGAGGTTAGTCAGGAAGGGGGACAAAGAGAACCAGAGTCCCTTGTGAATGTTGATTTCAGGCAATGGCTGAACTGACTTCTTGCCTGAAGTTGCTTGCTTGCTTACTTAATGTAGAGCAGTATTTTGGCTAGTTTGTTTTTTTTTATTATTATTGATTTATTTCTTTGCCATGGCAAATATTTTGGTACATTACCAGTGGGAACATCGCTGTAATCAGAAACAACTGACAGAATGAAGCTTCAGTATTACACACTGTCTGGCAAAAACACTATCTATGCAACTTGTCTAACAGAGGCTTGACACCTGAATTTGCTGCTTTTGCAAGGTAAAGCATTTGTCCAACTAATCTTCAGTTCTTGAATTGGCCAAGAAGCAAATGACCATCCCTGTAATGAAACTAGTATCTGTATTTCATGGTCAGCCTAATTTACAACTTATTTATTATATTGCTGAATATAAACCTTTTTCCCTTTCAAAAGTCAAAGTACTTGTTATTTTACTAATCATCCATTTTTTTGTAGCCAGCTGTAGTAATATAATTTGTTTCAACCACAGAGGAGAAAGAGCCAAGGGCATTTCTAAAGCTCAGCCGGTTGTTCTAGTTAAGCTGTCACAGGGCGGCTCAGGGGTATACTGCAAATAAAGTTCAACATAGCTCGGCTTTCTTCACATGAACAAAATCCAACCATGTTATTTCATCGCTTTGGGAGCATTGCACAAAAGAGCACCAACTAAATTTAGATGAGGCTTTATGTAAAACCTGCACCAAAAAAGGACACAACTAATTAGATGTCCAGGTGAAGCAAAGCTTCCCCCTCCAATTTTTCAAAACAGCTTTCACTGGTGTAACAATGGACAACCAGACCAACACTTGTCACTAAGGGATGGGTACCGAACCTTGGCAAACCTGACAATAAAGTCTGACATTATCGGTATTGGACATATGGCATTCGTCCAAGATGTATGCTTGCTATTCCCAATCCTGAACAGACATCTGTGTCAGAGCTTGTGCAGGGGGCGGGGCAAGGCAGGCTCTCACTGTCTGTCTGTCTGCCTGCCTGCCTGTCACTGTCTCACACTAAACAGCACAGAGAGCCTGCCTAACATTTAAAAGTCTGGTTATACTTCAAGAAAACTGATGCAGAAAACACTTGCTGACATAGGTTCAACAAGTCTTTTTACCTGTAAAAGTGGGAACACAAGCAATCCTTCAAAACACCTATCAAAATTAGGTGTACATGTAAAGTAGACTAGCTCAAACTTCTTATCCTGTTTCCGCATCCAGCTCATATTCGTTATGCAGGAGCCCACACAGAGTTAATAAAAATCATACAAAACATGGGTTGGCCATTAGTAACCATTATTCAGCCGAATGTTTAGCTATGCCTTCATGAACTCTGTCTAAAGTGGTGAGAGCACCATCTAAGTCAGAAAGGCTTAGACTCAAGTGTAATTACATCTAGCATCTAAACTACTATAATAATAACGGATGTTAGAGGGGGATTTCACTCAGAAGAGGCTGAGCAGATCTGTTTAAAGAACAAGTGAAGATAAAAATCCTGCTGCATGGGCTCATAATGCTGACCTAATGAAGTTATATTAATGATCTAAATACAATAACATAATACAACATCCTGAATCGCCACAGAGGGATTTCCTTCACTGTGACAGCCCCAACTAATCTTACTATCTCCCTAATTCCCTTTAACTTAGAAGTCTCTCTGGTTGGGCTTGTTTTAAATTACTTGTTTTCAGTTCCGATCTGATATCTGGACTTTGATGTTTGCCGATACCAACACCAAGTATAATTTTGTTATGTGTAAGGTTGTTTGAGGATGTTCTAAGTAAACCACATAGCACTTCTGGTTTGCAAGGCAACCCTAGAAAAACACCATCACTAATATGCTTACAAGTTTGAGAAACTTTGATTTTCATTTAAACCAATGAACAACATCTATTTATAATGTACAGAAGACAGGCGTCAGACAGTCAGTAACACATTGCTGTTCCTGCCCTCAGTTGATATATCAGCTGTTTTCAACAACTAATTCAACAATTCAGCTGACCTGGAAGTATCTGATTTGAAGCTACTGAAATAGATTTTACTTGCATGTTAGCATTGCACTACCTTCTCTTTTCTTGGTACTCATGTGAATATTATGCTGCAACACCATTCCAAATCATTTCTGTACATTAGTTATTCATTTACATAAGAGCCTAGATCAACAATAGTAAAACAAAAAACAAATTTTGGCGTGCCAGTTTTGTCAGCCTTTGCTTGGGGTACCAAGCAGAGCTAAACCGTACTATCAAGAGAGGGGTAGACGCACTGTAGTGATTAGTCAAGAGAATCGTACCGTTCTCTAAAACAGAGTCTGCCAACTCTGTGTGATAATTAGCCGTATGCTGACAAGAAAAACACAAAATGCTTGATGTCCTCCATTATTTCCTCTGTTTGTTGTTAAGGTATGTTCATGGGGATACACTGTATTGCGTTTCTATGATGTCAGACTAGGTAATGGTACAGTCATCAGTGGAAATGCACGCCTGTAATGAGCGTACCGTTCCAAAGTGTGACATACTGAACTGTACTGCTTGGTGGAAACATGGCTTATCATTAACTTCACTATCGTACATGACGTCACTTCACCTCATGTTTAGATTTGAGGAGTGGAGACTGCTGTGGGGCACCCAGGAGGGTCCGAGTCAATATTGAACTCACCCGTTACCTGGAGGAAGACCCGGCAGATTCTAACACACACGCACTCAGCTGGTGGCACGACAACCAGGGCAGATGACCACTACTCTCCAAAGTGGCTGGCAAATACAGTACAAGTGCATTTGTGCACCATCAGAGAGTTTTTAGTACCGCAAGGAATGTCATCACTCTTCTCTGAAAGCTCACAAGGTGAACATGTAGATTTTTCTTGCACCAAAAGAGATCATAAAACCCAGGTATAAATATTAAAGACATACTTCAGGGTAGAGCTTGGCAACATGGCCTATAAATAATATTGCCATATTTCAAAATCTCCTCTTAAACACTTAAGTGTGCATGTCAATGTTTTCATGCATAAGATAGCCCCAGTGTGGTGAATCCACTGGTCCCTGCAACATTTGTCTGCAATATTTACTATTTATCCATTGTTGGGTTTTTTTGGATTAGCAAGCAAAAAGGGGGAAAACACAATCAAATTAAATTTATTATTAAATTTAATTATTTATTTCCAATAAGGTAATTGTACATGTAGCCTTTTAACAAATGGAAATAAAAAATGCCATTATGTAAGCCTACATACTAACCTAAATCCAAATCACTGACACGCGATAGTCTAAAGTCTTGCACGGGTCTAGTTTTGAAGTATTGTAATCTTAGTAAGCTGTGAGACTTAGCTTTTACAAGGAAGCAGCTACCAAAGTTAAGCTATACTGACTAATGGGGACAAAACTTTGGAGAGAAAAGTTTGACATGAAGTCTGCATAACTAACATTTGTATATGCACATTTTTTACTGCTCTGTCTAATAATTGTGTCATAAGGCAACTTCATGCATTGAGGAAATATTAATATGAATACTAATATACTAAAGCCTGATATTTTCTTTCATTTAAGTTGGTCTTATTTTATCGTAGAATTGACCTCTCATGACAAACTTAATTGAAACTGTTGGTAGGGATTTGTCTGCATGTAGAAACACATTCTAACACGTCTAACACGCATGTGTAGATTCTGCCACAACATGTAGTGAGGCGAGAGAAGTTGTAACAGAACTAAGGTTGCCATTCAACTGGCAATAGTAAGTACAAGACACAATTATGAGAAACGAGACTGTATCCTGAATAATTCAAACTATGAAACTATAGTATCGGCCCACCTACCTCATGATCTTTTTCCTGCAAGACAAGAACTATATCGCCGGGCTCAATGCCAGGTGCCTGGTCAGCCTCCCCTCCAAAAGTAATTTTCTGTCCGTGCTTCATGCCTTTGTCCACGTGCACCTCCAGAATTTTCACTTCCTTCACTACTTTCTTGCCCTCACATTTTTTACAGCGGTCTTTCTCACTAATAACTTCACCTGGAGTGGGTCAGAGAAAACAAGGTGAGGGATATGTGAAGGTCTTCTGACGAAATGACACAAAAGTCTTTGATCATGTTTTATATCCCGGCCAACTTACCCTCTCCGTTACAATCAGTGCACACAGATTGCATCTGTTGGACCATTCCCGGAGCCAGCTGTCGGATCATGACGCGCATGCCACGCCCCCTACATGTTGCACATTTCTGTACAGCACCTGTCTTGCCTCCCTGCCTGCAAAGAAACATGCCACCATGATGGAATCGTTACAAACTAAGCACTGCTCTAGATGAAAATGACTATGTTAAACTTACCCATTACAAGTGCTGCACAGTACATTCTTGCTAAGTTGTAGTTTAGTTGTTTTACCATTGTAGAGGTCCTCCAGTGATACCCTGTAAACAAATGCTGTGTTTAAGGTACTACTCAAAGAAAGAAGAAAAGGACATCAACAACTTTTGTTGAGATCAAGGCCTTTTTAAATTCATTTCAAATCAAATTTTTTGCATGTAAGAAAAACAATTCAAGCAGCCTATATGTCACTGCACAAATGTAGTCTTACTTGAGTGGGTGCACCATGTCCTCTCCTCTCCTTCGACCTCCATTTCTGGAGCGACTCCCCTGGCCACCCATGAATCCAAAGAGTCCACCACCAAAGATGTGGGAGAAAATATCGTCCATCCCTGGGCCACCCCCACCTCCTTCCCGCAATCCTTGTTCTCCATAACGGTCGTAAAGTTCCTTCTTTTCAGGGTTGGTCAGCACCTCATAGGCAAAGCTTATTTCTTTAAACTATGTATGAATGGAAAGAAAACAAAACAAAAAATATATGTAACAATATGATTTTACAATGGTCAGCAGAGTGTACACACAAGGCTAATAAAAGTTACGAGTACTGTAATGTCCACCGCTGACTAGAGAGGAACCGTCATGGCTTAATCACCATATTGGGTTGAGATTTTTAAAGTAATTCTTGACGATTGTCCTCATTAGAAAACATCCAATCACAATAAAATGGTAACTATAGTATCAATACCAAACAAGGTTTTGTAATTTGCCCCCTCACCACCAGCAAAACATTTTCTATACTACAGCTGAAATTACTTTATTATAAAAATTGAAACAATAATCTTGGAGTGTTTAGTAAGAAGCAATTGGACTCCTTATTTTGTTTGAAGACGTTTCGTCTCTCATCCGAAAGGCTTCTTCAGAAAGAAGAGGTCATCTATGTCCACTTGGAGAAACCTTCTCTAAACAGGGGTGGTGGACTAAGACACCACCTGTCTGCAACCTACAATGCTGTCTTGGGAGCCCTCCCCAGGCGGTTTAATCCCCATATACACCTGGGGCCATGTGATCCCAAGGTGTCACATGAAACCAGGGGTGAGGAGCAAACACTCTCGAGTGATTCACACCTGGGCTCATTTGACCTTAATGACTCACATGATACCTAGCCAGAGGATCGCTCCACCCACTCTGAGTTAAATACCAGGGTTTCCCCGCACTGACTCTCAGAACTGAAGAAGCCTTTCTGATGAGAGGCGAAATGTCTTCAAACAAGATAAAAAAGTCCAGTTGCTTCCTACTAAACACTCCGAGATTAAGATGACTGAGAAACTTCATGGAAACATCACTGCCACTTAGTATATCTTGGTTGTTTTGTTTAACAGTTTTCACGAGTCAAAGGGATTAGTCATTGGACATCAAGAGAAACATGTGGCCCCAATGTTACATGCTCAGCTCTGTGTTTACTTAAAACTACATTTATTCTATTAAACATTATTTTGGCCATTACTGTGAAGCCCTTGAGCAAAGCACAGAAAAACTGTGGTCCCACTGACCCTTTCCATAAGCAACAATGCTTATACATTCCACCTCATATCCTTATTAAAAACTTTACACATTCACAGCTTCTCATATGAACATGAGCGACATTAGTTTGATACTAATCCAGAATGGATTTTCACAAATGCCTTACCTTGTCACCAGCATTTGGATTCTTGTCAGGGTGGTATTCTTTTGCCAGTTTCCGGTATGCCTGCGAACACACAAGAGATAGCTGTATTTGCTTATATCTTAATTCTAAATATGTTTGCTGGCACCACACAGCAGCATGACTCGAACACACTTGTGAAAGAAAGTGAAAGAAGCATCAACTGTAAACGTAATCACACGTGTGCCCCTGACGACACCGGCCAACAAAACACAGCCTGTACCAGGTAGCATTTACGAATAACCCGAGGGTTTTAGGTTTCAGCTTAATAACTAACGATAGGTCACCTGCTACGTTCCCGTATATTGCCAAAAAATGCAAGTTCAAAATGTCTGACGTTTTAATAGCTAGCTAGCGTTAAGGTTAACGTGCGTCAGCTAATTAGCATATCATGCTAAAACTGGCCAAAAATGGCGTCTTGACATCCCTCTAGTTAATTACAAAATATGACAAGCATTTCATACTTCGTCAAAATGTTAGCCAAAAGCTTGAAAATGAACTTCACTACAGATAGACGTTATTGTTAACCTTGGTGGTAACGTTATCACTAGGAAGCTAAAAAAGGATGATTAAATGGAATTCTATGTTCGTCAGATAACTACCTTTGTTACTAGCGGAGACTAAATTTTACGGTGTCACTTGATCACAGATAACGTTATATATTGTAAATAGGCTCAAATGACATCAATGATACAACCGCACTGCAATGATAACCCTTCTTACTGTCAAACACTAACACTGCTGTCAGACGACAACGGCCAAATTCAAGTGGTAGCAGTGAGCCACTGGAAAGACCAAATCTCGAATCCCCTCCTTTTGACTAATTTGTCACCTGCTTTAGACAAAGGTGGGTCAGGTAACTTCTCTTTCGTTTGTGTTTAGGGAAGCACCAACTACCTCTTTCCACAACCTTCGACAGGTCTAGCTAGCTATGTGCCCAAAACCTTAGCTAAAGCTAACGTTGAGGTCAATCACCCGCTTGCTAACGCCACAAGCAAACGTTGGTTTCACGCTACCTTTTCTTAATGTCACCAAAGTTAATTGTCAATTTAATATGATAGTGCAATATAGGATTGGTTGTGGATACAATGTTAAGTATTAAGATTTCACAGAACCTGTAATGTTTAACGCTAAAGCCGCACTGTTGGACGAAAATCCAGGCCATTTAGCTTGCTAACAGGCTAGCCAAGCTCGCAGCTTACATTAGCTAGCAGCGCTTAGCAACGTATTTCATGACGGTAGCTACTTTAACAATTTGAAACGTAAAACAGAAATGTATTTTAGATGGTAGTTTGTTCAGCCTCTTTCGTGCAAGTACCTTCTTCAGCTCATTTTCCGATGCGGATGGAGACACTCCGAGAATGTCGTATAGTTTGGTATCGACAACATTCGACATGGTGTTGCTGTGGATGTTGCTTCAGCACGGAGGTGGATGGACAAAGAGAAAGAGCCGGTGAAAAATGTTTTGCTCGAATCGTGTTTCAGTTTCCGGGAAGCAGATGCTGCGTCTGTCCGCTGCTGCCTCCAGGCCGCAGGTGTGAGGAATAACTGGTAATCGGTCCTACTAACACGCACGCTACAATTTATGTAATCCAAGAATGACTAATATAAAATGCAGTATGTCTATATCTATAATAATGTACAACTTACCGATCAACACCTGCACCACTTTCTTTATATACAGAAGATGCCTTAAACAGATTAAAACTAGCGTTGCTAAACATTAAAGTCTTGACAGCCAAAAACATTCTTAGTCAATGATTTTATTATTAAACAACAAGCATGATTTTATGTTTTTAGCTGACGCTTGGTTAAACCAAGATAGCACTGAAGCTGTTTTTATGGAGTCAATTCCTCCCAACTTTAGGTTCATGAATGAAGCCAGACTGCATTTGGAAGGAGGAGGGGTTGCTATTTTATTTAATGACTCACTATAATCTGAAAAAAAAAAAAAAAATCTTATGGAAATGTAGCTTCTTTTGAATATAGAGTTTTTCTGATAAATTCTTCTCGAATTGTGTTCCTTAATATCTACAACCGACCTAAACACATGCAGCATTCTTTCATGACCCTGCTGGACTGCTGTCTCTAATATAGACTGACTTTGACTGTGTGGTTATTTTTTTACTGATTTTAACATCTGTTTTTATAACCTTCAAGACAAAGATGCGAACGAGCCGTGTCATGTTCTTGACAACTGTGGACTAACTCAGTATGTGTCAGAGCCACCAGGGAAAGATATATCACTGAAAACACACAGTGAAATAATTACTCACATCTTTTCTTGTGTCAGTCAGTGAGCTTCAGAACCCATTCAATCATAAAATTACAACTGTAATAAATGCACTTGCACTTGTAAAGATGAGGGTGGTTTGTGGTAGAAAAAAAAAAAAAAGCTCTCCATTGAGAAATACCACTGTGATTAGAAAAGAAAAAAGAGTGTTGAAAAGCTAAACGCAGGTGACAAAAAACAAATCTCCAAGTTCACTGTGAAATTTAAAAAGAGGGACTTTGGATTTAAAACTTGGAACTGAGAAATACAAGGTGGGCCTCTGACATAGTCACCAAAAACAGTAACAATGGACGTGATCTGCTCGCTACTGTTGACAGACTGACAAACCCTCCCGTGCCAGCAGCATTCTGAAGTTGCCTGCAATGAAATTGCTTCTTTCTTCACTGGCAGAATTAAGAAAATTAGACAGGCAATCAATACCTCCGTGTCAGGCACAGGATGTACATTGTCCTTGTGTACAACCGGTTTACAATTTGACCCCATTACTCAGGAGACCTTGAAGGATATTATACAACATCCGAAATCCTCCACTTGTTGCCTTGACATACTGCCAACGGACTTTTTCAGTGTTGTTTCTGGTTGAATGGTCTCAGATCAGCTACAGATTGTTAACATGTCCCCTCTCTCTAGTGTATTTCCAAAGGCCCCCAAAACCACCGCCATCAAGCCACTATTAAAAAAGAACAAATCAACTCAGAAAAACTGAAAAGACAAAGAAAAGCAGCAAGTTCTGATATTTCAAAAGCTGGAACAAACAAATGTTTGACATTTGTTTGACATAACCACTGCACCACTGAGCCGCCCCTTTTTATCATCTAATGAAATAATTGTTGCTGCTTTATAACTACACCGGGCAAACATTGTAATGTAACTTTCATTCCCTTCTGATACCTCAAAACGACATTTTGTGAACATAAAAAAACGGCCATTGAATATGGTTAATGTTATTACTATAATCATTTGTATTATTATTTGATATTTTTAAAGGAGTTTCGACTTATTGTGTTTGGCAGATATGTTTGTATTTCTTCTCACACATGGTTACAGTCAAGATATTATCCACAATCTGACTCATTAGAAGTCTGTTCCAGAATGTGTCCCCCGTGTCCAGTTTGTTGTTCAGCCCTTCATGCAGGTATGTAGAGCACTCCATGTGCTCTACATACCTGCAGTTGTGGCTGCTTTTTTCCCTCTGTTCATGTTTCTCTCTGATGTAGATCAGACCTTGTGGGATTATGGCTGTAAAAATAGATAGCAAGGGCAATGTTGTATTTCAAGTGAACAACACATAGTTTATTGTGACAGTTGCAGCCAATTGTGAATTGCACACAGGTAGTTGAGTTATTGTTGTACTGTATATGCTCGACTGTAATTCACTGTTATTGTAATGTTTATATTACTTCAACCGAGACTTCGGCAATCTCTGAATTTCATCTTGTGTTAACATATTTGCTATTATTAGAAATCTGTACTAGCTCAAGACTCCAGGGACTACAAGCATGTGTCACAGGAGCACATTATCACAGTCTAATGCGAGCGGCCATGAGCATCTGATGGTAATGTGTCCTTAGAGGGTGCCTCAAGCGTTGGCCAGGACAAATGCATCATGACGGTGAAGAAATGGGTGAGTTAGTCTTTACATGTGTAATGCAGTTACAGAAAATGCTGCATTTTACTTTATAATAATCTTTGGTGTCAGCTGAACTTCCTGTATATTCAACTCTAAACTGGATCTTTATGTTCGTGTTCACTCAGAGACAACGCTTAAAGCTTTTTTCTTAACATGTAAATATCTAAGTGAATCCCTTTGTAATACCTTTTTATCTCCGTGTTGTGCCTCTCTAGCCTTTGGGTGGCGCCACTTTCGTAGAGAACAGAAAAGCTCACACAGATAGGTGAGTATGTTATCATTTAATTCAACAGAAGGAAATAATACAACCAGTGGGTTAAAATCATAAATGAGTCCCATATAGGTTACATGTCCGTCTCTGTAGGAAACTTGTTGTGCTTGTTTGTAAACACTCAGTTCACGGGGAAATTGAGAAATTACATTTTCTCCAGGGGTGGGGGGGTTGCTGTTTTGATTCAGTCCAGGCCACACAACTAAACATTTTATATTCCATAAATGATCATTCATAGTTTCAGTTTTTTCTCACATTCTTTCTCTCATTTCCTACCAAAATAAGACTTTTCATATGCTCTCTGGCATTTACCCTCTGTTTGTCTGAGGTAACCATGAAAACTACATCATTATTAGAGCAAGGTCATATCATTTCATTTTCATCATCATCATTACAAGAGCAACTTCATCCTCATCCTTTTTATGATCAACACCAAAAAAGTCATCCTTATAAAATCACGTGGGCAACAGATAAAAGAGTTAAAAGCCAAACATTATCGTGAGGCTGAATATATAAGGGTTGTAACAGTACAGTACACTGACAAAAATAAAGACTCAAATTATTGGAACACGCAATATATATATCTGTGCATGGCAGGTGAATATATGTAAAACCTCAGTCTCGGATGTCTCTTTGTGCTTCTCTCCCTCTGTTTCTGAGAGGTAACCAAGTCTTCTCGGCTGGCGGCAGAGAGACGTCTAGGTCTGCATGCAAGAACCCTCTTATATGTCTTATGAAAAGGAGAGATTAAATGAGTAGAGATTGAAGGAGAGACAAGATGTCTCCACCCTCTCATCACTCTTTATTCTTGACTATCTTGAAGAACAGAACCAATAGTTTCTTTTTCCCTTTTTCTTCTTCTTGATTCTTGTTTCCCCACCCTGCAGATGAGATGCTGAGAGAAGATCCATTAGTGTTTTGGAACTGTTTGGACAGCAACGACAGAGGAGCAAAGACGAATCTCAAAATGATCAATTCACACTTGTCGGGATTCTCTTACTTTTTTCTGTTTTCCTCTCTTCACCATCTAGAAGTCCATGGATATGGAGCGCTGTTGTGGCTCAACTATGGTTGTGCTATTACGAGCGCTGTTGCCACGGATACTAAGGGTTCCACAGGCTCCGGCCATCGCACCACCGATACCTCCAGCAATGCCGCTAGGCCCCGCCATGCTCACTCCTCCTGCCATTCCTCCCATTCCTCCCGCCATAGGCATTCCTCCTATTATCCCCACTGCTCCTCCCATCCCTCCTCCTGCTATCCCTGATGCTCCTCCTCCTCCTCCTCCCATGACTACTCCACCTGTGGCTCCCCCCACTGCTCTTCCTCCTCCACGCCCATAGATTTCACATGGGATCTCCTCTGTGACGCAGTCCTCGATGACCTTCTGGTCACAGTCGTGAGTCTGTGAGTGCTGCTTGTAGCCGTAGCAGCTCTTCTTGTAGCTGGCTGTAGAGTTGAACGTCTTCATGGGCGGTGGCTTGGAGAAGTCGTTGTGGTAGGACAGTTCCATGGAGCTGAGTGTTGTGCGGCTGTGCTTCGTGCTGCCGCCGCCACTGGCCACCGAGGCCTGTGAGCCGCAGTGGTGTTCGTGGACACAGCGGGACATGGTGGAGGAGCGCCGAAGCTTGTGAAAGCTGTCCAGCTCCTCAGACAGGTCAGCTAAATCTGACGACATCTCTTTGTCACGCAGAGAGAAGAGCTCGTAGTGGGGCGGGTCAAAGACCTCCTGGAAGCCCGCCTTGTTGAAAACTCCAGGTCGGCGAACTACAACCTTAAAGTAAAAAAAAAAAACAGCAACATTTGAATAAGGATGTGATGACAGTCAAGGGTATTAATGTCAACAAATCTAATCTGATCAAAAATTTTACTTAGAACTCTTCAAATTCAAGTTCAAAGACCTGCTCCAGCCAGCGATTAACCCCTCAAAAACATTTTTTTTTTTTTTACTAAAATTACTGGGTTTTGGTGATCGATGAAGGCTTCTGCTCTTCTGCGAGCTGGAGCTTTCCTGCCCTGTCATCCACTGACTTTTTGGAGACTGTCACTGTTGGATCGCAAGAACAAAAGCTGAACTTCGCACCATGATGTTGACTTCTTATTTTGGTCATGATTTATGTCATAGTACTTAAAAAATGTCACATGGGCATGTTGACAAGGTCCAAAACAATTTTTATCAGAGCTGGTCTTTAAGATGGAAATTGACTTATTAGCTCAGGAATCAATGTTCAATGTCAAATATTTTGGATGAGCTATCTCATTCCCAGCAGGCACCTTTAAATGGGGATCGCACTGTTTTTTGGGTAATGGGCATACAAATGGGTAAAGTGAGAGAAATCCAAGAATTGTTTTAATAGAATAGTAGTAGTAATAGTAACAGGGAGTACCCTCTGGACCTTGTTGGAAATCACAAACTGAATTAACCTAAGGCAGGTTAATAAAACATTTAAACAAAATAATAAAATCGTATTGAAAATGATAAGCTGTATTATTTCTGATATGTAACATGAATGTATTTAGTCTTTTCTCTCTGTTTCCACTGCTATATCTGGAGTCCCATCAATATTATGAGCTGTGTGTTTTTTCTCCTCTGCTCCAGTCTGATTTCCTGTCAAACAAAAGCTCAACCACAAAGGATGAGTTACCTTTTTCCTTGGCTGCTTCATCTGGACCAGGATGGAGATAATAAGAAGAACAAGAACTATGCCTGATGACACACCAATGACAGTGCCGTGGGTCTTCGTGATCTGATGAAAAAGGCCCTTGGATCGCTTCTCTAGAGGGGGAAGGAGAAACGAGAGCAGAATAACAAGCGTAAGCAGTAGTAGGAAATGAATTAAAAATGTGAACAGGAAAAAGGAAAAATACAACGCCGACGTTAAAAAAAGAACGCAAAAAAACATAGAAATAAATCTTAACTATCCACAATAGCCTACCGGTAATCTCCTTGGGGAACAGTTGGCAGACCTAAGATGATTACCTTTGCAGTGGTTTTCATCCCATGGGTAGACACAGTTCTGAACCCCATTGCACACAAGGGAGTTGTTAATACACATGTTGCTGTGGCAGAAGAATGTATTGGCTGAACAGGGGGCTGCAGGCAAAACACAATACACAGAGATAATGGAATTTAGAAAAACAACAGCAAACCAGCTCTGAGCTAAAGATAATTAACTACACTGTAAAAATAGGAATGGAAGCTATTTTGATGATAATAACAATAAATGATCTACAATTTGGCTGTAGAAACCTGTACAAGCATAAGCGTACAAGTATAATGTTCTATTATTTCTTGATAAACCAGAGGTCTAATGGAGATAGTCCACACATAAGTCATACGGGTTTTTTTTCCTGCAGATGCAACATCAGAGGATGATGAGGGGAAGAGATGGCAGCTTCACTGAATTCACTGTGTTCACGTGAAGGGAGCATGAAGAGCAGGAGAAAGAAGGGGGGCAGAGAGGAAGAACATGAAAAAGATGAAAAGAAAGGCCGGGCTGGGGTGCTGGGAGAGATGGCTTCGGGACATCACAGAGTGCAAATGGTCAGACAGGTGCTGCAAGACACCGCACATTAAAGTAACTGCTAGTGTATCAAGGCTGCGATGGCAGAGATAGAGATGAGGAGTAATTGATGTTGGCTGCTGGGCTCGGAAGATAGATGCACTGCCAGTCACGAGGAGGAGCTGCGAGGCTGAGGGAAGTTGCAGATGCCTGCGTCCTGATGTGTTTGAGGCGGCAGCAAAAGAGTGAGCCTTGCTCTTTGTAATGTGGTGTGGGACTCTGACATGATGGACGATGAATGAGAATCGAACAATAATACGGGAGAAAAATGTAAATACCTGAGCTACAATCCAGTTGTTGGCCACTTCAGCATGAAGCTGACTAATCCTAGAGGTGATACTAAGTTACCAAACTGGACTTGCGACGAGTAATAGATTAATCAGTTGAAAGGAAACTAATCAACTAGAATGATAATCTAATAATCATCTCAGTTTTGTTTCAAGGAAAAACATTTCTTGGTCCAAGCGTCTCGTTTTTGTTGAAGAATGAAGATGAAGCTTTTTGTCAAGAGCAACAAAAATAATTTGAGAAGTAAAAATGAAGAAAAGTTTACTTTTGTGACTTCTATTCTAATGAGTCTAGTTGTGACTAGTTTTGTGATAAATCACTAATTTTCTTCAAAGGGCTTCACAATCTTAATACAATTTGAAAACTAAAATAAACTTCCCCAAAAACCTTAACAAAATAGAATAAACATCGGTGAGAGCAACAGAATAGAAAACAGATGTGATTAGAATCTATATATATGAAAAATATCATATTTTATTCCTTATTTTTGAATCAGTGTTAAAAAAAAAAGAATGTCTATACACACAGACAAATGTCACTCTGCACCCTCAGTCTTTGTGCATTCATTGTGACATTAAACCTGTCTCTCTGTCCCTTCTGGGCCCTTTTACTCCACCCACCGACTTGAGCAGCTGCAGCCACACTCTGAGGCTTTATCACAGCTGAAACAGACTGTGGTGTGCTCCACCAGCTTCACCCTGTGACCAGCACTCTAAGCCACCACTTCCCATTCCCTGCATGCTTCCTTCGCCTGGGGGGTGAAGTCATTTTGACAAAGGGACATGCAAATGTGTGAAAAGGCATCTATGAAATAGCGTGTGTGCGTTAGAGTATCCAACTTTTGGTGAGTGGGGCAGACGGGGTCGTTCGCCTGACATGGCATTCTCATCCAAACCCATTATGTGGCTCTCGCCTTGAAAATGTAGATTCTCAAAGGGTGACAGCAAAACATCACCATGCACACACACACACAAACACACGTCACGCCTGAATGCATGCCATGCGTGTGTGTGTATGTGAGCTTCTTAAAGCCTTATCATATCTTGTTATACGCCAGAGTCGGACACATTAAGAAAGATGAAGTGCAAAAGGCGATGTTTTTCTTGATCTGTGAGTGACAAAGATTAATGGATCCTTCTGACTTCCAAGTAAATGTTAGTCACTGACTCTGAACAAATTAAGTTTGAGTTATTCAAGAGACTTGAGACTGCTCTGAGATGAACTGTGTGATCAGAATTGATAAGGATGTAAATGATCTTAAAAACTCTGAGAGTTGAAAAAAACAACAAAAAAAAACACCCTTGCTGAATTTAAAAGGCCATTAAGTTCTGATGCCAATGGTTACGGGTTTGCTGATGAAAACAACATTAGTATTCAACCAAGGTTTTGGAATATGGCAATTAATAGTCTATTCAGGCATCTAATGAAAATATTACGGTCTTTCCTGCACGGCAACTCCTGCTACTTTATGTGAAACCTTTAGCAGCATCTGTTTGAAAGCTCCTTGTCCTTCAGAAATGATGTTTCGTGTATAATGACTTCCAGTCGATCTATTGACCCTACTCTGCTTTTCTCTTTCATCAAAATACATACATTTCTGCCTTTTTTCTATTGTAAGTGAGCTATAATAAGCACAACATCATGCTGTGACATGAATATCAATAAATGATTTGATGCTCTCGGTTATTTATAAATGCTGGGGTGAATAATTGGTTCTCATATCTGTGCTTTAAACAAGGCCCAGTGTAATTGGTTTTCTTTGCTGAAATGACACTTCAGTGTCTGTCAGTGACTACTGATGCAGCCTGAATGCACAACCTGAAAAATCCACAGTTTCTGCGTGTGGGTGGATAATGTCGTGGCTGCTACATTGAAGTAATGACTTATGGTGCTTTTCGTAGCCCAGAACAGAATTAACCAGTCATACATGATGACAGAAACAGAGTTTTGTGTTCCAGTGATTTTCTAAACATAACAATGGATGGGGTTAGATGAATAATGAAACATGATTGTAATATTTTTGACCTGGTCCACATTCATCATGATCAATTTGTTAAATGCAAAAGAAGCACTCTAGAAAGAAATGACGTATATATGGACATTGCAGGATGTAAGTGTGTCACCATTCAATAGTACTAATGGATGGACAAGGTCCAGGCAGAGTTATTCGCCAAAGTAAAAAAGTCACTCACGGTCAACAAATGAGGTGAAGAGCATGCGGAACCGGCTGAGCCGACTCTTCTCATCAGCCCACATCCGCACGACTCCAACGCCATTATCAAGCATGACATCATTGGCCACAGTGCTACAGAACTTGGCTTTGAGGTTTTCAATTGCGCTGCTGCCGTCGTACACAGCCACAAAGTTCTTCTTACACTCATTAGAGTGCTCCATCTGGTACTCCATGAAGCGAAGGTAGATCTGGAGACACATACATATTCAAATCATTCATTTCAGAGAAGTCTTTGTTTTATTGGACGATGCTGATTTTCACATTTTTTATTTTACCATGAACACTGTGGATATGTCCTTTAGTGCAGAAGAAGATAAAAAGAAGGAAAAAAACACATTTGTCCGTATAAACATCATGAGCATAATTCTGAAACGTCAACTGAACTGAAACCACTTATTCCTATAACAACTAGAACAACTACACTACTGGGACTACTACAAATAATAATACATGTGTATAACCCTCAAAAGATCATGTATAATGTGGTGAATCTTTAGATGGCCAATGGATTTTTGTTATGCCAGCCACACTGAGATGAAACTGTAGGTAAACAAAGGTTTAAATAATCAGTTGATTAAGTCTCTGTTCCAGTGATTGTGGTAGAAATGATCAACTGAGCCAACATGCACAAGAGCCTCACACTGACTGATTGACCTGAATTAACAGAACCTTCAGTGCTGTCACTGCTAACACCTGTGTTTACCCGACTATTTCTTCACAAAATCACTACTGTGACAAATGTCCCTTATTTTGAGTGCATTTTTTTTTCCTATCGTGTACATGAAAGATTTCACGTGGCATAGTTCTTCCTTTGACAATTTTAGCCACTTGCTATTCCTGTAAAATTAGCATAAAGGACTCTTTAGGGCCTACCTAAAGTATGTTAATAGCTGTACTTGAATGATTTTGAGTACAGGTTTTGGTCTCTTGAAAGGAATAAAACACAATTGAGACCACTCCATGATGCATTTGGATTTTAAAAAGGTAAGAACCTATTATCTTTGTCTTTGCTTCAAGAGTGCTCCCATCTCACAGCAGATCTCCTTACTTGTTCTAGCAGGAAGAAGCACGAGTATAATTAATGCCATTAACATGTGTCCTGTCATTTCACAGCACACATGTTGAACCTCACATTTGGAAAAGCACGGGTTTTAATATTAACATTAACAATGACTCAGTTCTTTAGAGTCCATGTAGGTCATGTGAACGGTTGCATCATAAATCACTCCCTGCTATAAAGTGCACCGTATGGGGTGTGCCCCATTTTGTAGTGCTGTCTGAATGTATGGTGTGAAATGCTAAACCCTATACGAGTCCAGTTCACTTGAAGTATCCCACACTGCATTGTGAAAAGCAGTGCACGAGCGATGGTCACTAATCCAGCAGTATAGACCATCATGCATTGCACAGAAAAAAAAGGCAGATATGCAAAGGAGGAAGGGCAGTGCACCATGACCCCCAAAACTAACTAATCATTTCTGTTCAACTTTAGATTATATGTTGAGGTTTTACCAGTTTCTCGGTGATGTAATGAATTGAACACTTGAATGTATATATACTGCATTCGTTTGATGTCGGAATGATCAGAATAATGACTTTCCCACAGGGAAAATCCACATGAACAACAACTCAGAAATAGTTTTAAAACATGATTTGCTGACTTGACGCCATAAATACACAAACATGGCAAAAGTCATTGCTTACTGGTACGAAACTTTTTTATTAATTCACATTTTGAATATCAATTTTTGATCACATGAATTGTGAAATATAGCATTAATGTTAACTGCGGTCCATATAGAGTGACTAGATTAGTTAGAAAGAAGACACAATATTTTCAGCATAAACTGATAACAGGTCAGCTAAAGCTCTTATATTTTTGTAGTTTCACCCTATCTGGTTCCTTTGTTCTTTGTTGTCATAAAAAGGTGGAAACGTTCCCACATACAACTCCAAAGCACATGAACACAGTCAGAAGAACAACTTCCCAACTCGGAAACTCTGACATCACATGAATGCAGCATGAGCCATTATGGAACAAATCACAGTGAGAGATGTTAATCAGGTATTTTAACCGTGTGACAGTGATGATATAAGTAACGATTGTAAGAAAAAAAGAAAAAACTATTGTCTAATGTTCAATTCTTTTTTTTAATTTTGCAAGTAAGTTCACTATACAGTGCTTTACATAGGGAAACCCTATATAAGGATTGATTTTTTTGACACAGGCAGTGAGACAGCATGCACAATACCAGGTCCTGAATCTAAAGCAGCTTAATGTAATTCCATCATTCATTTGTTACACCTGTGTTTTTCTTTGGTGACATGTCAAAATGTCTTATGACAAATAGCTCATACAAAGCCTGTGGTTTGCACCTGTCCGCTAGAGGTCCTCAATGAGTTGCTTGCCTCTTTAAATGACATGAACACCACTGTAACCAGCCACCTGTCCACCAGCTGCCTCTCATTAGCCTGATCAATATGCTAGCGTTAAGTTGTAATCTGTAAAGTAATTGCAAAATATGTCTTTAAATTGCATGAATAAGTCAAACGAGCAGTAATCACACAATAAGATCTACAGCTTTGATGCTGTTTGAGCACATTTAGTACACATGTACCTCTTGGCATGCAGCACTTAATCCTCGCAGGTGCTCTCATACTGCTGCTGAATGTGCTGCTCTTTTCTTTCTGCTTCGTTAAGCTAATATTGAGCTAGGAAGCTCAGTGCAGCTGCGAAATTCAAATCCTCTCTACTGCTGCCTCACACTGCACATGTCACACCAGTAAAGTGTCTAATCATGTGTGTGTGTGTGTGTGTGTGTGTGTGTGTTTGTGCGTGAGAGAAGGAAAAGTTAGTTTGTGCATGTGTGAGTCATGCATGAATGTTTACATTTGTATGTGCAAAATTGCAAGAGTGCATAATGTATTCTATGTGACACTGTATTATGTAATTTATGACAGTATGTGTGTTTTATACCCCATTAGATGTGCATGAGTTGTGTGTGTCCATGTCAGTATACTGATTGTGTCCAGTGAATTGCATAGGAGAATGCTGATGACTCACTTGGTCATGAGGGAGAAGCAGTGCAGTAATGAATCAGGCCAGCCAAGCTATAGCTGAGAGACACCCGAGGAGGATTTAGTCTGTGTGACTGCAGCATGCAATGCTGTTTTACACATTGATACGAGATGTTGAAATCAGGAAAATCACCAACAACTAATGTAGATGTACATCTGCTTGGTAGCTTGTTTAGTTTTCTTTACAGCAGCTCAGAATGGAATGTTATTTCACAATGACAGGTGGCTAATATAAGAAACCCGAAAGATCCAAGCATCTGAGGCTTTTTGTTTTTGAGTGTGGGGCAAATCCATTATGCATGCTGATATTGGAATTTGTGCACTGACAACCACATTTGCTGTGAGAAAAGAGAAAACTAAAACCAATGTTAAGATAGAAAATGCTGTCAAGGTGAAGTACCAGAGTAACTGATAGACAGGTAGAACTCGCTGAGCGGAATAATAATGCACACAGCTATTTAGAGCTGCTTATTCTCTTGTTTATACTCAGAGCACCATCATTCCTCCTATTTATCTATTTTGGGATACACTGCATGCATCAACAGGGAGATGAGTGTTGGGGGAGAAAAAAAACAAATCCAAGCAGTTTTTCACCAATTACAATAGTGCTTTGACGCAAATAAACACTTTGAGCTGCGTTGTCAAAGAAGGATGTAAATAAATGTAAACATGATAAGTGTTTTTAATAAAAAGGTAGTCTTAGTGATTCAGATGTAAAATTGAATGAATATGCATTGGAAAATAGCTTGGAATAACAGGCATCAAAACAGAGACACTTAACTGCAGCTGCTGTAAAATAAAAATGGATGTGAGATAAATGATAATATAGAAGGAATACATGCCTGATCATACTTTAATTTGTGTGCACTGTGCATACATTCTTTTTAAAGATTTTTGTACATTTTTTGGCCTGTATTTTGTCTTCGAGATCCCATCTTTTGATTTTTTCTATTGAAAATTTAGTTTGAGAAGCTTCATCTCAAGTTGAGATGGACCCTTTGGCTGCGTCCACTCACTAACATTATTAAGCAAAAACATTTGTTGGTCAGTGATTAGCATCTATAGTTCATTACCTGACCATAACATTTTCTGGCGCTAATCCTGATGTTAGCACTTGTTTGTTTGCTAGTAATTGAGCAGCTTAGATGAGCAAATGGAAAGAATCCAACATTTTTCAGGCTTTTGAACCATCCTAAGCAGTGAAAATTTTGCTGAGTGCAGCAGCTGCTGATACCAGCATTAAGATTGCAACAGGCGATAGAATCATCTACATATGTCGGTGATCCACTCGCTTTGCAAGGGGATCATGATATTGGAAGCTTATCTGTATGATGATGTTACTAACTGAGATGATCTGTTGCCTTCAGGTTTCTCTGGGCTGTATTCATTATAATATGTAACAATATTGTATATTGCAGTATGTTATTTAGGTAGCTATTGTTGTTTTTCAGGTCTGTTATCTGGTTGTTTGAAATGCTGTGGTGGGCAAAAAAAAAAAAGAACCAATCTCCCTCTCTTGCTCACCAAGTAGACTGTGTGTTTACATCTGTGGGAACATCCATTTGCAAACTCCAGAAAGCTTTTTGTACGTACTATGCAATATAATTGTGCCCGTGTTACTGACCTTGGACTGAGGAGGAGCCCTGATGGTCCAGATACAGTCAAGAGCATCGCCGGGTTTCACTCTCTCTTCCTCATCCACCTGACTGGAGCGAATAACCCCATCCCAACCGCTGATTTCAAACTGACAGTCTGTGGAGAGGCAGAAGAAAATAGTTGGTGCGGTAAGAAGAAAAAGGACGAGAGAGGAGAGTAAAAGAGACGCAAAATGAAGAGGGAAAAGGGTGGGACGAGAAGAGTAACTCGACGGACGGACAGGGTTTTATCAATAAGAAGACAGAGGAGCAAAGGAAGGCAGAAGGCCAGGAAGAGAGCTGTGAGTTCCTTCATGTGCTTCAATATGTACATGTTTGCGTGTGAACCTACTCTGGCTTCATGTACAGTCATATGCACGTCAAGGTACATTTGCATGTTCAGCATTTATGCCTGATGCAGAGATATATACTCTGGTAAGCTTCTGCACACAGTGGAGCTCTTTAAAAAAAAAACAAGGAACACAAAAATGGCAAATCACTGAAGAGCTTACCTGGGATAGGGTTTAGCAGTCCGCCCACATGCAGATGGAAATCAGGGTCTGAAATGATAAGATTTAGGAAGCACGTTACTCTGAATCCAAACGTCAGAAATTGGTATGCTGAGAACTCAAGATGAGATCCCATTAATTCAGGCCACATAAAACTGAGAGGGGCTGTTTGAAGGTAATATCTGTCGCCTGATGAGAGACACTGATTTCTCTGCATATTGGGTTCAGGGGGCTCTAAAGATGAATACGTCTGCTGGCTATGATGTTCGACCCCCATGAGACCCCACGGCCAACTGTGGATTAGCAGCCAGCCCACATTCAGTCATCTTTTAATCAAGACATAAAATGGGCACGGCATAAAAACGAGAGAAGACACCCTGAGATCAGACCTATTTATGTTTTGGCGGACTTTTCCAAAGCACACAACCCAGATCCAGTTCTCTGCTGACCTTACTAAAGACTTACTTCTTACCAATGAAGTTAACATTAACTGCAATTACACTGGTTGTGGGGTCCTGACCTGCAATGAAGGTGTACTTGATGCGGAAGCCGAGGCCTTCCAGCTCTTCGTCACTGGTAAACTTGATCCACATGAAACGCCCCGTCGATGTGACCAGGCCCGGGTTCTTTCCCCCACAGAAGCGGTCAATGAGTGGCGAGAACCCAAACGGTCCGTCACGGATTTCGATGTGATCGAAGCGGCACTCGAATGAAGGCTCGATGTAGTAGTTCTTATCAAATGCCAGCTGAATCCTTTGTCGAGGGAGAGCTTTGGTGAACAAGGATAGAAAGGAAACACAAGTGGAAAGCCATGAAAAGAATTAAATTAATAAAACTAAATCATGCTGTTGCAGGACAAGGAAAAAATCTGGACGGGATTCTGATTGAAAGTTGATCCAAATATGAGTTAATCTGGATTTTGAAGTTGAGCACTCAGGCTAGAACCACTAACTGATTGCCTGGAGAGCAAACTTTAAAGAAGTTGGCTCCGGTTTCAGTGAATGGTACTGTACATAATTAAAACTTTTTAAACCATGTTGTATTTCTGGCTTTTTCATAACATGATGGCTTTTCTCTGTATTGATCGTTAATCAAACATGATTGGGCATTCAAAGCCACACAGATGGGGTGACATTTAGCACCTAGTACACTGACAAGTGTTGTCAGCACTGAACAAATGCACAGAGACATACAATTATCAAAATGAAGGCGTTTTCTGTCATGTTGTTCTTTTACAATAACACTTATTGTGGCACCTTTTGAAAATGACACAGGTTCAACTAAGCAGCCATGATTGGAGGAGCACACTTACAAAACCTAACGCTATACATTACCTACTCTGACTTAAAGATATCAAGTCTCACATAAAAATTCTCTTTCTTCTTTACCACAGTAAAGTCCTAAAAATGGCATCTACTCATTTTCCCTCATTAAAAATTCCAGAATGTACAAACATAGAAATACAGAAAATGTATGAGGTCATAGTTTGAACTGCTGGAAACAAGATAATTTAGCTTTCACTATTGAATTTGTCTTTAAGGTATCTGGACTTTTTGGCTTTGAAGATGTTTCACCTCTCATCCGAAAGGCTTTTAAAAATCAACTATAAATGATGACACTGGTATATATGTCAGCATGCTGAGTCAGTGAATCAATAACACTGTAATCATCAAGTGTAGCTCATACATCCATGATTCATGCAAATGCACAGTCTGTTAATATTTGGACAGAGCTCTTTAACAACATACACAGAAAGTGTTTAATAAGGCTATTTCACGCCTGAGAGATGAGTCATACTAGAGATGCCGAGGATGGGAGGTGGGGCTCTGAATCATCTCTGGCATGGAGATGCATGCTCCACCGGAGGAAAAATAATGAGGTCAAGGTTGGTACATGTGTACCAGCCAGCAGGCCGGGTTCATTGCTCAGCCTCACAGCACCGCAAATGCTTTTGAAATAAGAAAGTCATGTTGAAATTAGCATGCACAATTATTCAGACAATAACTCAAATTGTAATATATGCAAAAAGTAATATCCACATTGCAAGAAACTGTAATTGTTATGATAAAGCTAAAACATGAAAAAGAAACTTAGCAAAGTGTAAAGCAGTGCTAGGCTAAAAATCTTGTCACCATGATTTCAGTATTTTTTTCATGAAAATAAAAATTGTGATACAAACATGACAATTTATGGTAATTGTGAATCATGCAGCCCTCCTTGGGATACAAACCATGCACCAGTTAAAGTTCCTGACCATGACAAAATAATAAAATATAATCCAATATACTTGCATTCGTAATGGCAGGTAGTGATGCTGAGCTGAAAGCACATTGTGCAGAATGTGGTCACATCTTGTCACAGCCCAGTATTTGTCTTTTTAGTTTCATCAATAGTTTTCCATTCAGTTAGGACGTATTTGACAATCCAAAAATGAAGTGGCGAACCTCTGTGGCACAGAGTGCAACTGAAATAAAATATCAGAGGATTTTCTTTTCTCTGTC
Source organism: Mola mola (assembly GCA_001698575.1). Classification (NCBI taxonomy): domain Eukaryota; kingdom Metazoa; phylum Chordata; class Actinopteri; order Tetraodontiformes; family Molidae; genus Mola; species Mola mola. Next base: position 6,064,304 of record KV751341.1, on the reverse strand, counting down.
TCTGCTCCCATCTTTGACCGTTTTGCCTGCACTGTCTGATAGTCTGTTAGTTCATTCTTGTGTGTTCAATCGATCTATAACTCTGTCTGTCGCTCTCTCTATCACACACTCATACACATAACATAATCACTGAACCTCGCTAACCACAAATTGTAATTACAAAGCTATTTGATTACTACTAAAGCCAAATGTGAGATTACAAAGAGGTACAATGCTGGAGCTCTGTTATGAATATGACGAAGGCCATTCAATACCAAATAACAGCAAATGGTATGTTCCGTCTCTCACTCCTCAGACTCCCTGCAATGAGATAGGTCCGGGTCCGGTCTGTCCACTGGGGGAGTCCCTGAGCTGTGTGTAAAATGAATTCCCCACCACAGCGAGAAAAGTAGCAAGCAGCTCTCATCTAATCTGCCTGAGAGGCTGAAGTACTTCATGGACAAACAGTTAATCAATTTAGATTGAGAACAGATAAACCAATACTCCAGCCCTCATCTACCATAGCTGCTAATGATGCTTTCCATTATGTCCCCTGTGTAGCAGGCTGACTTACTGATGGATGTGATATTTCTGGTAAACACTAACGTCTCGACAAGGACGCTTGCAATTAAGCGATACTCCACCAAAGCTCAGTTGTGTAGCAGATGTTCACATCTTTTATGTTTCTTTCAATAGCACAGCCTACTCGCACATCCTGCCTAGAGATGAACGCAGCACGACTCTGATTAGGCCAGAAGTCAGGGCCTACCCAAAATGCACCACTTTCCGTCCCTTTCAAAGGGGTTATATCTATGGGGTGAAACAAACTCAGGATGGCTCATTCGGAAAATGTCAGGATGGCTGCCTGCCAGCAAAGGAACAGCAAAATCAGACGAGGTTATATAAAACAATGTCAGTCAGACTAATGACATTCACTGAGGGAGGCCATGTGCAGAGGGGTGGGAAAACTGTGTCAGCTGTCGTGATGACAAAATGCTAGTGAGCGCAGGAGGAGGCGTTACAGCTGTACCTTCCAGGATGTAAACACACTCTTTGTTGGGCGGGTAGGTGTTGGGGTAGTTTGGTGATGTGAACACGCCACCGTTGATATTGCGGACCCACGTGCCACAGTCGTTCTGGTTGGGGCTCTGGCCGCCATGTTCGCTTGGGATGTCTTTAAAGACAAAGAACAGACAAATAGATGGGGGATCAGTGAGGGAATGATTGGGAGTCTGGGTGAGTGGAAGATTAGAAAGAATAAAGACAGGAGTGGATTTTAAAAAGAAGCCCTTCATCCAATGACACAGGGAGAGATATTTTTTCCAATATGGCCAAATCAACATTAATGAATTCATTTGATATTTTCTTCATCGGCAATAAAAAAAAAAAAACGAGTAGCAAATCGTGACATTTAAGAAGTTGGAACTAACAAATGTCCATGAAGGTTCTCAGTCATCCAGGTCATCTTAATCTTGGAGTGTTTAGTACGAAGCAACTGGACTTGTTTGAAGACGTTTCGCCTATCCAATCTGGGGGGTGCGGTCCTCTGGCTAGGCAACATGTGAGTCATTAAGTTCAATACGAGCCCCGGTGTGAAACGCTCTAGAGTGTTTGCCCTTCACCCCTGGTTTCATGTGACACCTTGGGCTCACATGGCCCCAGGTGTGTACGAGGGTTAAACCGCCTGGGGAGGGCTCCCAAGACAGCATTGTAGGTTGCAGACAAGTGGTGTCTTAGTCCACCACCCCTGTTTAGAGAAGGTTTCTCCAAGTGGACATAGATGGCCCTTTTTACTCCTCTTTCAAACCATCTGTCTTCTCTGTCCAAAACGTGGACATTGGAGTCCTCAAAGGAGTGACCTTTCTCCTCAAGATGCAGATGTACAGCTGAGTCCTGTCCCAATGAGGTGGCTCTCCTGTGTTGTGCCATGCGTCTGTGGAGGGGCTGTTTGGTTTCCTCTATATAAAGGTCAGAGCACTCCTCTGTGCATTGAACGGCATACACAACATT